>OY986436.1:145367327-145649827 GCA_963920525.1 Dichetophora obliterata | reverse complement strand
TATTTAGCTTAGATATTGTTTTAATTTTTTTGATTCAATTCTGTTTTCTATTTTAATGCGATCGATTTTATTATTCTCTTTATTAGAAGGTGTTTCTTCTATTGTTGAATGAAATGTGTTTTCGTATAATTCTATGGCTTTTGACATCTGTTCTTAAATTGGTAATTTCTGTTCTAAGTTTAAAGCTCTTAGGTTTTCAGTTAAATTATTATTCAGTCTTTCCATATTAAAATTGACTGAGTGGCTGTTTGGTTTTGAAAAATGTATATCTATACCCTCATCTAGGCAGAATTGTTTTATGTTTATTATGTTGAATTCATTTTCGCTAACAATTATTTCATTTTTCCTTTACTTGATATATATTGTACAAACGGATTTTTTCTATCAAAGTTTGATTGTTCCTATCTTCGAGAAAAAAACTTACGGCATGCTTTGAAAACTTGTCAATAAAGACTATAAATGCTTAGAACTATCGTTAGTATCTATATGAACTACATCGTTAATATCCGAAGGAGTTTCTGTGTGAGCAAAATTTTTTTTATATGTTCCTGTCATATTTTGCAGCATCACTTATATTATAATTGTTAATTACTTTGTTAATTAAATGTTTAAGGTTAGAATTATAATTATTGTATTTCATTTCTTCATAATTTGAAATTACATCTGAGTGTTCTGATTCTTTAGTATGAAATAATTATATTTATTTAAGAATTTCATCTTCGTTTCTCAAGTCTTTCGCGAAATAACTACACCTTACGAATTTAAGTTGTTTGCTATTTGAGTACATTTCAATTAACTTCTGTTGTACTATATTGTAAACCGAATCTTCTAACATTTTGAATATTGCAATTTTACTATTATTTATATAGCGCCTAACGATATCAGCAAAATTGTTTGATATTTGAGTACATTTCAATTAACTTCTGTTTTACTCTAAAAGCTCCTGAAAGCAACTACTTTGTAAACCGAATCTTCTAACATTGTGAATAGTGCAATTTTATCATTATATATTTAGCGCCTAACTATATCAGCAAAGTTATTGGGCACTAGCAAATACCCGCTGATTCTCCTGCGATAAAAATATTAAATATCATGTAAGATTTTAAATCATAAAATTAAAGTATATTTTTGTATCTTAAAATGCAAAATATAAAAGTATTTGTGTTTGTTTAATAATGAAAAAATGGTGAAAATATTAAAAAACTACTTTATTTAGTTTGAATTACCTTCTGAATTACAGTGAAAAAATATTTTTTAAGGTATTATTCTTACTAAATAGGGTCGAATATATACATTTATTAATATGGTAAAAAAAATAAAAAAAAAATTTATGGAAGTAATAGTTTATAAATGTGTATTATGTGCACATATTGTAATTTCTTACAATAAATTCTTTATTTATTAACACTTTTTTACTTACCAGACATAGGACCTTTCGTACGTAACATTTCGCATTTTATATATAATATTTTTTTGTAAAGTAATAGTTTTTAAATGTTAACATATCTGGACATATTGTACCTTTTTACCACAAATGCTTTATTTATGAACACTTTTTTACTTACCAAACAGAGGAGCCTTCTTACGCAACTTATTTGAGAAATCAAAAGAGAGCTAATGAAGGAGAATATTTTCTATATCTATTGCGCCAAAATTTGAATGAAATAACGATAAATCAGCAAATGTTTGCATACAAAAATTTTGGTCCACATATGTGACCATTTTATCCGAAGAGGTTAAATAGTAAATGTCATGGTGACATTGCTTGTTGCTTGGCTTTTTCTGTATTTTCATTTTTTAATAAGACCTGCATAACAGGATTATATAAAATTTGGATGAACAATTTTTTTAAATTTGTAATTAAAAAATGCAATTGTTTTAACTTAGATTCTGAACATGAATCATAATATATTTTTCTTAAGTTTTGAAAAATTTCCATTATTATGACATCAAACTTTTGGCTGTATCTTAAAACTAAAGATTTTCTCAGTATACCGTTATTACGACATCAAAATTATTTCGATATCTTGAAAACTACACATTTTCTCCATATAGCACATTTTTTTGAGCCTTAGAATGAAAAAAAACCGATTGGAATTTAAATTTTTTAATTTGCAAGAAAACATCTCGGCCATTTTCAAATCGATGTTCATCAAATTTCCTTTGTCTGAAAGGTCAATTAAGTGAATTTGGAGAAATGAAAAAAAATTAACCGATACTTCACCAATTCAATGTTCTATATTGTTTTCACGAAACCTTTTAAATATAAAATTTGTGCTCAAGAAATAGGCCAAAAGCTACTTATGTTGCAACTTTTTTTTTCAATTTCCATTTTCCCCACTCTTTTATAGTATATATCATTTATTTGAAAAAATTGCTTTATTTTGATACCAAATTCAATAAACAGTTTCTATCATTAAAAATCATTGGCTACCACCCCTATTATTTTTTGTTTAAAATTTTATTTTTTCAAAAATGTAATTATATTTTTTACAATGTTCTGCAGCTTAAAAAATAATTTCTGTGAAAAAAAAAAATTTAAATATTACAAACTAAATTATCAAATTTCAGTCTTATACTACGTTTACATTAGATCAAATGACTCATTTCAG
The DNA here is from genome assembly GCA_963920525.1 of Dichetophora obliterata. Classification (NCBI taxonomy): domain Eukaryota; kingdom Metazoa; phylum Arthropoda; class Insecta; order Diptera; family Sciomyzidae; genus Dichetophora; species Dichetophora obliterata. The sequence goes on along the minus strand of OY986436.1, from coordinate 145,647,215 downwards.
CCCATTCAGCTAAATGAGAAACGAGAGAGAGAAAGTTATTTCATTTCCCATACAAATTTTTAGTTCCAATTCAACTCATTTAAAACAATTGAATGGGATTGGATACGTTCTTAAAAATTATTACAATCTATTTCGAACACATCCTATGGAGAATATAAAAAAAACACCGAATACAATAAAAACAAAGGAAAACGTCAAATAACAAATCATTCTATGCACGTTCTATGCATCAGCAATATCTACCAATAAAAGCAAAACAAAGAACCAGTTGCCAAACGAAATAAGATAATTTCGCAAAACAAAACGAATGTAAGCATTTTTGAATGACTGATTCCAAATGAGTCATTTGGCCCAATTTAAACGTAGTATAATATGACCAAAACCGTTTGAAATAAAGCATTTTCATTGATTTTTAGGTGGTTAAAGGGGGCGTGGAAATCCATTTTTACTACAGCTGTCGAAAGTAAGCATACAAATAAAATTACCAAATTTGAGTCTTGTACGAAAACCGTCCGGAATATAGCATTTTTAGAAAATTGCAGACGTAAAAAGTAGGAGTGGCAAAATATAATAACCAATCATGATTTCGTTGAAATAACAAATCGTTTGGTACCTATATCGTCTTAATCGGTTCAGTGGTTCTCGCGTGATTGTCAAACATCCGTGCAGTGGCACAACACTTTTAATAGTATAGATAGACAGTATAGTTAGATAGACTAATACAATCTCAAGTCGGGAAAAGTTAGCTTGCAAGGCTACAAAACATTATTTATGCTTATAACTGAATTCTGGCAACTCCCCTCAAAATATTTGCAATGAAAATTAATCAACACTGTATGACAGCAAGCATCTTCCTGAAAGCAACTACACAACCATGGTATAATTATTTTACAAGGTAGTAGTGACAGTTTTTGCGATCACAACTACAGGCAGTAATGTTAACCAATTTGTTAAGCATCAATGATTTAAAGTCTCATATTATTTTTCAAACTATTCAAACTATTTCAAACAATAAACAAAGTATTAGTGAATAAATATTGAATAAGTAACTACATTGTAATTTTAAGATAAAAAAACATAAATAATAATAATAAAAGTGAACATTATGTATTTGAAAGAAAACTTAAGCTTGAGTACTTTTTTTGATTCCTACAGCAGCGCTTTGTTTTGTGAGACACGAACCCTGGACAATGGCGAGTGATACCTCGGCCGGAAAGGTTCATCACAAAGGCGACCGGGCAGGGACACATGTCTTCTAATAAATCCATCCCTTCCCAGGCGAGAACTTTTGATTTGATAATATTTATTACTTTGGAAAACCCCAGTGATAACCATTCGCCGCGACAAACAAAATAAAACCAACGAAACCCTAGTGCATTTATAGTCATTTATAGTAAATTTACACACACATTAAATATAATTTTATTATTACAGATAAGCATCCTAAGAGGTTTGCCACACCATGTTATTCGTCACCTGGATTTACTACTTGAAGAAGGAGGATCTCCTGCAGTATGCCAACGAGTTCGGATTGACCCCTCTGGCACCGTCGAAGAACTGCGGAAGCGTTTCATTGGGTTCATCAACGATGAGGAATATAAAGACGAACACCTTCAACGCCTGACTGACCTGCAGGTCGAACACCGCCGGCGGCCTCAACTGCACCACACGTCGACGAAATTACGGGAAAAACAGCACCACAGAGTGCCACTACGCTGCATGTCCCGACCGGTCCGATGTCTGACCAATGGCCGGCCCTTCAACCCCCCGCGAACGCTGCCCTGCATACCATAGACCCGTACTTGGTAGTCATAGAACAATTAAGGAAGTGGTCACTCAAATTTGACCGAAGAAGAGACCCCTGGCATTCATCGAACGAGTCGAGGAATTGGCTGAGGTCTACAGCATCAACATGAGCTATCTACCAAGAACGATGCCCGAACTCCTCCCCGACTGCGCACTCATCTTGTATCGGAACAACAGTGAGCACTGGGCTGCATGGCAGCTGTTCAAAAGTAAGTTCTTGATGTTCTTTCTACCGCCCAGGCACCTAGAACGTGTGTCCAAATCTTAATGTGACTCGCCAGCTATAGTGAAATATTTCGAAACTCCCATCCGGATTATCAATGGTATATCCGCAGAAAGGATTTTCCGACTTTAGTGGAATTGGTCAACATGGCAGAGGAACTGGAGAACATTCACACCAACGAGCCAGATCGACCCCAGCGAAGTAAAACTCAACCGGAACATCGCATGATGCAACAGCACGACCGACGGGCCGAGGTACTACCACGGCAGCCCCCCCAAGGCGAGTTAAGTCGACCGGGAAGTGAGATTAACCCCAGAACGGCATGGAAGAACGGTGATGGAAACGGACATGTAAGGCAATCATTCAGAAAGACCTAGAAACTGTTCTGTTGGGTCTGCGGGCGTCGTAACAGTCTTACGATTCAGTGTTGCAGGAAGCCATCGGGGAACGCCGAAGAGGGTCGCCTAGATCGAGGTGGGCAGATCCTCCGGCAGAAGAGTCACGGACTCACTTACTCAACTCTACCAAGACACCAGCCATCAGGGTTGATATTTTCAGTACAATTGTACTGTTTTGGTACATTTTTATATTTTTTCTACTTTCCTACTACCAAAGCGTTTTCGGTACATTTTATTTCGCTCTATAATAAACACAGAATTTAGAACTCTAAGTAAGCAAACAATTTAAAAGAATAAAAAAATTTATATAGTTCTGAATTTTGGTACTTTGTAAAATACATACAAAATGAATTTAAAGGATCATTTTACTCCAATTTATATAAAATTTCTAAAGGAATTTTTTTTTTCAACAGCAAATATTAAAAGAATATTTTACTTTCAAAGTTTTATAAAAATGAATTACAGAAAGAGACTGCAGATTGCAACAAATTATTTAATTTAATTTAAGCAAAACATTTTTAAAAATCTAGTGAACTAAATACCACAAAGTCAGAAGTAATATCAAATGAAAAAATTTCTTAAAAATGCCTGAAAGATTTTCGCATTAATTTCTGTTGTTACCTTAACATAGACAGGCATATATGTTAAAATGTTTTCTTTTGGCTGGATTGTGTAAGATTTCATGTGGATGGGTGGTTGACCTAAAGACATCTGCGAAGATCCTGATTAAGGTAACGAAAGAAATTCGCACTTTTGTAGAATTTTTTGTTTTTTAATTATAAAGAGACCTCTAAGCTTTATGTATATATGATATTTTCATAGAATTTATTGACCTCATTTTATGAATATTATATGACCACTTGTGTTCCTATTTGTGATTAAAAAAATTTTTGTGATTAATTAAAAATAAATAAAAACTTTTGTAATTTTTTTTTGAGGTTTATGAACTGAATTGTTAAAAACACATTCACTTTAATTTAAATAAAACTTAGCAAGGAATTATATTCGACTAGGTCGACGTTTAGATACCCCCACAGTATATTCTTAGCTATGCAGTTTTAAAGTTTGATGACGTCACTTCGTATATATTACGATTGTGGTGTTCATCTAATTTTGCGAAAACTCAAATGCAGAACGCTTTTAAATATGGTAGATTATGTGTTAAATATGCTGTTAATACACACATTTTTTTGGAATTTATAAAATTATGCTACTTTGATGACGTCTCTTTGTGTGGTCGAGTTTTTATCAATTTTGCCAAAATCCAAACTCAAAGTGAATTTTAAGATTCTTAGCATATGTTCATATTTTTAATTTATTAAATTAATTTTTGCGTAATTTTAAGAGACTTAACCGTTTTCATATTGTTACTTTGTTTAGGAGGTCGGCGTGGTTTTAGTACTATTTTGACAAATTTGAAATATATGGTGAATATTTAAGACCAAAGTTCATATGCAAAATTTTAAGTCATTGCACTAGCTTAGCATTTTGTTAAGGTCACTTTGTATGGGAGGTTGTTGCATTGTTTTTTCGATTTTAAAAATTTCAATAATATGGTGAATTTTTGCAGCCAAAGATTATGGACACTTTTTTAATCATGACAGTAATTTTTGTGTCATTTTTAGATATTTCAAAGATTTGATAAAGTAAAGTTAAGTTGAGAGAAAGGCGTCGTTTTTATTCGATTTTAACAAATTTTAAATATATGTTGAATATTTTACTTCACAGCTTATGTGCACAATACCAAGTAACTGCAAAAAGTTTCAGTTACCAAATTTCAATGCGATAACTTTAAAATTGCTCAGGAGATGCTGCTCATCAAGACAATATATACTTTTCTATACCTGCCACGCCTCCTTATCAGAGTTACAAACGGAGTGACAAAGTAAACGCAGTATGCGTGGAGTTAACGAATTTATTCCGTACTTTTCTTTTTCATTTAGTACAATTATTTCTAAATTTGTATACCAAAATGATAAAGTAATTTATCAACCCTGCCAGCCATATCTCCGCCACAATCAACATCGACGCAGTGTCAGCCCTGGCGACCATCCATGCCACGTGAAGTTTCCTAAGCCAAGCTTTCGTCGACGGGATCCCAAGGAAGTGCAGGTTTATACTGATCTAGATGGTGGTCACGCTCACTGATGGGTCTGCGAAACGTTTACGTCACGCAGTAAAAGTTCGATTGCAGATGGTAATATAGGCCGCATTCTAGCCGAAAAAGTGCTCAAGTAGCGAAGTAGCATAAAATATTTTCGCTATATAAATTGTGACATCTCAAGGAACATGTTCTGTGAGAGCATATTATTCAGCCCGAAAGTTGTGGAACAGTTCTTTCCGCTGAATGCAGGCATAGACTGCTAATTTCAGTTCCTGGTAATGCCTGATGCTACCGACGAGGTCATTCTCGGAATGGACTTTCTAACGAAGACTGGCGCCACCTTTAGTTGCGGCTAAGCGACCATAGCCATTAGTACGTGAATACCCCAAAAAAAAATATTTCACACCGTTGTAGACTGATCGCCGGATGCAATCTGAGGAGAGCGAACGAGTCTCGAAGTTCCTAGTTAGAAAGTTTTAAGCCTTTCAGGGAGTGGCTGACATCACTGAAACCCGGATTATCATGGCAGACGAGCGACCACTGAAACAACGCTACTCTAAACGAAATCCAGCCATGTAGGTGATCATAAGTGAGGAGATCGATAAACTGCTGGACGAAAGATGCATCGAGCCTTCACATAGCCCGCATAGCGTACCCATTATCCTGGTGAAGAAGAAGACTGGGGCTTGGCGATTATATATTGACTATCGGATGCTTAATAGCCATTCGATTCCTGAAGTTTACCCCCTGCCGCGGATAACCCACATCTTGGAAAGATTGCGCGACGCCAAATATATAAGTTGCCTTGACCTCAAAGATGACTACTGGCAAATCTCCATGGAGGCCAAGAGTCGGAGGCCAAGAGCATTTACTGTACCCGGACGAGGATTGTTCCAATGGCGGGTCATGCCATTTGGCCTACATTCGGCCCCCGCTACATTCTTACGTGCCTTGATCGAGTAATAGGACCCGAGCTCAAGCCCTTTGCTTTTGCGTACTTGGATGACATCGTGGTGACAGGCATAACAATTGACGAACACATGAAGAATTGCAAAGAAGTCTTCCGCCGGCTACAAGCGGCGAATCTCCGGATAAACTCGGAGAAATGTGAGTTTTTCAAAAAGAAGATAAAGTATTTGAGGTGTGTGATCAGCTCCGAAGGGATTCACATTGATCCCGACAAGATCGCCGCTATACGAGATCTCGAACCTCCTACACATGTCCGAGGAGTGCGATGCTTTCTTGGCATAGGGTCGTGGTACCGTCGGTTCATTGCAGATTTTGCTGCTGTCGTCGTGATTAGAAGTGGTACGAACCGCAACAAAAAGCTTTCGAGGAACTCAAGGAAAAATTAACCGAAGCCCCCGTACTAACATGCCCAGACTTCGCACAAACTTTTTACCTACAGACGGATGCCAGCGAAACGGGCCTCGGCGCCGTGTGAACCCAAAAAATTTATCAGAACACGTGATAGCGTATGCCAGTCATCATCTGACTGAGCCAGAATATAACTACTCTGCAACTGAGAAAGAATACCTACCAATCATTTGGGGCATTCGGAAAATGCGTCCTTATCTCGAGGGCTGCAAGTTTGTGGTGATCACCGATCAGCTATCATTGAAGTAGCTCAATTCAATTGAGAGTCTATCGGGACGCGTTGCTAGGTGGGCACTAGAGCTACAACAATTTAATTTCACAGTACAATACCGTAAGGGCAGGCAGAACGTGGTAGCGAACGCATTGTCCCGACAACCCAATGAGGCTCTACAATGGCTTACGGTGGAACAGAGCAGCACACAAGAGTGCGCTTGTCTGAAGAAGAAAATGGAGGAAGTCACCCAAGACCCAAGCAAGTATTCGGACTGTATCATCATTGACGGGCAGCTGTTCCGACACATCCCGCGACATGCAAGCGATGAGGACTGCGAGCCCTGGAAGTTATGCGTGCCGAAACCCCAGCGAACCCGGTCCCTGAATGAGAACCACGTTAGTCCCAGTGCTGGCCACCTCGTAATACGAAAGACGATCACTCGTACAGCGAATCGGTATTACTGGCTGGGGATGTTCCCGGAAATAAGCCAGTATGTACGGAAATGTGAGTCCTTCCAAAAATATAAGGTCAGTCAGCAAGAGCCCGCCGGAAAGAAGCAAACCAGAATACCCGAGTAATTTTGGTCGGTGGTGTGTGCCGATTTTGTTGGCCCATTGCCTCGCTCCAAATACGGGAATAGCATATTGCTAGTGTTCTTCGACAAATTTTTTAAGTGGACGGAGCTGGTAGCACTACGGGAAGCCGCGTCAAAGAGCTTGCTGAAAGGGTTTCAAGAACGGATTTTGTCGAAGTATGTTATGCTGAAAATCCTCATTACGGACAACGAGGCCCAGTTAACCAGTCGGGCGTTCCAGCGATACCTAAAGGAAATTGGGGTGCGGTAACAGTTAACTGCACCATACACGCCACAAGATAATCCCACGGAACGGGCTAACCGCACCATTATAACAATGATCACCCAATTTGCAAATAAAAACCACAAGTTATGGGACGGACAACTACCGGTGCGTTCTCCCGCTCCACGGCGAAAATGTGGCTCCCACCCGGAAAGATTAGCACCCGTCCTGGACTCAAACTGACTACGGTTAGCACCATACCCACCATAAGCGTCCACACACGCTGATGTACCACACCAGGCCGCTACGCTACGGCATAGACGCATGCAGATGACGGTACAGCAAGCACGACCGGCCAACACGTCCGGGCCACACGTAGATGCGAAGATGCAAACACTACCATCATGTGCACTAACCAAACCACGCATGATCACCCAGAGCAGCAGAGTCCGGGTCAAGAAAACAGACCCAAAACATACTCCAACCTCGACGCAGGCGGGGGTGAACCGCATCGAACTGCCACGCCAGGTGGCCAACGAGTGCGAATCGAGCGGGACGCCGACGGAGTGCCGACTAGCGTCCGATCACACGCAGGAAACCAACCAGTCGCCCGCATTCGGGCAACACACGGCCCCACGCAGCAAGAGGGCATTAAAGGAATTCTGCAACCAAGACCAAGCCCAGACGTTCCCCGGCCAAGCCGGCTCATGTGCGCTGTGCTCATCGCTGTGGGTGCGCGTCCCCATACGAAATACCCCCAGCGGATATTTTGTTTGGGTTTGTGGGCGGGTCGCAGAACCAAAGCGCCACGCTAGGGCTGATTCGGGACCATGTCCACAGAGTAAAGATGCCGCCTCATCTGCCGGAAGCCCGCGGCCGTCATACCAGCACCAGCAGTGATGATAGCTCGTCAAGAAGTGATACACGTCCACCAGCAGCAACACCTGTTCACCCAGCAGCGACACCAATACCACGAACGACACTGTGAACCCGGTGTCTAAGGAGAGCGCCGTCGTCCAACCTGGCCTCGCCTCGGTCACCCCTTCCCCCCCGAATATATACGACTTCGCAACCGGCACATAGAGGCCCCGACCCACTGACAGTGCGTCCAGGCGTCAGACGTGAAGTTGAAGAGACGCTCCGACAACGCCGTGAAAAGACCACGGGACGACGCAGCTGAGGCGCATTCATCCGACTGATAGAGGGACAGTGGGTTCGTTTCTGCTGGAGCAGCGGTAAAAAAGTGTGGGCAGTATACCTTCTGTCCCCAGGCTGCCTTCTGTCGCCACCCGGAGCGGAGGGGAAGTGTGAGGATGTAAGCCGCTTCCCTCGTTTCCACCCTACATGGAAGCTGAGCATTTTATATATGTCTTGAAGTATTGAATTATTTTTTTATATATATAGTCTCTGTATTTTTTTTTACTATTTTTACGTTTACTTAAGTTCAACTGTAAATACTAAACAAACGTTAAAAGAAACAAACTATATATAACCAGGCCACGAGAAATAGGTCCACAGTATATTAATGAGTATAGTTTAGGCCAGAGAGGGGTTAGGATAAGCACCCATTAACACTGTAAGCAAATAAATGTGCTCACTCGATACTAGCCTACTAATTAAAGTACGAATTGCGCAGTCGACAGTGAGCGTGCAACGATCGCTAGGCGAGAATATTCTCATCGGTTACCAACACTAGACTAAGTTGAGTACCAACGCCATACTGTATAGCGAAACATTCCTACACCAAACCCACCACACTCATGCGGTGGATGCAAGAAAAGTGATTCTTGCTGCGGTCGCCACTTAAGTAAGTCATCTGCTTGATTTTAACTCTTGCATCGTGGCCTTGCTGTACTAAGACGGTTGTCTAGTAAGTCAAGAATTTTCTAAGTCTTTTTTTTGTGAAAATTTTTCTTAGTCTTTTAGAGCCGAAAAAGTTCTAAGTCTTTTTACTATGGCGGTTGCCTAGAAAATAAGAACTTTCTCTTCCCCTTCGAGAATTTCGGGTACCGTTATGTCGCGTGGTCGGCACGCTGGAATGTAGGTTACGCTCGTCAAATCACGCCCCTCCACCGGCACAACGGGGCTTCAGTAAATCAACGCTTCATCGCGTGACACGTGACTAGTTTGAATTTTTCTTTTGAAAAAAAAATCATCGACGCGTTCCCGCAACACAGCTGCCACCCACTGATGAATGCGCTCCGAGATGTCCTTAGGCTATTTTTTTATATCACGGCTTCGCCGCGCTCGGTATCTTGCTACATTTTTACCACACACGAATTTGTCTAAGATCGGCCGCCGCGTTCGCTATTTCGGTTCCCGATAGATTTTTTTTCTTAGCCTTGTGCTGCGAGATGTCTTTTGGTATTTTTTTTTTAAACTCTCGTAGCCCTAGTTTAAGACCGATTTGATTTGTTAAGCATCAATGATTTAAAGTCTCATAGTATTTTTTACACTTCACATTGATAAAACTGAACATTATATAGTTGAAAGATAACTTAAGCGTGAGATCTTTTTTTGATTCCTACAGAAGCGCTTTGTTTTGTGAGACAGAAACCCTGGTCACTGACGAGTCATACCTCGGCCGGAAAGGTTCGTCACTAATTGAAGCTAAGTCTGCTTACGTAGAAACTTTCAGATTACAAAAATTAAACTCAGACTGCTTAAAATATTTTTTACCTTGGTTTCTAATAAGTAGAAACATTTACTTGTAGGTAAAAGTTAAGCTTAATTTGCTTAAAAATTTTTACTCAGCTTCTTATATGTAGATACTTGCAAATATTAGGTAATTGTCAGCTTAAAATTGCTTGAAATATTTTTACCTTTTGTTTCTAATAAGTAGAAACTTCAAAAATTAGGTAAAGTTAAGCTAAAACTGCTCAAAAAACTTTTTCCCTTTCTTAATACGTAGAAACTTCTTGTAGAAAATAATTTTTTTGCTAAAATTGTTTAAAATTATTTTTATTTCATTTCTTTTACGTACAAACTAGAAAATAAGTGTTTAAATATATCTATATATATAAAAATGGATGTAAGTATGTGGGTATGTGGGTGGGTATGTGGCTATATCACGTATAGACTCCAAAACCGCTGAACCGATCTTTATGAAATTTTCAGGGAAAGTAAAGCCACATCTTGAGAGTGTTCCTGTGAGGTTTCGTAACGATTGGAGAAGGGGGTGTGGTACCTCCCATACAAGCCAAATTTGCTCCATCGATCACAAACAAAAAAAGGATAGATATCAGGCGGTTTCAACCGTAAAAAACTAAGATATGGTGATTTTGTTCAGATGGTTACTGTCGGTAACTGTTCAAAAAATGGGCGTGGTCGTAATATAAATACGCCCACTTTTTCGAAATCATGGCAATTCCAGAGTTCTATACACTTTTACAGTGAAACTTGCTGTATAGGTGCTCCAAGAGGCGGTCACTATATATAAATGTTTTCACGCCTACTTTTACCGCCCAAAAATCGATATCTATATACATAAAAAGCAAAACGATGTGTGTCTATAGACTCCAAAACTACTAAACCGATTGACCTGAAATTTTGGCAGCCGATTTGTTTCAGGTACGAGATGGTTGAGGGAAAAAAATGTGCCACACCCCCCTTTTACCGCCCCCAAATCAATAAAAATGTTATATTTCAGTCAGTTTGGATCGTATAAGGCTAAAATTTTGTAATTTAGTATGTACGGTTACTGTCGATAACTGTACTTAAAATGGGTTACCACGCCCCCTTTTACCGCCCACAAAGAAATGAAAACGCTTTATTTCAGACGGTTTTGGTCGTATAAGACTTAAATTTGGTGCTTTGGTTTGTGTAGTTACTGACAGTAACTGTACGAAAAATTGGTTTCCACGCCCCCTTTTTGCGCCCACAAATCAGTGAAAATGCTATATTTCAAGCAGTTAAGGCCGTATGAGACTAACATGTGGTACCTAAGTTTGTATGGCTACTTTCGGCAACTGTACTAAAAAAGTCGTCATCGCTGTATAGCCACACCCACTATTTGAGAAATCATTAAAATTGACTACTGGGTCAATTGAGCTAAAATGTTGGCTTAGTTTGTACGGTTACTGTCAGCAACTGAACTAAAAATTGGTTTCCACGCCCCCCTTTTACCTCCCACAAACCAATGAAAACGTTTTATTTCAACGGTTTGTATCGTGTTGGACAAAAATTTTGTAATTCAGTTCATATGGTTACTCTCGGCAAGTACACTAAAAATAGGTATGTCCCACTTTAGTTAAACTCACTTTTCAGGGAGTTAGCGTCGAGTGAAGTAAAGTGGGCCAGGCTTAAGCTAAATTGAGCTGAAATTTTGGCAGTCGATTTGTTTCGATTACGAGATGGCTCAAGGGAAATATTTTCCCGCACCCCTTTTTACCTCTTGCAAAACAACAAAAATGTGATATTTCGCACGGTTTTGATCGTATTAGACTAAAATTTGGTTATTTAGTGCATATGGCTTCTTTCGGCAGCTATACTGAAAATGGTGAATATATTTTGCATTTCTTGACATTTTCGTATATGGCAGTAAGGTGGTCTGTGGCAGAACAACGTCTGCCGTGGAGAGTGAGTGTTCCTGTGAGGTTTGGTAACGTAAGGACGAGGGAGCGTGGTACCTCCCATATAAGCCAAATTTGCGCTATCGACCACAAACCAAATAAAGGATATATATCAGACGGTTTCGATCGTAAAAACTAAGATTTAGTAATTTTGTTTAGATGGTTACTGTCAGTAACTGCACAAAAAATGAACGTGGTCGCATATATACGCCCACTTTTTCGAAATAATGGCAATTCCGGAGTTCTACGCATTTTTTATAGTGAAACTTGCTGTGTAGGTGCTCCAAGAGACAGTCACGATACATAAATGTTTTCACGCCCACTTTTAGCGCCCACAAATCAATATCTGTATACATAAAAATGAATCGTGATTTGTTCGTATGCTTAAAACTTGAAAACGACTAAACCAAATAGGATACTTCCTTCTACTGGTTTGTTCGTAACTGCTACGCAAAGGTTTAGGAAAAAAGTAATTCCACACCCCTTTTATCGCCCACAAATCAATAAAAATGCTATATATGACTGCTATAGATGACTGTCACTAACTTTAATAAAAACGGGCGTTGTCACACTTCATCTACGCCTACTTTTGGAAATATCACAATACTTCGAAACTATTGGTCCGATTGAGCTCAAATTTTGTAAGTGGCTTTGCTTTGAGTACGAGATGGTTTAAGAAGAAATGCCACACCTTCTGTTACCTCCCATTAATATAAAAACAATTTGTGTTATCGAATAGCGTTATGGGTTGCACAGCTTAGAAATTCGGTATTCAACCACAATTTAGACGTACCGTTTCAGTGATGAAATTTTATGGGAGTTGGACAAGGGGAGGGGCACCTCTCATACAACCCAAATTGGTGATATCGAATAGCTTTGAAGTTATAGCAATTCAGCTTTGGAATTCAGTTTTTGACCCCAATTTACACATGCAGTTTCAATGATTTTATTTTATAGGCGTTGGACAGGGAGGCCTGACATCTCCCTTACAACCCAAATTTGCAATATCGAATTGCTTTGAAGTTATAGGTTGACAGCGTAAGAATTCGATGTTCGACCTAAATTTATACATGCACTTTCGTTTCTTACATTTTATGGGCGTAGGGCAAAGGGGAGTGACACTTCCCATACAACCCAACTTTGTGCTATCAAATAGCTTTGGAGTTATAAGTCGCACAACGTCGGAATTCAGTATTTGACCAAAATTTACGCATGCAGATTTACTGATAAAATTTTTTAGAGTTTGTCGGGGGGGCGTGACACCTTCAACTTAACCCAAATTTGCGATATCGAATAGCTTTGGAGTTATAGGTAACTCAGCCTCGGAATTCAGTATTCGACCTCAATTTACAAATGCAGTTTCATTGGTAAAATTTTATGGGCGTAGGGAAAAGGGAGTGGCACCTCCCATACAACCCAAATTTGTGTTATCGAATATATTTGGAGTTATATGTCGCACAGTTTTGGTATTCGGTATTCGACCTCCATGTATACATGCAGTTTAATTGATTACAGTCTATGAGGGGTGATCAAGAGGGCGTGGCACTTCCTATACAACCCAAAATTGTTATATCGAATAGCTTTGTGGATATAGGTCGCACAGTCTCGGAATTCAGTATTTGACCTCAATTTAGACATGCTGTTTAACTGATAACATTTTATGGGCGTTTGAATAGGGAGAGTGGCAGCAACGCGCCGGGTTTCAGCTAGTTAATTATATAAAGTTAATACATTTCGGTTTTATTTATTTTAGTTAATAATATTAAACAATTTTTAAAAATCCCACAAAATGTAAAAAATTCCCAAACAAAACCATGTACTCGGTAAAATATTTTTATTGCCGACTTAAGGTAATTAAACTGGAATTTAACTTAAAATATTTAAAATTTCCTTCAGCTGTTGGCAAAAATTAAGCTTTAATTGCTTAAAATATTCTTACCTTGGTTTCTAATATGTAGAAACCCTTATATGTCGGTAAAAATTAAGCTTAAATTGCTTAAACAATTTTTTGACCTAGTTTTTAATACGTTGAATTTTGCAAATATTAGGTAATTTTAAGCTAAGACCGCTTAAATATTTTTTAACTAGTTTCTAATTTGTAGCACCTGTTGTATATAAAGTGTTTGCCAATTTTTATATGTAAAAATAAACTTTATTTATTAAATAAATAAAATTCATCAATTTATACTGTTGTTATTCATTTTAAAAAATCTTTGAATTGCAACGCTTAAATTTACAATGGTTAAAATTTCCAATGATGAATTGGAGTTAAGCCGGGAGAAATTATATTAAAAACTAAAATCCCTTGAAATTTTTAAAATCCTCAAACAAAGCCGTGTACTCGGTAAAATATTCTTATACCCGACTTGGTGTAAACAAATTGGAATTTATTTGCACCCAGCTGTTTCGATTAAGTTTTATTTTTTTCCTCTTATTTGTTTGCTGCACTATTCCTGTTTATTTGCCTGATTGTTTTCTTTGTTTTTAATCTTTTTCAATTGTTTTTTTATTTATTGTGCAAATAATAACTAATATAATAAAAAGCAATAATATAATAAGTTCTGAATAATCAGAATCAAAAGCAATAAAAAGTTATGTTTTAATAAAACGCAACGAACAAAGCAAGTAAACGAAGGCGGTCAAATAAACAAGTGGGTGTGTGAATGTGAGTTTTTATTTTGCGTTAATTTATTTTATGCCAAGTAAATTTGCATAAAATTTACAAGCGAATAAAAACTATTGCAATAATTATTTTGTGCTCAATAAATTCCCGATTGGTGCAAGGCAAAAAACTCCATGCACTTTTTCGCGAGTTTTCTAATAAGTAGAAAACTAATTTCACCGGTCGGACAAAATATTTTTACGACACAAAACAAATTATCAAAAAAGTAAAAAAATTCGAGAAACTAATTGGTCGTTTGTTCCTGAGTGTGTGTGTGCCTCGATGATTGTATCAAAAACAGCCCTTATAATGAAAAAATTATATATTTCCGCAAAAATATTCGCTAATTAAATTGTTTAATTTTATCTTTAACTTGCACAATAATTTTATATAAACTAACCTTTTTCAACTGGTGAAAGCTGGTAAGTCGATAGAATTGGAGCTTTTTAAAGCTGTTTCCAATTTCTCGCTTTTGGAAATCCAGAAGTACCACCAGGCTAGAAGGATCATAAACAGATTAAATGGGTCTGTTCCGGTGAACTAAAGATTGACCAAAGAGCGCTGGCTTTGAGCTGAAAATCTTGGTAAGTCGAGTATTTGTTTGCATATAACTTTCGGGCAATTGGTGCTCGAAATTGGTTTATAAGCAAACGGAGAAAAACAAAATGACAACAAAACACCAGTAATTAATTAACTTAGATTCTATGTACAATGTTTATTTCTTACGTTTTTTCTGTTAGGCAAATCTCCAATAGGTGAAATTTACAATGGCTGCTCATTATTGCAATAAGTGCATTTACAGGAACGTTAAATAATACTTAATTTATGCTGCTGGCAATCAATTAGTGATTGCTTGCTGATAATCAATAAGTGATTAATTGTTTCCAATTAATGGAAATACATAATTTAATATAAAATTAAACGCGGTTTTACAAAATGAAGTGTAATACTTTCGGAAATCAATTTGTGATAAAATTAAAAAGCAAAAGCCACTCGTCGCAGAAGCCAATTGTAAGGACACAAATTTATCGCACAATTTATGCCCCACAAACTTGTAAATATGTATTATAAGTAAAATGAAGTTGTATGAAAATGAAGTATGAATAATTTAGTAAAATGAATTTAATTTATAAATGAAGTTAAATTAATTGTGAATTTCATATAAATCTTAATGAACTTAAATGAATTGTTAGTTTCTTATTTAATGATTTAAATACATAATATATGAAATGTATTAAATATTTTAAAGAAGATTACAAATACAATCAATTAATAAAAACTCGGTAAATAAATAATAAACACACACATACAAACATGCAAAGGCATGTACACAGTCACATATACACAGGCAGGGAAAACAAAACACATGAACGGCGAAACAGAACACAGTGAGAACATATATAAGGCAACTCGCTGGCATACCAAAATGAGTCTGGGTGCAAGCGCGGCTGTGTGCACATGTCGAGACTAGCTAGCGAAAGTGTTTCCACCTTTCAAACGTAGTTAGAAGTCATAGGAACGTGTTTCCACCGTTCAGCTAGTAGTTATAGGAACGTGTTCCCACCGTTCAGTTAGAAGCTATAGGAACGTGTCTCCACCGTTCAGCATAGAAGTCATAGGAACGTGTCTCCACCGTTCAGCATAGAAATCATAGGAACGCGTACCCACCGTTCAGCATAGAAGTCATAGGAACGTGTACCCACCGTTCAGCATAGAAGTCATAGGAACGTGTACCCACCGTTCAGCATAGAAGTCACAGGAACGTGTACCCACCGTTCAGCATAGAAATCATAGGAACGTGTACCCACCGTTCAGCATAGAAGTCATAGGAACGTGTACCCACCGTTCAGCATAAAAGTCATAGGACCGTGTACCCACCGTTCAGAATAGAAGTCGTAGGAACGCGTACCCACCATTTAGCATAGAAGTCATAGGAACGTGTACCCACCGTTCAGTATAGAAGTCAGAAGCTATTAAACATAAGATCTATATTAAGTTATAATATATATATATAACATAAATATATATATGTTACAGTATAATTAAGTAAATAATTATTAAACTAATATAAGAAAATACTAATGAAAAATAACAATAAAACCAGATTTTTATTACAGTTGAAAACTTAAAACACCGGCTTTCTAATTTAAATATTGGAATCGTTAGAATATAAATTGTTTTGTAAGAACCCTTGGTTTACTCACTGAGCTTACCTCAGCAAACTAGTAACGGACGAAAAAGGGTTCGTTACACAATCGAGCGACCAGTTCGTGCATCGACAATCAATATTGGAACGAGTCGATCAAGCAGTAAGTAAATCTACTACTTTCATTAACTTTAAGGGTTGCGGCCTAAACATTAATATTGTAAGCCACGAGATTCAGGAGAATATCGATTCAAAGGGGAAGGAGTTATGTCAGACATTCCTTCCAACCATTTAATGTAAGACTTAAAATTATTAGCCATTAGCTTATTTTAATATTTCGTATGTCCTCCCTTTCGCTCCACAACAGCTTTGCGTCTCTTTGGAATGGAGTCTACCAACTTCTGTGTCACTTCTGAGCTGATTTTAGCCCATTCCTCAATTAGAGCGTTTTTAAAGCATTTTTGTTCGAAATTTGGTGTTTGCGAATATTTTGATCCAAAATTGACCACAAATTTTCGATCGCGTTGAGGTCAGGAGACTGCGCGGGCTGTGCCATCAAGTGGGGACAATTCCAAATAAGCTACGACTGCACAATCCCAGACTTATGCTTCGGGTCGTTATCTTGGTAGAACCTAAAGTTTCGCCGTATTCCAATGTTTAGGTAAATTGTTTTGTTCATTGTAGTCTCAATAAACTCCAACTGGTCCTAGCCGGATGCAGGCATACAGCCCCAATGCATGACGCTGCCCCCGACTTGCTTTACTGTTGGTGTGAGGTTTTCTTTATGCAGCTCTGTATTAGGTTTCCGCCAGACATACGGAATCCGTCAGAGCCAAAGATGTTGAATTTGGACTCGTCCGAGAATATAAATGTGTTTTAGAAGTTTAGGTCTTTGCAAATGTGGTCCCTAGCTTAGGCAAGCCGACTCAGTTGGTTTATCTTATTTATAAATAGCTTCTTGCGAGCTACTCGGCCATTGAACCCATGCTCGCGAAGCACACGTCGGACGGTTTCAGCACTACACGTCTTTTCTACTTCGTTGTGGACTTCTGTAGCCAGTTTTGGAGCCGATAACTTCGGGTTGGCTTTGATTTTTCGGACGATATATCTCTCGTCAGTAGTGGTAAATATTTTGTTTGGTGCGGTTCTGCCTTTATTATGCACTCGGTTCTCATGCACAAATCGTGCAATGATATGCTGCACCGCCGAATCGCTTAAAATTATCATCTCAGCAATTTTTCGGCGTGATGTGCCTTTTTTAAAATGGCTAAGACTTCTTCGTGATTCTCAAGAGAGGGAAGTTTAAAAATTAGAACGGGCACTGGTTCAAATAAGCTGTGAGCCACTGTACATAAATGCACATGCACTCATATGAGAATTTATATATCGCTACCTTAATATAGAAAGGCCCTTACTAATTTTTTTCAACATTATTTTTTTTACAGATTTTTGCAAAAAAAAAATGCTATAGAAAAAAAATTGCTGCAAAAACATTGCTACAGCATTGAATTGGTTAGTGTCTTAAAAATAAAAGCCGTTTAAGAAAATTTGGACCCGCAAAATTATAATTTTTATTAAGTTTTTTCCATCTCCTGTAAAGTTACAAAAAATTAGTTAGGGCCTTTCTATATTAAGGTAGCGATATACTCCTACATACACAGTTATCATGTTAGACTTAAGATATATATTTTGGTTAGCAATAAGTTAGTCTTCAAATAAAGCTCAAATGAGCACAAACATTTAAAACTTGTGCTCCTCTTTTATCATAATTTACGCATTATTCGTAGAATATACAAAGGTTTAGTTAAGTTAAAAAAAATTTACAACTGAAATCGTTCAGTCTTGTTTGGTAAACAGTTACCGAATATAAGGAAATGTTTGATTTCAAGGTAGCCTATTGGAAAAGTACGTGGCCTTTAAGCTAAAGAAACGCGGTTCAAGCCCCAGCTGAACTAAATGGTTTTTTTCGTAACTAGGTTGTTACGCGCAAAATCTCTCGCTTGTCGAAATCGAGTTTGGCCGACTCAGTGGATAAGGCCGTGGGTATTTTTTTGTTGATAATTTTGGGCGCCACGCGATTCACCCAATTCCGACCGGCTCCAATTATCGCGATCCTTGAGAACCGTAGCGAATTCAATAAAAAAAATTCCAAATTTAAGTTCACATACAAAATCGTTAAATTTATTTATAAGTAATCAATTAACCCTATAAAACAATTCCAAATTTAAGTTCAGATACAAAATCTTTAAATTTATTTATAAGTAATCAATTAACCCTTAACCCTAACTATAACACTCCTGTCGCAAACAATCGATTGTTTACCCTAGGCTCACAATTTTCATTATCATATAAAAATCCAAAATAATTTCTTAATGTCTAATAATGGGAATTTAATCATCAGTTACACAAGAAAAAAATGGCGTTAATCAAATATTTAATAATACTCTGAGTTTTACTCTCAGTAATAGGGTAAATTTCATAAAATCAAAATAAGTTATACCATATATAATATTTAGAAAAAAATAAAAAAAGGTTAATGGCTAATAGTTGGAATCTTTAGTTTCACAACAAAAAAAAATTGTGAGATATTTTAAAATTGAAATTAAAAATTTGACGCGTATAAAATTCATGGATATTAACTATATTCTTCTTTCCGTGTATTAAAAGGTTAAATAATGAAGTAACTTAATTTTGGATTTAGATTTAGCTTAATAAAATTTCCATTACCAACTCTAGCATTAAATTATCAGCGAGAGCATTAAATTATCTGCGACTGCAGATTGCAAAAATCAATATTACATTAAAAAAATAACACCGCAATTAATAAAAATATCAAGAAATGCGCTATTTGGATTCTTGACTCAAGGAAAAAAAATAGAACCGCGACTTTTCTTTTCAAAAAAAAAATAATTAAATTAAAAATTCCACGACCAGGATTTGAACCCGGGAATTCCGCGTGATATGCGAGTGACTGAATCTCTGGTCCACCGTGACCCTTGTTGCTCGATGGTCTAAGGCTGCTTGTAGGCGAGCGGAGGTCGGCATTTAATTAACGATATTAATCCACGATTAAGCCACGCCGTGATACGGAATAATATAAAAATCCACTTAATGGGAAAACCTCAGGACGTAGTAATCGTATCTATAAAGAAAATATACGCGTTAGCCACTTTTCGATCTATGTCCTGGGGCTTTCTTTTAGTTTTCCTACCTTGCACTTGGATTCTCTCATAAGCCTACAATGGCTGTGATTTTCTCAGAGCAGGTGACTCCAATACCTTATCTCCTCGATGCAGGTGACTCAATTCCCTTATTTGCTTTAATAATTCTAAAATAAATTTCTGTTTTTAATTTGCCATAATTATAGCTAAATTCTTTAAATCACCTTTTATTCTAAACAACCAACAATTGTCGGAACCCTTTAAAGAAAACTTATCCAGTAAGAAAACACTCAGGTCACCTTGCAGAAATATTCACACTGCCACCGTATAACACAACCTCGACTTCTTACCGCTCTATTTAACCGCCAACTGATCTTGATCTTCATTATTGGTATTGCCTGAGCTCCTCGTTAAGCTAGCTAGTAACTGTGCTGCTGAATAAATAGCCCAAACCTGATTCTATGTACCCTTATAACTATTCTAATCTATTTACTGACTTATATATTTTATTTTTCCCTTATAATTAGTATTTCCTTACTACATTATTAGCTTCAATTAACCAAGAAACCAAAAAAAGAAAAAAATACGACTTGGCCTCCAGCTGGTCTCGAACCTGGCACCTTCCGCTTGCCAGGCCAACACGCTACCACTGTGCCATCGCTCTATATGAGCAGATACTGCCTGCTGCATTTTCCACCGCCAACTCCCACGCATGCTACCACTGACTGTGATCTATTTATAGAACAATATGAACACAGATAAACTGACTGGCTCAATATGTGACTGGCGGTAGTGATGGAAACTTTTCAAACGAGTACCCGAAAAACTTCTGACTACTTTTATATCTTAAATTTTGAATTGTTATTTTTATTATTATTATTAATAATATTAATATTATTATTATTATTATTATTATTATTATTATTATTATTATTATTATTATTATTATTATTATTATTATTATTATTATTATTATTATTATTATTATTATTATTATTATTATTATTATTATTATTATTATTATTATTATTATTATTATTATTATTATTATTATTATTATTATTATTATTATTATTATTATTATTATTATTATTATTATTATTATTATTATTATTATTATTATTATTATTATTATTATTATTATTATTGTTATTACCATTATTAATATTATTATTATTATTATTATTATTATTATTATTATTATTATTATTATTATTATTATTATTATTATTATTATTATTATTATTATTATTATTATTATTATTATTATTATTATTATTATTATTATTATTATTATTATTATTATTATTATTATTATTATTATTATTATTATTATTATTATTATTATTATTATTATTATTATTATTATTATTATTATTATTATTATTATTATTATTATTATTATTATTATTATTATTATTATTATTATTATTATTATTATTATTATTATTATTATTATTATTATTATTATTATTATTATTATTATTATTATTATTATTATTATTATTATTATTATTATTATTATTATTATTATTATTATTATTATTATTGTTATTACCATTATTAATATTATTATTATTATTATTTTACCCTAATTAATTAAATCTTAGGATTTACTTGATTTATAATATTTTTTTTTATTAAATTGGTTATTTTTTTTTTTAATTTATATACCTACATATAAAAATTCAACCCGTAACACTCCCCCCCACCTTTAAGAAGTTTTCATTCACTACCGCCGTAATATTTCCGTAAATCCTTGCTGTGCCATATTCCGGCCTCTTTTTTGGCAAGGGTCTCTAGCCTATAAGTCCACGGTGACAGCCTTTTCTTAACCCTAAATGGACCGATGAAAGTAGGTGCTAACTTGGCACTGAAATATCTTGATGCATCCGATAGAACATAGTTTCGTCGCAACACTAAATCGTCAGGCTGATATTGGGCATCACGGTGCCGCAAATTGAAATTATCGCGCGCTCTTTTTGATGCCTTTAACATGCGCGCACGAACATCGTTTAGGATAACGCCCATATTACTGAACCAAGGATAATTACCATTGCTACGATCTACCAAAATGCCCTCCACCGGAAGTGGTTCCCTATCACGTTTAAGCGTCATTTCTCGCCCAAAAATTATAGAAAATGGGGTTCTTGTCGTTACCTCATTCCGCGACGTACGAATAGCGCAGGCTACTTTCGGCAACAGAACATCCCAATTTCTATGATTTTCGGTGACATAAGCTCTCAATTTTGTTTTCACTGTCTGATTGAACCTTTCCGCAGGGTTAGCTTGAGGATGATAAAATGGGGTGAAAGTCGTAGTTACCCCATAGCAATTCATCAAAGCTGAAAACTCCTTACTACGAAATTGTACACCATTATCACACACTAACCATTTCGGCACTCCAAACATGAGAAAAACCTGATCCTCCAAGGCTTGACACACCGACTTAGCTGTAGTGGATCGTAATGGAAAGAAAAGAGGAAATTTCGAAAAATAATCAACCACTGTTAGGATGTAACAGAAACCACGGTTACTTCTTGGCAAAGGCCCAATCAAATCTGTGCTCAACATCGACCATGGTTCTTTCACCTCGTTGGCCCTAGATTGCATAAAACCCCCTGGCTTGTGCAAATCAGGCTTTGTAGTTTGGCAGACTTGACAATTCCGAACATACTTTCTTATGTCTTCTTTCATACGTGGCCAAAAATATTTCAACTGTGCCTTGCCGAGCGTCGTTTTAACCCCTCCATGCCCCCCAAGTATGTCATCGTGAATTTCTTTTAGCACCGCTGCCCTCTGCCTATTTGGTACCACCATTTTCCAGCGATTTCCCTCATCGCCGCTGGTCGAATCCCTAGGTGTAAAATACCGATCTAATTTATCGCCCTCTGTTCTCCACGACGAAAATTGGTCAGGATGGTTTTTCACCTCTTGCAATTTACTCTTGAACCATGCATCCTCTTCAATGCAATCAACAGCTTCTTCCGGCACAGCTCTTGATAGTGCGTCTGGCACTAAATGCTCCTTTCCCTTCCGATGAACGATCTTAAAGTCGTATTGCTGCAGACGAACCGCCCACCTAGCGAGTCGCCCTTGCCGATCCTTAAGATTTTGCAACCAGACTAACGAATGGTGATCGGTGAGAACCGTAAATGTAGTACCCTCGAGATATGGGCGTAGTTTTTCGATAGCCCATAAAACTGCTAGACATTCCCGCTCTGTAGGCGAGAAATTTTTCTCTGTTCGAGACAAAGTTCGGCTCAAATAACACACCACTTTTTCGCTTTCTTCGTTTTCCACTCTCTGAGTTAAAACCGCACCTATGCCATAACCTGATGCGTCGGTATGTAGAAAAAATGGACGAGCAAAATCAGGACAAGTTAAAATCGGAGCTTCTATTAACTTTTCTTTGATATTCTTGAACGCTTCTTCGCACTGATCGGTCCAACAAAACTTAGCCTTTTTCTTCAATAGCGCTGTTATGGGCGCTATAACATTCGAAAAGTTGGGAACAAACTTCCTATACCACGAAATCATACCGATTAACCTTCTGACTGCCGTAACCGTACTTGGGCGAGGATACTCGACCATAGATTTCACCTTCTCTGGATCTACCGATAACCCGTGCTTATTTACAATGTACCCCAAATATTTTAACTGGCTCTTGCAAAGCTCGCATTTCTCTTTGTTAAGAGTTAAACCGGCATCCTTAAGCCTCTTCAACACCTGCTTTAATATTTCCAAATGTTTGGCAAAAGTGTCCGTGACAATTATGACATCGTCTAGGTGTACGAAAACATAGGGATCTAGCTCAGGACCCAAGACTTTATCAATAAACCTTTGCCACGTACTAGGGGCATTTGAGAGACCCATGGGCAGACGTCGGAACTGGAACAAACCCTTCCCCGGAATGGTAAAGGCGGTATATTTTTTTGAACTCTCTGAAAGAGGGATTTGAAAATACGCCGATTTAATGTCTAATGATGATAGAAAATGTGCATTCCGTAGTTTATCTAACGTTGCAGACACATAAGGGATGGGATAAGCATCGCGTTCCGTAACCGCGTTAAGTCGGCGATAGTCTACCACAAACCTATAACTGTTGTCCTTTTTCTTTATTAAAAGGATTGGCGCTGACCAACCGCTATCCGATGGCTCTATAACCCCGTCTGCCAACAATTGATCGACCTGCTCATTGATATGTTTTTGAAGTACTGGCGAGACTGGGTAATAGCGACATTTTATGGGGGGTGAGCTTGTTTCAATGACATGCTCAATCAATGAAGTGCAACCTAGCTTCCCATCATCCGTACCAAAAGCTGCCACTGCCACCTGTTCTAAAGCTGCCCTTTCAACTTCTGACAATACATCGGCATCCATTATCGCCGCAATTTCTGAGCTAAACTCCCACGTGTTGTTGCGTAAGTCTGGTTTTATCGCAAACTCTTTCCAAAAATCTGTGCCCAAAATCAGTTTATGAGGAAGATCCGGCACGACAAAAAAATCAAAAACCCTAACTCTGTTCTTAACAACAACCGGAACACTCACTGACCCCCATACGCGAACTTTATTTCCATTAGCCACCGTCACAGACGAGTAAGTTTCTCGAAGTTTAAGGTCCTTTACACTCAGAATATCCCATCCTGGCCCTCCAATAAACGAACTAGTTGCCCCCGAATCTAACAGCCCAACTATCTTCGTTCCATAAATACTTATTTCTAAATAAGGCCGACTATCACAGCCGCTTTGAACAAAAAGGTAATCAGCCAACTCGACTGTCCACTTCCTGCTCGTATCAACGGTGACCCCCGACCTGGCCCGCCTTGCTAATTTTTCCCTCCCTAGAAAATTAGAATCAGCGGAAAACCCCTTAACCCTGCTCAATTTACCGCTACCTATTGAGGGGCCCGTTCGTTTCCCGACGGATTGCACGTGGTACAACGACTACGTATAACGCCAACTGCCCCGCAACCATAACACTTGACAGGCTGAGGGCAACTGCTAGCAACATGACCTGGCTGACGACAACGAAAACAGATAATTGGCTGTTGAGGATAATTCACAGCGTTAACCTCTTGGGTAATAACATTCGACGTATCTAAGTAGGCTAGGTCTGGTTCCAACAGCTGGCCTTGACGACGCGTGGGTGGCGGAGCGTAACGCCCTACCGAGTATCGTGTCATTTCCAGTTTTCGGCCTACTTCAACCAACTGCCTGACTGAAGAAATGTCCACAAGAGCAAGCGACATTTGATAAAATGGAGTAAGGTTTCGTCGGATGACTTCCAGGACCCTTGCCTCCCCACACTTTTCATTCAACCTCGAAAACATACCTATCGATTCATCCGTCCCTTGTGTTCGGCGCTTTATTTCTTCCATCAATCGCTCGTCGTATCCTGGAGGTTGAAATTCTTGTTTCAGTTGTATTACCAAATCCTTCCAAGTGCGTATAAAAAGCCTATTAGCCCGAAACCACACTATGGCCTTTCCCGTGAAAAGGTCAATGGCTGACCGATACAGTTCTTCTTACGAATAACCCCGAGCAACCCTCAATTCTTCCACTCTTTCTAAAAAGGAGCTTATAGATTCGCCTGGTTCTCCACTGAAATAGATGTTCCACTTATAGATCGGTATCGATTTTACAGTTGGCGACCACTGAACCCGCGCTAAGCCCTCGTCCTCATAATCTATAGCCTTAACCTCTTGATCAGAAAGCGTTTGGGTTGGTACCCGGGTAGACTCGGCGTTACAGGGCTCGCTACTTTTACCGAATTTCGCGTCCAAACGCGCACAGATTTCTGCTATCATTTTCCGACTTGCTGCTACAAACTCCTTCTCCGTTACCTCGGAAGCCACCACATGACCTAATCTCCCTAATAAATGTGCGCATTTGGCCTCGAATTTTAGTTTGTCATGCCCACGTTGGGCGCCAAAAATGTTACGCGCAAAATCTCTCGCTTGTCGAAATCGAGTTTGGCCGACTCAGTGGATAAGGCCGTGGGTATTTTTTTGTTGATAATTTTGGGCGCCACGCGATTCACCCAATTCCGACCGGCTCCAATTATCGCGATCCTTGAGAACCGTAGCGAATTCAATAAAAAAAATTCCAAATTTAAGTTCACATACAAAATCGTTAAATTTATTTATAAGTAATCAATTAACCCTATAAAACAATTCCAAATTTAAGTTCAGATACAAAATCTTTAAATTTATTTATAAGTAATCAATTAACCCTTAACCCTAACTATAACACTCCTGTCGCAAACAATCGATTGTTTACCCTAGGCTCACAATTTTCATTATCATATAAAAATCCAAAATAATTTCTTAATGTCTAATAATGGGAATTTAATCATCAGTTACACAAGAAAAAAATGGCGTTAATCAAATATTTAATAATACTCTGAGTTTTACTCTCAGTAATAGGGTAAATTTCATAAAATCAAAATAAGTTATACCATATATAATATTTAGAAAAAAATAAAAAAAGGTTAATGGCTAATAGTTGGAATCTTTAGTTTCACAACAAAAAAAAATTGTGAGATATTTTAAAATTGAAATTAAAAATTTGACGCGTATAAAATTCATGGATATTAACTATATTCTTCTTTCCGTGTATTAAAAGGTTAAATAATGAAGTAACTTAATTTTGGATTTAGATTTAGCTTAATAAAATTTCCATTACCAACTCTAGCATTAAATTATCAGCGAGAGCATTAAATTATCTGCGACTGCAGATTGCAAAAATCAATATTACATTAAAAAAATAACACCGCAATTAATAAAAATATCAAGAAATGCGCTATTTGGCTTCTTGACTCAAGGAAAAAAAATAGAACCGCGACTTTTCTTTTCAAAAAAAAAAATAATTAAATTAAAAATTCCACGACCAGGATTTGAACCCGGGAATTCCGCGTGATATGCGAGTGACTGAATCTCTGGTCCACCGTGACCCTTGTTGCTCGATGGTCTAAGGCTGCTTGTAGGCGAGCGGAGGTCGGCATTTAATTAACGATATTAATCCACGATTAAGCCACGCCGTGATACGGAATAATATAAAAATCCACTTAATGGGAAAACCTCAGGACGTAGTAATCGTATCTATAAAGAAAATATACGCGTTAGCCACTTTTCGATCTATGTCCTGGGGCTTTCTTTTAGTTTTCCTACCTTGCACTTGGATTCTCTCATAAGCCTACAATGGCTGTGATTTTCTCAGAGCAGGTGACTCCAATACCTTATCTCCTCGATGCAGGTGACTCAATTCCCTTATTTGCTTTAATAATTCTAAAATAAATTTCTGTTTTTAATTTGCCATAATTATAGCTAAATTCTTTAAATCACCTTTTATTCTAAACAACCAACAATTGTCGGAACCCTTTAAAGAAAACTTATCCAGTAAGAAAACACTCAGGTCACCTTGCAGAAATATTCACACTGCCACCGTATAACACAACCTCGACTTCTTACCGATCTATTTAACCGCCAACTGATCTTGATCTCCATTATTGGTATTGCCTGAGCTCCTCGTTAAGCTAGCTAGTAACTGTGCTGCTGAATAAATAGCCCAAACCTGATTCTATGTACCCTTATAACTATTCTAATCTATTTACTGACTTATATATTTTATTTTTCCCTTATAATTAGTATTTCCTTACTACATTATTAGCTTCAATTAACCAAGAAACCAAAAAAAGAAAAAAATACGACTTGGCCTCCAGCTGGTCTCGAACCTGGCACCTTCCGCTTGCCAGGCCAACACGCTACCACTGTGCCATCGCTCTATATGAGCAGATACTGCCTGCTGCATTTTCCACCGCCAACTCCCACGCATGCTACCACTGACTGTGATCTATTTATAGAACAATATGAACACAGATAAACTGACTGGCTCAATATGTGACTGGCGGTAGTGATGGAAACTTTTCAAACGAGTACCCGAAAAACTTCTGACTACTTTTATATCTTAAATTTTGAATTGTTATTTTTATTATTATTATTATTAATATTATTATTATTATTATTATTATTATTATTATTATTATTATTATTATTATTATTATTATTATTATTATTATTATTATTATTATTATTATTATTATTATTATTATTATTATTATTATTATTATAATTATTATTATTATTATTATTATTATTATTGTTATCATTATTATTATTATTATTATTATTATTATTATTATTATTATTATTATTATTATTATTATTATTATTATTATTATTATTATTATTATTATTATTATTATTATTATTATTATTATTATTATTATTATTATTATTATTATTATTATTATTATTATTATTATTATTATTATTATTATTATTATTATTATTATTATTATTATTGTTATCATTATTATTATTATTATCATTATTATTATTATTATTATTATTATTATTATTATTATTATTATTATTATTATTATTATTATTATTATTATTATTATTATTATTATTATTATTATTATTTTTATTATTATTATTATTATTATTATTATTATTATTATTATTATTATTATTATTATTATTATTATTATTATTATTATTATTATTATTATTATTATTATTATTATTATTATTATTATTATTATTATTATTATTATTATTATTATTATTATTATTATTATTATTATTATTATTATTATTATTATTATTATTATTATTATTATTAATGTTATTACCATTATTAATATTATTATTATTATTATTATTTTACCCTAATTAATTAAATCTTAGGATTTACTTGATTTATAATATTTTTTTTTTATTAAATTGGTTATTTTTTTTTTTAATTTATATACCTACATATAAAAATTCAACCCGTAACAAGGTATTAGGATCATTCGTAAATGTAACAAATGTATTCGTACACTACATTTGTTTTTGTACGAATACGAATAAAATATTCGTAATGTGTACCAAACTACATCCATTCTACGAATTCTTGTCGTGGCTGAAAATTACGAGTAAAATTCGTAGAAAAATTTTTTTAATTTATGAATACGTTCTGAAAAGTATCTGTGAAACAAGGGTAAATGAAATGGTATCGTAACTTACTACAGCAATGGGTACAACGTACTACTTAAAAATGCATGGTTTAGCTCAGCTTCATTTATAAATTAACCTAAAAAAATATTATTGTATTATCTTCAAAATATATTAACATAAATAGTGTACATCGTCATATGAAATAAAAAAAGCCGCATGTTACAAAAAATTCGAAATCGACTTTTTTATTGATTAAGTACTAGCTGACCCTGTAGACGTTGTTCTCCTCTTTCTGGTTGTTGGCTTATCAATACAAGTTTCATTTTATTACTCAGTTTTGGCGGGTCTATATTTCAAAGAAGTATTAATTATGAACCAACTTTAATGGTCAATATGTAATTTGGCATTAAAAAATGTTTCATGAGTTCTTACATATTGTTCTAGTGTTCAATATATAGCAAAATAGATAAAGCCAAAGCAATCCCCGAACCTGTAAACACTTTCCGTATCCGAAAACACTTCAACACGTGAAGTATCTCGCCACACATTCAACTTACTTCGACGACCTATGTTAGCTCAATAAAAACGACACGGAATTATTTTCACAGTAACTCAAATCTGTCGAACTTACCTTGATAATTTCACAATATTGAAATCTTAAAACTGAGTCCTCGAGTCTTGCTTAACCGTGTTGCGGCCCCGTTGCCAAACGCCAATAAAATGTTATCAGTAAAACTGCATACGTAAATTGTGGTCGAATACTGAATTCCATGGCAGTGCGACCAATAACTCAAAAGCTGTTGAATTTCTCTAACTTAGGTTGTATGGTAGATGCCACGCCCCCTTGTGCAACACCATACGGTGTTATCAGTAAAACTGCATGTGTTAATTGAGTTCGAATACTGAATTCCGAGGCTGTGTGGCTAATAACTCAAAAGCTATTCGATATCGGAAATTTGTGTTGTGTGGGAAGTGCCATTCCTCTTTGTCCAAAGCCCATAAAATGTTATCAATGAAACTAAATGTGTAAATTGGAGTTGATTACCGAATTCCGGGGCTGTGCGGCTTATAACTCCAAAGCAATTCGATATCGCAAATTTGGGTTGTATGGGAAGTGCCACGCCCCCTTTTCCAAAGCTCATAAAATGTAATCAGTAAAACTGAATGTATTAATTTTGTAATAATAGCTATTCAATTTCTCAAATTTGAGTTGAGTGGGAGGTGCTATGCCTTTTGTCTAACGCCATACAATTTTATAAGTGAAACGGAACGTGTAAACTGTGGTCGAATACGGAATTCTAAGGCTATGGAGCCTATAACTCCAAAGCTATTCGATATCGCAAACTTGGGTTGCATGAGAGGTGCCACGCCCCTTGTCCAACTCCCATAAAATGTTATCAGTGAAGTGGTACGTGCAAATTGTGGTCGAATACCGTATTTTGAGGCTGTGCGGCTTATAACTCCAAAGCTATTCGAATACTTCCCATAAAAAATACAAAACTTTTATACAAAAAGCTGCTTGATTTGTAGCCGGTAAAAGGGGGTGTGGCAAAATTTTCTTTTACTCAAAATCTTCCCTGATATGAGGCGAACAAAACGCAAAAAAATTATTAAAATCGGCCGAGCCGTTTCCAAGTTTTAGCGAGACTAACGAACACGTATTTGATTTTTATATATATATAGATATAAGATAGATGATGCACCTTATCAAAATACATGTTCCGCAAAATTTTACACTTCTAAAACTAAAAACGAGATTTTTATTAACAAAGCTCTAAAAGCCTTAAGTTTAAGCACAACTTGCAATTTAGATTGTTTTTTGCTACCCTCTTAAAATTTTTTAATATAAACTTACGGCTTTTGTGATTTAATATGAAGACATATTTATTGCAAATTTTCAATGCGTAGGGCAGCACTTTCCCCCTGCACCCCTGTGGATGCCCATGGTGTGAACATAAGGTGGATAGCTTCAGTGGTTCAGCCTTAAGAGCTTAATCCTACGGTCCATAACCACCTGGACGAACGGGAGTCCATAACCAGGGTACCCTAGTGAAGTTTTTTCGTTTATATTCAAATAAAATAATATATATATGCACAGATTCTTAGAAACGCTTAATTTTTACATCTCAACTGTACAAATTTCATGTTTGTAAGATAAAATTGGTCACTTGATAATATGACTGTTGATGACGACGGTTTAGAGCCAATTGAGGAAGAAGGAGAGGTATTTACGGGAGAAGTGCAAGATTCAGAAAGTGAAGACAATGACAACGAAATTCCAGCCGCTATTGACACGCCAATGCAAATTGAGCAAGATGTATTTGAAGATGAAAGTGACAGCGAAACTGATATGGTTGAAGAAAATACACCAACATCAAGCACAACAGAAAGTATGATTGCACGTGATGGTACTCAATGGCAACCAACCCCACCTGTTTGTCAACAAATAAGGAGTCACAACATCGTAAGAACTCGCAGTGGTCCATTACGAATGACGGAAAGTATGACTGGTATGCAATGCTTCAAGAGTTATTTTATACGTTTTATACAATCGACGAACAATTACATCCGTACCGCGGCAGAACAAAATTTACCCAGTATATTCCATCGAAGCCTGCGAAATACGGGATCAAGGTATGGTGGTTATGCGATGCTAAAAATTCATATCCTCTTCATGGCCAAATATATACTGGCAAACAAGACAGTGGTCGCGAAAGATGGTGTAGGCGAAAGAGTAGTCAGAGATTTGCTTGGGCCATACCACAATAGCGGACAATAGCGGACGTAATATCACCATGGATAATTTTTTTACGACGCTGCCACTGGCAAAGCAGCTGATATCCGTCAAACTAAGCATTGTTGGAACACTGCGGCGAAACAAAGCCTATATACCAACAGAAATGAAAGACGATAAGAGTTGGACCGATGGGACAAGCAAATTTGGTTTCCACGAGAAGGTGACTATGGTTTCATACAAACAGAGAAAAACAAATTCCGTAATATTTTTGTCGACTCTGCATGATGATGCAAAACTGTAGAAGAAAACGGCAGACCAGAAATCATCAATTTTTATAACAAAACGAAAGGTGGCGTGGATGTTATGGACCAGACGCTTCGGGAGTATACCACACAGAGACACAAAAAGGTGGCCTTTGTCGTTTTTGTACAATATGCTCGATGTTAGTGCTTTCGCGGCATACACTATATTTTAGTTTATAGTTTACGCTTTTTGCGTAAACTTGCTGGAGATTTGTGTGCGCCAATAATAGAAGAAAGAGTAGCTAATCGCCAAGTAACGCGCTATTTTTCCACCAAATCAGCAATTGGGAGCTTTTTGGGAAGACCAGTGGAGACGGTAACCTATACCGAGCAACCATCTACTTCTACGGCTATTTCTACTGATGGCAGGAAGCCAATAACAGGATGCTGCTATTTGTGCGCTTCTTTGCCTGACAACAGGAGAAGAAAGACGAGAAAAGTCTGCAACGTTTGCAAGAAACCAACATGTTTCAACAATGACTCAACATAAGACATCAAATATTAGAAATAAGTTAAAATGAATAAAATATAAATAATTTAACTAAAAAACAACTACAGTTCATTTTTTACACATCAATAAACATTTTGAAACAAAATAAAAATAAAACAAAAGTTTTTTCTTTGAAATATTAGGTAATTTGCACTAAGGTACCCCGGTACCCTGGTCATGGACCCCTGTATGCAAAAACATTAAACCCATTTTTTAGTTAATATATTTAACCAAATTTGATAAACTTTTTTCTAGTCTCTAAGTTTAGCCGAAATCTCTGATGATCCGGAGTTTCATGTTGATATTTGTATTTGAGTTATAAATATTGATGACAAATAAGATTAAATCTTTTGAATGCCACATAAATGACGGAAATAACAACATTATACTTATATTATAAAACTAACTAAAACTTACTTAAACTAACATCAAAATTTATGTTGTACATGTTAAAAAGACAATATAGTATTTAAGAATTGATGACAATTAAAACTGTATAACATAATGTAAAGCACTTCAAAGTTAATCAAGAGAATAAAGCAAAATAATAGAAGTTAAAGGAGAGAAACATAGAAAGAAATATTAGGTTTTTAAGAAAAATGTTCGAAAACTAAACGCTTGAAAGTATTTCTATTAGTAATATTTTTAATATGTGTGGGTAAAGAATTCCACGATCTGATTGCGCTTACAAAAAACAATCTACTGGAGTTGATGAAATTATATCTGGGAATAAAAATGTTCATGCCTCTGCTAGATCTATAAAAAGATAGTTTTTCGAACAAGTAGCTAGGGCTCTGTGTGATAATTATTCTATGCAGGAACACACAACTTCTTGCTTCGAGATGATTTAATAGGCCTCTTCCAAGTAATTGTTTCGAAAACATTGTTACATGGTCATATTTCCTTAGGCCATAAACGTAGCGAGCAGCATTGTTAAAGGCAACTAAAAGCTTATGCGCCGACCTTGAATCAAGCTTGCAATATACTGCTTCCGAATAAGTAATAAAAGGTAACAAGAGCTGCAATACCAATTTTCGTCTTATTTCTACGTTCACAAAACTTTCAGTTATTCGCATGCTTCGCAGGCCAAAATAAACTTTTTTAACACAAGAGTTAATATGATCCTCACATGACAGAGTTGAATTTATTATATAACCGAGGTTAGTTACTTTGCTAACCAAATTAAGCTTCACGTTATTGAGAAGAATTGGAGGCAAATCTTGAACAAAAAACCTATTTTTCGTTATTGGTAAAACATGTGATTTTAAAGGGTTTAACATGAGCAGATTATTCTTTGCCCATTCAACTATCATGCTTAAGTCCTCATTAACTCTGACACAAAGATCCTCTATCAGACCGATTGGCCTGGACATATACAACTGGAGGTCATCAGCGTAAGCGTGCATTTTAACGTGCTGACACCTGGTGAAGATGTCATTGGAAAACATTGAAAATAACAATGGGCCAAGAACTGAGCCTTGTGGCACTCCGCTACCTATAGTTTTAAGTTCTGAAAAGTTTGACACAGATTTAACCTTTTGTGATCTACCAACCAGATAGTTATGTATTAGACGAACAGCAGCTGCAGAAAAACTAAAATTTTGCAAAAGTTTTCTACATAGTATTGAATGATTGACTGTATCAAAAGCTTTTGTAAAGTCTAGCAAACAAAGTAATGTAATGTGACCCATATCATACGGAACTCTGATATCATCAAGTATTTTGACCATTGCAGTCGAACAGCTGTGACCAGGCCTAAAACCAGACTGGAGATTAGACATTAGTCCAGAAGTGCGCACATGATTAGAAATCTGCTCGGCCATGAGCGACTCACAAACTTTAGACAAACAAGATAGCAGACTTATTGGTCGAAAGTCACATGGTTGGCAAGCGAATGATTTTTTTGCAATGGGAATTATAATTGCTACTTTCCAAACTTCAGGGTAGCATGAAGAAGTGAAGCAATAATTTATTATAAGGGTGAGCGGACCAATAACGAAAGGCAACAAGAGTTTAATAAATTTAATTGAAATACCATCCACCCCAGAGGAATTTGATTTGATTTTTTTTAGGCAGCGCGCAACATCTAGCTCATTTACTGCATTAAAATAAAATTCATTATTATTATTATTTACAGATACAGTAATGCTACTATCAACAACATTGAGTATGTTTGAGTTATCACATGAGGAATTAGCAACAAAATATTCATTCATTAGATTTGGGTCAATCTTGCAGCTTTCAGATTGTTTTTTGCATACTCCGATACCTTTCAAATTGTTCCACAGCTGTCTTGAGGGCAGTGAGGGATCAAGCTTTGACATAAAAAACGTAGATTTAGATAATCTTACAGCAGAGGTAGCCTCGTTTCTTGCTGTTTTGTATGCTTCCCAATTTAAAATAGTGGGATTTCGCTTCCATTTGTTGTAAGCTTTAAAACGGGTTTTTATGGCTTGTTTTACAGATGGTGTGAACCAAGGACAAGAGGTATTTATGATCCGACGCGTTCGAACGGGTACATGCGTATCAAAAAGAGTATTAATCCTATTGATAAAAAAGCTCTGTTTTTCATCCACCGTATTTAAATATAAACAATCCGTCCAGTTTGTTAGAGTTAGATCAGTATTCAGTAGTGCATAGTCTATGGACTTAAAGTCACGATAAGAAAAGAACATTTCACTAGTTTCAGGGACAAGAGGTGCGATACAGACATTTAATGAACAAAAGATGAGATCGTGATCAGATACGAAAGATATCTGATCAAAGAGTAAAACCGACGATGGATTTGACACGACAAAGATGTCTAATAGACTGGGTTGAGCATTGTTTGCAAAACGAGTTGGCATCGAGCTATTTACTAAATTGAGACCGAATTCAGATAAGTTGTCAAGAAATTTTCTTAACACGCTATCGTTGAGCAGCAGTTTTATATTAAAATCACCACATAAAACAAAATGTTCATAGTCGATAATACAGAAAGACAATGTTGCAAACAAGCGTTCAAGACTACAATTACGACTAGGATTATACACACAGGACATTAGAACTTTACTATGGTTACTACCTGACAACTCAACGTTTAAAAACTCAACACCAGATTGACACGACATGCTAAGAATTTTGGTTTTTAGATAATTTTTTTCTTCAATAATAAAGGAACAGCAGCACTTTAAAGTTTAAAAAAGTATCCGGGTACCCGGTTATGGACCGTTGGGTTAAAAAAGAGTTTTTTTCTCGCTGAGGATAATAATAAAGAAATGGTATGGATATTCTCTTTTAATTTTTATTAATTATTTAGATAATCATTTGCAAATTTATATAGCCTGAATTATAACTATCCAATAGAAAAATAATTATTGAAATAGCGCTTGCCGTTCTTAAGCTTTGCTGTTCCGAACATACGTGAGTACCCTTTTATATAATAGTATAGACTCTATACTATAGAGTATATAGTAAAGATAATATATGTAGAAGTAAAACTAGTATAAAAATCTTGTATATTTATTTATCTAGTTTAACAATTGTTGTTTCCATTGGTCCTATTTTAAAGTTTTCAAAATATATTTTAGCGCTACGAGTTTTTCCCAGCATTACAGATCCACTGTAGTACATTGAAGTCATATCTAATGTAATCTGTTTACTTCCATAATTGGAAATAGAGACGAACGAATTACGTCTTGGAAATGAACGCTCAACAATGATAATGTCCTCATCACTACTCCTTATTTGCGTATTTGGAAGAGTGGTGAAGCTCTTACATATGGCGTTTTTATAAATCGATGGCGAGCAATCACGCAGTTTGATCATATCTTTTATAATGTCAATATCTGCGAACTTGTACGATATACCTATTGGAACCCATTCAAGGGTTTGCGTAATCGTTGGGTTTGAAAATTGCATTTTATCACCATGATATATACTAGGTGTCCCCGGAAGCATCAATTGCATAAGAGTGGCGGCTATGGTGGAGTTTTGACTCATTGTCTTTTGTTTAATGCGAATTTTATCAATACTGCCAATTGACCATTGAATCCAAATACCATTGTCACTGGGCATGATATCACTTGCGAGAACTTCTTCAATGCGTTTTTTCATATTTTTGGTACCATTGAGTACATCAAGGCGCACATCGACTAGATCAACACTTTTTAAAATGTCAGCTTTTTTAGATGATTCTAATTTTTCCAGAACTGACTCACTTATGATCAACACTCGATTTTTTCCTATGATACTCTTCCATTCGTCTATATTTTCTAAAATATTATCATGATTTATGAATTGCTCTATTCCTTTAATAAAAAAACCATCGACTCCCAACTTTGTCCACTTGAAAATGGCATTAGAAACTATGTTATCACTATCATAAGTTACTGAAGATAATATGGAATCATCTTGTAATATTTTTTGTTTGTTTGACAAATTTGAAGTTTTTAGAAATCTCGTTTTATCTAAAGAACTTAAAAGAGGATATAGGGGTAAGTCTAACACCAGAGAAATGTTTCTTAAATGCAATTCATATAAAAGATGTTTAAATTCATCTTCAGTTCCAAGAGCATTTTCGATTTCTGTCAAAGATGTGACGTTGTCGTATTCATTGGGATAATGTTCAGACGGAAAAATCGAGTTAAGACGAACTGCAGATATACCCATTGAGGCTATATAATCAGCGCGACTTGCTATGCCACTTATATCTCCTAGTCCATCGTTGTTCGAGTCCTGAAAACTATATGGGAAGATTTCATAAAACACAATGCCACGGAACCAAGCCGTTCTATTATAAAAAGAATATGTTAATAAAAGCACCAAATGCTCATTAAGAGAAAACTTCTTACCTAGGATTGCATGTTTTTGGTATAGTTATGATCATGGCAATTACCACAGCACACATGGCCAGGAGACTGGATATAAATAGGAAGAATGTGCATTTACGTATTAGTGGCCAATTCCATGAGACAAACAACGGAGCATCTTCATTAATATACAGATTACCACTCTGTCCATAGCCATTTGATTCCTGTGTGAAAAAAATTTAATATTTTATTACAAACTATTTATAACCATTACTAAAAAAAAACGACTAAAACAATAGTCGTAAATACTCAAATAGTTGTAAATACTGTTTGTCATTTAAAGGAGAACTCCGTTTCATATACGAATAGATAAGTGGCGGACTAATAGCCGATACACATTGACTGCAACAGGCGTAGGCTTGTGTAGTTCTCGAACGAACTAGTTCAATTGAACTATTCGCACTCCTGAATTATGTGAACTAGTTCGTTGATTCTCGTTCTTTTAGTTCAATCGATTTTTTAGCGAGATATCAAAATGAACGAGCAAAAATTTATTCAGCAGTGGTTTGAGTTCGTGCTGCTAAAGTTTTTCACTAATGAACAGTTAAAAAATAACTTTTTTGGCAAACAATTTTTTGTGGTAATTATTGTGTGGAATGCCCCATATGCAGTATTTTTATGTAAATTTGTTCTAACTATGTCCACAGTTAATGATTGATTCGTTCATATAGTTCGTTCCATGTTATGGACCTGATCATGAAATAGTAAACAAAACGACTTAAAAGACCTATTGAACTAAAAAATATAACGAGCTAACATACCTAACGATCTAAAACACCAAACGAACTATAAGACCTAACGAACTATCAGACCTAAGGAACTAACAACATGAACGAGTCCATGAAACGAACTAAAAGAGCGAACGAACTAAATGAACTAAAAGAACTATATGAACGAACTAGTTCATTAAGCTCAACTGAACTAAAAAGAGCGATCCTTTTAGTGAACTAAAGTGCCCAAGCCTAAACAGGCGTCCTCCAACATAATGAAAACTTGCCGTCGGAGAGAAATGTTGCAGTATTCTCGACGACTTGATTATAATGAAAGCAACAGCGACAATCTGTATTTAATACAAAACATAAACGAACTCTGCTATGTTTGCTTTTGTCATCTGCAAAATTAGAAAAAGATTGAAGTCTGCGGCAGCAACAATTGTCGTCGTGTTCTCTCTTTGTCGTGTTGTATTAAAAAAATAGATCTACATAAGAAAACATGCATTCTATCTTTTGACAATTGGCGTTCGTCGCTTGTCGCCGTCAATGTGTATCGGCTGTAACACTTTGCGAGACGAAAAATTTGTCTCGCAAATTCAGAAACATTCCTACCCTACGAATGTTTCTGAATTTTATAGAAAGCTTTTCTTGAAATATTGGGCAATGGAAATTGTTAAGTTCATTGAAATCGTTCTGCGCTGATTATAAGAACTGGCATTTTAGCTTTTCTGTAGCTAGGCTTAGCTTCTTTTTCTAATTTAGCTCTGAAAATTATGTTTTAGCTCAAAGCTAGTATTTTACCAGTGCCTCAAGTAGTCAGTCCAACTTTTAAAAACTCGGTTGGTTATTCTGGCGACCATTTCATTCAATGTGCTATTATTGTACATAAAAGCATCAATGCAGGTTCAAAAAAGCCAGAAGCATTTGGAATCTGACACCGTTGTTATTTATTTTACTTTATTTTCCTATCGTTCTTATTTGGTCACCTTTAAAACCAAAACGTTGCGTATTTTTATTGAAAAAGCAATTTACACATAAACCACGTATTTTTTATTTAAAAGTACATTTTTACTAAAACAAAGTTTTTTCATGAATTTTTCCATTCTTTTTATGTCAAGTAAGTTAAAAGAAGGCAACAACAACAAACACAACTCTGCATTGTTCCAACAAATTCGTATGAGCTTTAACGTTCTCATCGGCCATTAATCATACGAAATCAAAGCTATTTTTTGATCAAGCTTATAACTCAACCAGGGTAGTGGTCTGTTCTAGTTGCTAATTCAAAGAATAGAGCACAATTAATTATCAAAGTTGTTTAATTTAAAGTTTAACCTTAAGAACCAATATATAGTTTCAGATCTTATGTTTGTACCAAGAAAAGGATTGGCATAATTGAAGAAAACCGGTAATTAAAAATTAGAATTTTTGAAGTAAACTTCTTAGGCGTTGATTTGATATTGAGATTAAAAATTTTCAAGTCTCGTCAAGTTTTTGGTGTACACGAGCAATAATATTTTTTGTGTTTTTTGTATGGGGACCCTAGATGGGTGGCAGATAGAGTGTAGATGTGTAATTTAAATTTACATATTGTTCCTTTACTTTCCCCGTAGCGGTACGCGCTCACGCACACTTTGCATGCTAGGGTAGGTAAATGAACGGCTTTATGCTGACCGTGCAAACTGATGCCGATGCACCCAACAGTGCAATGTCTTGGTTTTGTTGCCGCCGACGTTGTAGCCAGAAACACTTGACAACTAAAAACAAAGCATTGGTTTTGTTTTTTTGGTAATTTAAGCATGTGCGCTTAAATTAGGTCAATCTTTTATTTTCATGAACGCCGGCAGTTTCAGTCACCGTACTCAACTTGGGTCTCGGTCGTTCGTTCATAATAATAAACAAAAGGTTGTTTGTTATTTATGCGCTTGTACTAAAAAATCTGCTATACGGTGACGTAAGGACTAAACAGATTTTTTGTACCGCATTCTAATTATGAAAAATATTTTATGTTTTTTATTGGCTTTAGTTAAGTGTTGTGACGAGGCAAAACAGACACCAGTTTTGCCGCACATGTTACTACCATAAACAAACACGCAACAACACATAAGAAGAGTCAACAACACGACAACAAAACAATAAAACCAAACAGCAACAATAATACGAAGACAGCCAGAACATCAAAACGAAACAACAACATGAATACAATTAACAACAAAAATCGCTACTTACATACATTTCATATATATACGTATATTTCTAATTGAACTGAATAATTATAATGTATAAGGTGAATTAATTGTATTGTTAAGTTCTTTATATAACATTGCAACACATGAATTTCTTATTTACTTTATTTATTTCAAATAGAAATTACTTTAAATTAAATTAAATTGCATAAAATAAGACGAATACTATATGATTCTAATTTTGAACAACGCACCCTGTGCCAACATAAATGTTTAACAGTTTTTATATATAAGGCATGAGCAATGGTCAATGCGACAGAATTAAGCTACAACAAGAACAGAGCATAAGTAGCAGAGCGGGGCAACACTACTGAACGATGTCAAAATGCTACCGAAAACATGAGTACGAATGGCTAACAGCGAAACAGAGAAGCCACCAACAATTAGCAACATTTGATTAAGCACCAACGGAACCACGAGTACTTCGATGGGAGATCAGGATGACCCAGCAACACGATGCGTATGTTTTCGAAAACTACTGAGCGGTATCAACATGTCGACGAGAGCATAAGTAGCAGAGTAGGGCAACACTAATGAGCAGTGTCAACATGTTAACGAAGATATGAGTATAACTAGCTAACAGCGATGCTGCTACGTCAGCAGAGGTATGCAATGGATTGAAGAATGCAGAGACTGTCAGTTGCTGGTAGACAGTTGAGCCGAGCGGTTGAGCTTACGGAAGAGTTACTTGCAGGCAATTGAGCCGAGCGGTTGAGCCTACTGAGGAGTTGCTGACGAACCACCAAAGCGAGCGGAAGTGCAAAAGGGAGTAGCTGCCGAACCATAGGAAGATATAGGAACCATAAAGGAATACACACAGAAGTAAGATTGTGTCAAAGTGATTGGGTATTTTAGACAAGTGGCGAGGATAACAGGCGAGACAAAGACTGAGGACGAACCTTACCCCTGACCAAAGGACAACTGGTTATAGCTTTGGAGGCGCAGCGTCAGCTCACAAGGGACAACTGGTTTTATCTTTGGAGGCGCAGCGTCAGCTCGCAAGGGACAACTGGTTTTAGCTTTGGAGGCGCAGCGTCAGCTCGCAAGGGACAACTGGTTATAGATTTGGGGGCGCAGCGTCAGCTCGCAAGGGACAACTGGTTTTAGCTTTGGAGGCGCAGCGTCAGCTCGCAAGGGACAACTGGTTACAGCTTTGGAGGCGCAGCGTCAGCTCGCAAGGGACACTGGTTTTATAGCTTTGGAGGCGCAGCGTCAGCTCGCAATTGACAACGGGTTTCAGTTAGTGAGGCATAGCGTCAGTTCTCAAGGGGCATCATCCTAGCTGGGAGCGCAGTATCAGAGCGGAAGGGGAAGAGTAGTACTAGTAACGCACCGGCTGCACATAAGGACTGAAACCAAGACACCAGAGTTTCCGCCCCTCAGCTCACCAACGCCCATTAAAATCAATCACCATCGCATTGCTCACTACATCACCTTACTATTACTTAGTTTATACGTAAAATATTGTAAGAAACCAAACTTAAAACGTTAAATAAAAGCTTTATTTGGAAGAACCTGAAACAAATAAATCTATTTTTTTGTGACGAATCCTGGACACGACTGAGTATACCTCAGCTATAGAGCCGGAAGACCGGCAGCTTCATTACAGTGTGTTTAGGAAAATCGTGTGAGGTCGGGGTGTACAAAATGTACAGGGGAATGTTGTGGGATACAACATCCCTCCCCCTTATAAAATAAAATATTTTCCTTGAAGATGCAACAATTTTCTACAGGTCGGATCGATGTTCAGAAACTGACATAGCTTTACATTACACTGTAAAGTGTTGTATCCTCCGCTGAGGATACGCGTAAGTCCAACAATCTCCCTAATTTTGGTTATATTAACCACCTCTTTGTTTGGGAGGCATGGTGGTTTATGCCATTCAATAGGCAGCCGTGAGGTTGCCGCGATAGGTTAAAATTAATGGGGATTTTTAGTGGTTCCCAAACTGAAAGAATACTTACCAAAATTGTCCATTTTTCACCCTGTTCCTTTTGATTTGAATAAAAAGTCTCTATTTAGTTTTTCCTTTAATTTAATACTTCACTTTTATTTTTAGAGCCACTCTCGTCACTCTATCTTATTTTTTCAACTCCCTACTTTATTTGCAGAGATCATTTATTTATAACAAATCTGATCTCGCTTTCTTCTTCTTCATTTTCTTAACTTAGTTACAATTTTCCATTCTTGGGTGAGATTCTATTTGGCTCAATAACTTAACCTTAAAATATAAAC
Organism: Dichetophora obliterata; assembly: GCA_963920525.1. NCBI lineage: Eukaryota > Metazoa > Arthropoda > Insecta > Diptera > Sciomyzidae > Dichetophora > Dichetophora obliterata. The sequence continues at coordinate 145,605,177 of OY986436.1, read as the reverse complement.
AACCTTAAAGTAAAATTCTTAACCTAGGCAATCTCATTGTTATTATTTTAGATACACAAAATAGTATTCTTATTCTTATAAACAAAACAATTATTCATGCTTATTTGCATGCACATACATTTTTAATACTGCCGCTACTCTCCTAAAACAAACATTCATACACTCATACTCGACCGCCCAGCCATATGAACTTTGGCTCAGATTTCATAACCATGTTGGTTACAACAATAAAATATCAATTTAAATATTTACCTCGCGCTTAATAAGCGAAAGTCCAAAAATGCAACGACTGCATTTTTGTAAAACAGTAGTCAAGTCGTGTTAACAGAAGCGCAGCTAAAATAGCAAGCTGGCTTTCTTTATACGCATATTCTTTACTCAACTATTTAGTCGCTTATTAACCTTGAGTTTGACTTTTGAATTGCAATGAATGCTAATTACTCACTTTCAATTGAGGCAGATCAGTGTTCATTGCAATCATAACTGTTTTAAGTTAATAATTAACGTTTGTGACTAATTAGTTACAACATTCCTCCCCCCTTTGACCAAGAAAATTTTTACCTTGAGGAGGTTGAAATTTTCGATGACTTTGCTTTTTGCGTATCGACTATGTTTGTATGCTTAATATATAACGTTTTCAATTACTTTTTTTTCCCTTCTTCTGTGAAACTGACTATAAACAAATTTTTTTCTTATTCAGTTCTTTTGTACATTACATTAAATTACATAACATTACATGACAATACATTATCAGTTCCAAATTCGACTAACTTAAATTTTTATTTGTTATAAACACATTTTGTCCTGTATAGTTCTTGTGAATGTTTATGTTTTCGTTTTACTTTTGATATCTTAAATAATTGTTAAATGTAAAATCTCATTTGAAACCCATTAAATCTTACTAGTTCCCTATGTCTTGTATACATCGGTGACATCTCGTCCTCGTTGATTCGGTCTGCTTATGCTCCACTAGGTATCTTTTATCTTTGTTCCGCTTCTGGTGCTACTGCTACTGATGGTGACTCAATGGTTGTCTTTTCTTTTTTCATGGTACCAAGTTGTGTAAACAGCCTTTAACTTTTTGTTTTCATATACAAGCTCCGAACTTTTTGCGTTATAGCCTGTCAAGTTCAACAAATCTTTCAGCTACTCTATTGATATCGGATGTATAAACAAAATATCCTAATTCACCCAATCTATTGTTGAGCAACCTCGTAGTGTTATAGACTTCATTATAATTAATTTCGTTGATGATGCGGCCAATACGTTATCGTAAAGGCTATTATTCTCTTCCTTCGCCATATGCTCCACAAGAAAAATTGCCAGCATAAATTTAAGAAAAATGTTAAAAGTAATAAAATTTCAAACTATTCCGAAGTATGTAACACATTTGCACACTTTTGTTTCTGCGAAAATCATCTGATGAATGAATGAGCTGCGGCCAGTTATGAAATTATTATTTGCGATGCAACTTTTCCATGTCTGCGCTTTCTACACATCTTCAATTTGCTGTGTTGTCTTAATGTTCGTCAGGAAACTTTGCAATCAGTTTAACCAATCCTTACTGCTTCCATGTAATTCTTTCAAACTCATATTCTCTTTCTTGTACTTCAAATAACGTTCACTAACGGATTTCTTCCCTCTACTGGTTCAGACACAATTAAAAGTCTTCGTTACTTCTTTTACTTGAATATCTCGTTCCTGCTTCAACCTCCGCTTCTTGTGTTTCTGCTATGTCGATGCATACAAGACCCTTGATATAGCCGTATTCTTCAAATGTTGTATTCTTAATTTCCATTTTACATAATTTTTTTTTTCAACAAATTTCAAAATATTCAGTGACCATAACTTATAAGTTCGACCCTTAACGTATTATTTATTTTGTAAACATTTGTATTCTGTTTCTCTATATCTTAATACATTTTTCTGCTATCAAATTTATTAATTATTGATATTGTTTCTATCTTAACTATACTTCACATTTACCTTGTTATCAACTCAACATACGACTTAAAGGATTTCAATTCCTTTTAATTTTCTAACTTCGTTAAATCTCTTTAAATTTATTTTTATTTTTCCTTCTATTTACACAATTTTTAACACACATATTTTCAATGAATCAACTGTATTTGACATTAACATATCATTGTCATTAATCTGTATTTTCTAATTTTGATATAATTCAATTTAATTTTTGTTTTTTATACTTTTATGCAAATCTTAATTTTTCTTGTCAATGTTTTTATGCGTAAGCGCATTTACATATAAATAAACAGTAAGAAATTTCAATATAGGCTTTTCTTTTGGTTTGTTCTTTTAAACATTAATATTTCATTTTTATTTCTCCTTAATATTTTCTTTTAATATTTTCCCGTAGTGAGAATTTAATTTCCTTTAAGTTTTGTTATTTATTTATTTTATTCTTTTGTTCTGATATTTACTGTTCCAATTTTAAAATTCTTTGTAAAGTCTTTGCAAAATTATTTTTCCTTTTATCATTGTTTCTTTAAGTAAAAATAATTTGTCTCTTTCATTATTTTTTTTTTCTTTCTGTATCATTTACTTATTATGTTTTATTGAGTCTTCATTGGACGTTTTCAAATTTTTTATTTTCAATTAATTTGCTTTTTTTTAAAATAACATTTAATTACTTTAATGACTATTTTAAATCCAAAACAAAATTTACAGAATTATTTAAAATAAAGTGGCACTATTTTGGGATCTACAAGTAGAATGCGCTATACTAGAATTTAATCCTTGCGAGGGAATTCTGTAACAACGTTGTTCACTTTGAAGATGCCAACACATTTGCCTGTAACTTTAGGTTTTCTCCGTTTCTTATTTTTCCTCCTGCCATATCTTGGCTATATAACTGTTTCATTTAAATAAGTATTATTTTTTTCATTTATATTCCTTTCTACTGTATCCTGATTACATAACCTTTTCTTAACTGTTCCTTCCGTAAGTAGTTTCCTCTACTCCACTTATTTCACATCGCCGTATTCTGGCCACAAATATGCTTGCTTATTCACTATTTTCCTAATTTCTTTCTTTGTAACATTTTTTATTTATTTATTTTTTTTTAAATTCTGTTTTTTATGAATCATTTCTTTTTTTATACTTTTAATAAATCTTCTATAGTACAACACTTTACTTTACTTTACTTTCCGTTTTGTTTAAAATTCTAACACCTTAACTGTCTTTTTCTATTTTTAATTCCCATGAAACAATTTTAGTAAATTGTTGTGAATTTTCTTTGCTTTCCCCTTTATCGAAATCTCGGTAGTAACTGGGGTTTTTATTGCTAAAACTTCATACGGTCCTATCCATATTAGTGAAAATTTATTCTTCCTTGCTTGATTCTTCATTAGAACCCTGTCCCCAATTTTAAATTCTACTGCATTTAAAGTATTATCATAATATTTTTTAGATAATTCTTTTGCACGCTCCTGGTTCTGTCTTACCAGTTCGTGCGCTCTCTGAATTTGATATTTCATAACTTTTGAAGTATCCTCGGAATTATACACCGGACTACACTTTCGCCTTAAATTAGTTGGCATTTCTGAGTCAAACCCATATAATGTTTTGAATGGTGTTTGCTTTGTTGCCATATGTGGTGTGTTATTGTGAACGTGCATAGCGGACGATAGCCACTGATCCCAATTTGACCCGTCTTCTTTTGCAAAACCTCTCAAATATTCTGCCAAAGGCCTATGACTTCTCTCTAGGGAACCATTTGCTTGTGGATGATACGGTGTGATATGTAACTTTTTAATACCTGATGAATTTCATGTAAAAATCGAGATGCATTGAACCCGACCCCCTCAGATATCGATGAAATTTTGTTCATAGCTAAATTTGATCAATACAAACAAACTCTCATTTTTAGAAATGACTGTTTTGCGATTTTTTGGGCGTGGCACAGTGGGAAAGTTTTCGAAAAAACGCGAAAATGGTCAAAAAGAGCTCCATTTAAACTACAATAACTCAGAATCGGCTGAACCGATTTCCATGATCTTGGTATCATTAAAAAGATATTTTAACAGGCTTTATGACACGTTTTATGACACAAAAAAAATTACACTGTAAAAAATTTTTTAAAAAAAGAAAATTTTAACTAACGAAAAATCCAAAAAGATCAAGGGTTTTTTAGAAAGGTTTATCCTTCATCTATACCATATCAAAAAATAAAAATGGGTTATTTTTTAGTTTTTTTTATATAATTTTTTAAGTAGTGTCACTTCTAGTAATACTTCGAATAACAGCGAAAATATCAGGTTACATTCTTACACATTTACAAAATAGTTCAACAATTATAACATTTTTTAAATGTTTACAAACAAAAAACCATCAACAATTGTTTATATTATTTGCCATGTTTTTATTAATTTGTGTTTTATTTAATTTAAATTTTTTTTAAGTTAATTATTTGTAAGAAATTTAGCGCTGCTCAAATTTGACACAGTCAGAATATCTGCGCACATGTACAAAAGTTTCATTTATCGGAATAAATGAATGAAAGCCTTGAGTTCCTGTTATAGTTTGAGCTTCTTTATATCTTGAAAATAGCTTTTCTTTAACGTTGTTGTATTCGTCAGCATCTGCGTAAGCAACTTGTATGGTAGTCTTATATGTTTCTGATGCCCAGTGATAGAGTTGCCTCGTTGTCTGGATTTCATTTTTATTTGCAATACTATAATTTCGAGCACCTCTCTTCAATGTTCCTCCGATTCCATCACATGCAGATTTTCCATGACTGGTAGCATAAAAGTGCCATTCAGCGTCAATACCAAAATCAGATTTGTGATGGCATACTTTAATGAAGTTATATTTATTTTTATATTGTGCTCCTGCACCATCTGATACGTAAATGATTTTATTAATATTGTTGGTTATATTGGCCTTCACGAACTGTATCATTTTTGAAATATATAGATGAACTGCTATACTATCATGGGTATTGCAATCAGATATTATGGCGAAGCTTTTATGAGTTAATTTATCGTTATCTGAAAATAAACAAACAAAGGAAAAAAAAAATAAATAAAAAATATTAAATATTTTGATGAGTGTGGATGGATGTGTTTACTAATACCAAAATATTAAAATAATTACCTTTGTAATAAATAACGAACGGATGTATTGTAGCCTGATCATTATTCCAATGGTATCCTTGCACGGCATCTTGTACAAGAAATGCATAATTTTCAGCAAAGTCCATTTGAATTAACATTTCTCCTGATAACAGCGCCGCTCTTTTATTGCTGATAAATTCAGATTGTCGCTTTTCTATGAAATGATGCGGAATCAGAACTTTGATGTCTTTAGTAAAATCGCTGACAAATGATTCTGGGTTGGTGGTTAACGTTTCCAGAACACATCTAATCGTTGTATTCCACTTTTTGTATATTATTTCTTCAGTTTGGTTATTTTCAAAATGTTTTAGCATATGCGTTTTTAGATTATTTAAATTTTTGAAGCAGTGACCACAAGTTGAAACGCAACACTCGCTTTTTTCTATGTCACCATCACAAACAACGAATTTGAGAACATCTTTGTAGTCGGTAAATGTGCATTCTCTTTCAATACAAATTGATTTTAAGCCACTTTTTTCAAACATCAATTTCATATTCTGATGCAATGTGCATACACAGATATTTTGGTGGTTTCCAACTCCAAGTTTCATAAAATTTTTTGGCCTTAACATTGTAAATTTTGTAAAACCCACTTTGGCCAAGGGATGTTTTTTTTAAATTCGTAGTAAGATTCGCGTAGTGAAGATAACATCAGACTTTTTTGAACTTTTTCACGTAAGTTTCCTTGTTTAACAGTAATTGAATCTTGCGATCCTGGCATCATTCGGCTAATTTCATCATCTTCATAAAATAACTTGACTGTGCTTAGAGTTTCGGTTGGTAAACTACGTGTGCTCATTTTTAAAAGATTGATATCTGCAAACTTCGTTTTATTCCTTTGGATATCTTTACTTTTTTTGATACAATCGTGAGATATATCATCCCCAAAACGATCTTTAATTTCTGCGTGACTCATATTGATTGGTAAGAGAGATAAAAGTTTTTGCTTTTCCAAAAGATTTGAGCTGTTCTCTATTTGATATTTGATGTTTTGCAAAATTTCTTCGTAAATGGCTTTGACGTTTTCAAGTTGCGCTAACAAATTAGACAATGGATCAGCTCCAAGGGAATCTGCTACATTTTCCAAAATTTGCAGTGATTTTATATTTCTGTATGCATCTCGTTTGATATATTTCCTCTTAAGAGGCGACATTTGGTTTGGTAGATGAGGAATAATATGATCATTTATATTTTTAATGAGTTGGTTGCTTTCGATGTTTGCATTACGGCTGGTACAAGTTGGAAGTTCATTCAATTCTTCCCTAATTTCATCGCTGGGCGTTGTTGGTAAATAATTTGAGACTTCATTCTGCTCCACGTTGGATTCATTACGACTGCGCGCTTTTCTCAGTGTATTCCGGCAAGTTTCGCAAATACGGCTACAATGAATGCTGGCGACAGCTGGAAAATATTCAATTATATTTGCAGCCTCGTTTTCACTTATTTTACGAAGCGAAGCGCAACACTTATTAGATATTTTTATGCATCTGTACTTATTGTTTGAATTCATATTCACTCAAATTTTTAAAATATACGCGTAAAAATTGTAATGGGATATCTTGGCTTCTCGAAACTGTTTATAATTATGAATTTCGGTACGTTCATCAGGTGCATTTATATAGCAATTTTTAAGGCAAGCAAGAACTTTTTGGGGTTAAAACATATTCATAATTTTCCTGGGACAATGTTTATTTACACAGTACAACATTTTTCAGTTCATTGATTGCCAACTCAATTCTGAGAACTGTATGTAAAATTAGACCCAAAAAGAAGAATTTCTGCATCATTCGTTTTGTCTTCTTACCTGCCAAAATATTTTTAATATCGATTTGAAGTTAGTAACTATCGTATAGGGGAATTTTTCACGTTTTATGCACAACAATATTTGGAGAAAACATTGACACCTTTTTTATGATTCTGAGAATTAAAAAAAAAGGAATAAACAAAATAATAAATAAACCCACATTTAAGGGTGCTGATTATTTGGAAAGTTTTGCACAATTCGAAACGTACAAGTGCTGAATCAGGTATAAAGCCAGCCAACCTTAAAATATGCGCTCATTTATAAGTACCTGGCCGTAAAATATTGAAAAATACGTAGTATTTATAGGTGTGCATTGATCGATTTTTGTCATTCAGGCAGTGCCGACGAACGCGAACAGTGAAAGTGATTTTTCTCCAGTTTTTTAAAAGTGAATAACAACAAAACATGAAATATATCAATATGGAAAACAACAAGTGCCCAAATTTGGATGAATTTTGTTACGTTTGTGGTCATATCGTCCGAAAAATACAGAAAAAATATCGAAAAAATTTGTTTACTGAGCATTTCAAAATTTTTTTATTTTAAGGGTGGTGGCTATAACTGATTTTTGAAATTCATACCTTTACTCAATTGCGAATAAAAGCGAAACTCGTGCATCGATTTTCATGATCTTTGTCTCATTTTGCTCAGGTTATGTGAATTTGCGAAAAAGTAATTAGACTTGAAACTTATTTCCGTTTTGTATTTTTTATGAATTTAAAAAAAAAAAATTATTTTTTTTCTTCATGCGCTTATTTTTAACTTGGAAACTGTGGCTTTTATAGGAAAACATTATATGAACAGATTAGGGAAATTGTAATTTTTAATTTTTTAAAATTTATTTCAACTAAATCGGGCCAGTGGTTGTCGAGCTATGTCAAACAACAGGGCCTAAAACGTGATAAATTCCCCAATACGATAGTACTAATTTCAAATCGATATTAAAAATATTTTGGCAGGAAAGAAGACAAAACGAATGATGCAGAAATTCTTCTTTTTGGGTCTAATTTTACATACAGTTCTCAGAATTGAGTTGGCAAATCATGTGTTGTACTGTGTTATTTTACCTGTAAATATAAAATATAAGGGCAATTACTAGAAGTGACACTACCTAAAAAATTATATAAAAAAATTAAAAAAGAACCCATTTTTATTTTTTGATATGGTATAGGTGAAGGATAAACCTTTCTAAAAAAGTAATACACTGTAAAAAAACCCTTGATATTTTTGGATTTTTCGTTAGTTAAAATTTTCTTTTTTTTATAAATTTTTTACAGTGTAATTTTTTTGTGTCATAAAACGTGTCATAAAGCCTGTTAAAATATCTTTTTAATGATACCAAGATCATGGAAATCGGTTCAGCCGATTCTGAGTTATTGTAGTTAAAATGGAGCTCTTTTTGACCATTTTCGCGTTTTTTCGAAAACTTTCCCACTGTGCCACGCCCAAAAAATCGCAAAACAGTAATTTCTAAAAATGAGAGTTTGTTTGTATTGATCAAATTTAGCTATGAACAAAATTTCATCGATATCTGGGGTGGTCGGGTTCAAAATTTCAGTTTTATCTCGATTTTTAAATGAAATTCATCACCTAACATTTTACATACATCTGAAAACACGCGTGAAATAAAATTTGAGCCGTTGTCTGTAATTAACACCCTTGGTGTATTGTGGCGAGTTATAATTTCGTTAAAAAATGGTTTCGATATCGTGCTTGCTTCGGCATCTGGTATCGCAACACATGCCATATACTTCGAAAAATCATCTTGAAACGTTAAAATGTATTTATTACCAGACACAGTCTCTGGCAATATGCCGACTTTATCCATATAAACTTTGTCAAACGGGCGTGTTGGTGTGTCTGTCAATACCATAGGCATTTTGGTGAGTCTAGAACTTTTATTTACTTGACATTTATGGCATGCTCTTACATATTCCTTAATTTCTTTTTGCATTCCCTTCCATTTGTATTGTTCTCTTATTCTAAAGAACGTTCTTAGTGCTCCTTGATGACCTCCTAATGGCAAATCATGAAAATCCTGTAATATTCTTTCTATATCCTTTCTGTCAGTAAGAAACACTATGTTTTTATCGTTTTGCTGAGCTATGTCGTCATCTACCTTCGCTACTGACTCTGTGTTCTCTTCACTCTCCTTAGCTATTTCCATTTCTCTTGTCTTTGATCTTGTCTTAACCATATTAACTTCTTTGCTTATTAGCTCTGCCTTCTCCCCGTGTAAATCTTGAAAATAATTCTTCTTCTTTTAACCCTTGTTCCGAACTTGGAATCCTTCTATCTGACTTTAACAAGTATTCTGCTATATATTCCCTAATGAAATATGAGCTTTTGCTTTTCAAAGAACTTTCCGATAGTGTTCGGTCGTTTGTAATCTGGAAATCTCTGATTCCCAATCTTTTACAAATACTCGAAAATAATTTTTACGTAAAACTGGAATTGTTATCAGTTATTATTGTTTCAGGAATATTATTATTGAATATGGCTTTTCCGATCGTGATTGCGTCCGCATTAGGTAAGGCAATACACTTCAAATATTTCGAGGACTCGTCTTGGAGTATCAAGATGTATTTATTCCCTAAACACGTTTCTGGTAGTATACCAATCAGATCAATATATAAATTTGTAAATGGCCTCTCCACTCCTATTATCTTCTCTTGCGTTTGTACTAGAGCGACTTCTTCGCTTCTACGCGGTATTCTACTCAAGGCGTCGGCGTTTAAGTTCTTTTTCCCTGGTTTATAAATTATTTCAAAATCATACTCTGACATTTTATGTCTAAACCTTGCTAATCTCGACGTTTGGTCCTTCAGATTCGCTATTCCTCTCAATGGTTGGTGATCTGTATATATCTTGAACGGCCTTCCCAACAAATATGCTCTAAAATTTTTTGTCGCCCAAACAATTGCCAAAAACTTTTTTTCTATTGTCGAATACCTTTTCTCTGCGCTGTTTAATGACCTGCTTGCAAATGCAACTGGTCGATCTTCTCCTACTTCATCCTGTGACAATACTGCTCCTAATGCTTCACCACTCGCATCTGTAGTTAGTAAAAACGGCTTGCTAAAATCGGGATATGCCAAAATGGGTGATGAAGTCACCGCTTCCTTAATTTTTTCAAATGCTTCCTGACACTTATATGACTATGGGAACTTACTGTCCTTCTTTAATAAATTATTTATGGGTGATGCGATTTGTGACATATTCTCTATGAACTTCCTGTAATAATTAGGTCCTAAAAATGCTTGAACCTCTTTCCTATTTCTTGGTATTGGAATATCCTTCACGCATTTTAATTTCTGTGGATCTGGTAGCGCCCCTAATTCCGAACATTTGTGTCCCAGGTATGCTATTTCTCTACGAAGAAACTGACACTTTTCCGTATTCAATTTTAAGCAATTTTCCCTAAGTCTCTGAAATACTTGTGCTAATCTTTCCCCATGTTGCTGTAAATTTTTGCCATAAATTACCACATCATCTAAATATACGAAACAATCTATTCCTTGTAATCCTGTCAATATATTATTCATCAATCGCTGGAAAGTCGCTGGAGCTCCGGTGAGTCCAAATGGCATTCTATTGAATTCATAATGACCAAATGCTGTACTAAGTGCTGTTTTCTTTCTGTCTTCTTTACTCATGAGAACCTGATGGTACCCACTTGCCAAATCTAATGTTGAAAAATATCTACAGTGCCTTAATTGATCTAATATTTCATCAATCCTTGGTATTGGAAAAACTTGCTTAATTGTTGCGTCATTTACCTTTCTGAAATCTATGACTAATCTCCACTTTTTCTTACCATCGCTTCCTGCTTTCTTTGGTACTAATAGCAATAGCGAATTCCACGGTGATTTGCTCGGTCTAATAATGTCGTCTTCTAAAAGTTGTTCTACCTATTTTTGAATTTCTTCTCTATGTGTTTGAGGTAATCTATACTGTTTTTGATTTATTGGAGGCTGATTTGCTTGAACCTGAATGTCGTGCTCTATCACTGGAGTATATGTTAATTTATCTCCTTCCAATAGAAAATATCGTGGTATGCCGTTATTAAATTCTCGATTGCAGACCTTTCCTCTAAGTTCAAATTTTCATCTAATTTAATTGTCTGTGTTAATTTGCTAATCCTTTCTTTTACCTTACACTCGTTTACTCCATACATTGAGCCTGAGTAAATTTTAAATGTGTTATAATTGGAAAATTTCGGTTTATAGTACCTCGGCAAGATAACATCCTCATTATTTGAATTCAAAATTGATACATATGCGGTATCGTTCTCTACCTTCGTTAAACTTTCTCCTAAATAAACCCCTGGCACAGTCTCCTGTTTATGTACCACTACCACCGGAATCTTTGTCTCTACTTTAATTCTTACTGTTCGTATGGTCCTAGCTTTTATTTCCATTTCCTCACTGTAATTAATTGAGCTTAACTCATTCATTTGTTTCAATGGTAATTTTATATTACCTCCTTCTTTGTCACATATAGTTACTGTTTTATTTATCGTATTTATGATAGATTTATTCCACAAATTATCCCGGCCTAATATGCCATCTGCAGGCAGTCCTTGTTCTAGTGCCACTACGTGCAACTTAAAACTAAGATTATTTACCTCGTCATGTTCTATCTTCACTGACCCAAGTGTTTTCACGAAACCCCCGAATGCTCCACTCAAATTTCTTATTTCTTTTCCCCTGTCTTCAATTAATTGTAATGCGTTTTGTTTCACTAAACTCGTGTCCGCTCCGGAATCTACAAGAAGAACGAGTTTACCATTTATAGCATTCTTGCAAGGAATTTCTATAAACACATCATTTACTTTGGAGATTCCAAAACATTCACCCTTTTTCTTTTCCAACACCGTCATATTTTTATGCCAACCATCATTTGTTATATTTTCATTTAATTTTTCTAATCCCACATTGCATTTCTCTTGTGTTACTTTTTCAATTAATCTTCCCGCTACCACATTGAATTTTTCTTCTATCATACTTTCATTTAATTTCTTGAATACCACATCAGATTTTTCTTTTATCATATTTCCATTTAATTTTCCTGCTACCTCATTGACTTTTTTCTTTCTTACATTTTTATTTAATTTTTCGAATGCCACATCGAATTTTTCTTTTATTTCCCCGAGTGTCTCTATAACCTTTTTTGATGTCGCCTGCAACGACTCAACTGTTTCCTTCGATTCTGGGCTTATGTTTTCTACATTCCTTCTTGAATGAGGTGTACAGAAATTTACAATCTTTTCGGGTGTCAAATTCTCTGTTACTACTAAATGATCTGTTACTGAACTTTCCATTGGCTTGGATGTACATATACTCACAATCTCTTCAGACGTTGAATTATCTGTTACTATCCTTTCTATTGGCTTAGATGTACGGATATTCACAATCTTTCTAGACGTAGAATTATCCGTTACTATCTTTGATGGCCTTATATCGCTCTTATTTCGGGGTTCCCAGCTCATTGGCCTTGGCCGGGCCCCTGAAAGTTTCCCTGCCGATTTTCCCAGTTGTTCCTCCTATAACACTCATCCTGCACATGACCCACCTTGTCACACTACATACAGTGTACCTGTTGCTGTCTCACTTGCAGTTCATTACCAAAATTATTTGCCCTAAACCTCAATCGATCGTTAAATATGTTCCTGTTTTCCTGCTGTCTACTAGCAAATTGTCTAAAATATTTCTGCTGTCCCCTTGGTGCGAATGAGGGTGCACTCATCCAACAATTTTCATGACCATACTTCTGACATGTTTCGCAATACGGAGAATTTTTTCTCGAAAGACACTCATCTCTTGTGTGTCCTTGTCTGTTGCAGAATGAACACTTGATGTTCATTTTATATTGGTCCTGCTTTTCGTCTTCGAAACTATCTTCTGGTGTTACATCTCTTATTCTTAAACCCAGATTTACTCTTCTATTCCATCTGTGTTCTTCGTCACTTTCTTGTATCGTGCATGTTTGACGCTGTGAATGTCGTCCTGACCCATTCCTGCTTTTGTCCTTCAACATATATTCTAAATCTGAAGCCCTTTTTACCAACTCTGATAGGTCATTCCCTGACAATGATAACACTACTGTCCTTATCCCAGGATCCAATATACCGACTTTAAATGCTGTAACTACGGAGATATTTAATTGTTTGAGGAGTGATTTGTCCTCCCCTATACAGTCCCTCCCTTTAGCTTCTATTGAACCTAGCCTTCGTGCAAACGCAATTATTTTTTCCCCAGGGTCTTGTTCACACCTAGATAATGCAATAATTATTGAATCGTATGTAGTTGCCCTCAGATAATTTGACTTAATCAATATGTAAATATCCTCTACTTTGTCAAATTGTCGGCTCCTACATAGTTCGAAAGCGTCCCCGTGCAACCGGAGTTTTATGCACTCTATGAAAATTGGGATATTTACTTTTTTAACTGCTGTCGCAGCCAGGTCACATCCCTGGATAAACCTATATACTTCTGCCGGTGACTCGATACCCGAAAACAAGGGCACCAAATTATTCACCGTTTTCGCTATGTCGTTTACATTCATAATTGTTCGTTTAACCAGTCCGTTTCTTCAATCTAATCCTAGTCTATCTTCTGACTTGCTTCCTGCAAATTTACTCTAACACTCCGTGTGATAAATAAAATAAACACTAAATGAAAATACGAATTCTCCTCCTGCCATGAGGTACATGAAAAAATACAAATTTAAAGCTTACAAAACACATTTTTATATTTTTTTTTTAATTCCCATTTATTTAAGGGTTTTTCCACATATTAACCATACATTAGTTGACTTTTGTAATACAAATATTCTTTACTATATAAGATTCTTTTTTTTTTATTTTGTATATTTTATAACAAATTTTAAAATGCATGCCGCTTTAGACTTCCTTGAAGCTGTCTGGTTATCTTCTCTGTTGATAAATCTTCCACGGTGATTCAGTTCCTTTTTTATTTTCCCATAAAATCTGCTTCCAGGTTTGGTTTGCCAGGATGGTCTTCGAAAATTCTCCTAGATTGTCACTTAGTGGATACAAAAAGTTGTTGTTGACAATATGTGTTATCTAAAAAAAAATTTTACCAAAAATTGAATTCCTAAAAAGGGTTCAAACGAAACTTAAACCTTTGTATACAAAAGAAAAATATTCCTACCATCCTCTTTCCGAGAGGTGTTAAAAGATGAATCCGTCATCAATAATATATTTCCAGCAGAAACATAAAAATTCCACAGAATTTTAGGCCAAAAACTATCATTTTGCACAAAAAAAAAATTTTTTTTTCAATACACCCAACAGTGTTATTCCATAATTTATAGGTATAAATAATTTCTTATTATTTAAAACATTAAAAACACACATTTTTTTTTTAAATGTCCTAACAAAAAATTTTCTTTATTGTTCCTGTAACAATAAAGACCTATCAAACATTCAAATTCCATAGAAAAAATCTTTCCAAAATATGCTTGTTGTTCCTGTAACAACAAGGTTGTAAGGACCAAAATTTGCACTGCAAATTTTGCCTACATAATTTTAAAAGCAAATTGTAAATTTTCTTTTTTTCCTCTAGTACGCGAGTAATCCAATGGAATTGAGTTTCAACCTAACTACTAAAACCGATACTACCTCCGCCGGGAGCTTCTTGCCAGGCTAAAAGGGGCCGACACCCACCACATTTGTTACAACGGCCGGAAAGGCCATCGGAACGAGTTGGTGCAGGGTCACCAGGTTATTGCCCGGCCTACCGAAGCAATAAAAATACATTGCGACGAACCTCGAAAGGTCAGAAATCTAGCCGTGCAAACTCACGGTAGCATGTAGTAAACAGTAAACAATAAAAATAATCATTAAATAAGGCAATAATTATTTACGAGATATTTTATTAACTGTCCATGAAAACTAGTGCGATATGCGCTGTAAACATTATAAATAATTTATCAATGGACAGGGGTGGGGCGTGTTGCCCAATAAAACACCCTTAATAATAAAATTAATCGCGGTTTGAACTAAATAAAAGAATTAAATAAAATTATAATAAATGTTTATTATTTCTATTTAATAAAGAGTACGGTTGAAATACTTAATATTCAAAGCTAAGAGGTAACGATTCATGCATGAAAGTGGTTTAAATTCATGCACGAATCGTCATCCATCATGATCAAAAGAGGCCTACAGGGGTATTTAAAACATAAACACCAGCCATAGACAAGAGACACTTAAGTCACGGCAGGTCTATAGTGGGGTTAAGGGAAAATATGGTGATAGACCATTAAGGGTTAACTTATAATAGGCATAATAAACAATTATGCACATACTTACCAATACACTCACATTTTCCTCTTTATCTCACAGTGAGCCAAACGTGACACACAAACCTAACGGGAGAGTCACGCCAGACGAGTAAATGGAGAAAACATTTGAGCGGTCAACATGGTACAGTCGCGCCAGCGACATCGAGTTCCCTTAGCGACATCTACGTAGCATACACGGACGTCAGAGAACACCCCAGAGAGCATGTACCCGAGGAACGACGATGCTACCTAGTCGGGAGGAATTTGCTGAGACGACAACAGTGAGCGGCTACGACCCGACCGTTCGCTCAGAGTGGAGAGCGGAGTACGATCGGCGCACTGCCATATCGACACATCGGATACAGACAACAAATCGGCGCTCAGAGCGGGAGCCAAATAATTAAGTCATGCGCACTAAACAACATGTCGAAAAGTCACCAACACATCGACAGAGTAGAGCGCAAAACAAATCAAACACTCAGAGCAAGAGCCGAACGACCGAGGCATGCGCACTAATCAAAATGTCGAAAGCCACCAACACATCGACAACGTAGAGAGCAGAACAAATCGACGCTCAGAGCGGGAGCCGAACAATCAAGTCATGCGCACTAGTCAACAGGGTCAGCAAAGTCACTAACACCTCGATAAAAGAAAGCGTAAAACAAGTTGGCGCTCAGAGCGGGAACGAGCACATATTCAAACAGCATCATGTTGTCCACCTATACATACATAAGAATGAGCAGAGGAGTATAAGGAACGACGATATAAGAAGCAGTAGAACAAACGAGAGGGAAATAAAACTACAAAACTACAACATCATCAGAATGAAGAATTATGGAGCATCGAATAAGAAGAAGAATCATTTACGCAGTCAGCAACATCCGACTGCTGCCTATAAAAGGCCAAGCAAGAGAAAAATCTGGACAGTCAGTGTGAATTTTCAAACAGTAAAGATTAAAAGTGAAATATACCGCGGAAATAATTCGTCAGCAAGTAACCTCAAATGCTACATAGTCTGTGGAAAAGGACGCTACAGCAAAGTATAATACTCAGCAGCCAGCCAGGACACCTTAAGCCCAGACCAGCAGGAGTATACGGTGAACAAGGCAGTTTTATCCAGATAAATTCATCAGACCTGTGCCGAAAATCCAGAGGTTAGAACGAAAGTGCGCGTGTGTGTGTGGACCGGTAGCAAAGGCACCGATCCAGTGAAAAATTAAACGAAATAAAACCCAGGCTAGTGTAACCTCTCCACCTTCCTAAATCCTTGAATTTGCAAAGTCCTCGTATTTGTTTAATCGGTTCTTTGCAAATTCCTCAATCTCCAAAACACATCCACCTACCCCATCCTTAAAATTTGCCAACGGACGAGTTCGCTAAACCGACGTTGGTAAATTTACTCATTTTCCATTTAGGTTACCTACCTGCCAATACACGGCCGGTCAGCTCATTGCACGCCTGGCCCACACACTGACTTTCAAGGACATCGAGGACAAATCTACCAGAATCGGCACCATCAATCAAGCCACACTATTCGGGACTCGGTGATATCAAACATTTTCTTTCTTTTCCTTTTTGCCCTATATTTATTACAAACATTTAATTAGAAACCATTATATTTCAAACATTTAATTATAAACCATTATATTTGAAACATTTAATCATAAATCATTACATTCCAAACAGTTAATTATAAACCCTTATATTTCGAGCATTTAATTATAAACCATTAAATTCTAGATAAGAAATATTTATTGCAAATACTATTGCAAATATTTAATTCATACATTTAAGTCAAAAAAACCATTATATTTCAAACAAGAAATAGTCATTGCAGAAGTCTATTGCAAAGATTTATTTCAAGCATTTAATTACATACAATTATATTTCAAACAGGAAATACTCATTGCAAAATATTATTGCAAATATTTAATTCTAAATCATTATATTTCAAACAAGAAACAGTCTTTGCAAAATTCTACCGCAAATATTTATTTCAACATTTAATTACAAGAAAGTTATATTTCAAACAAGAAATACTCCTTGCGAAATTTTATTGTAAACATATAAAAATTATATTTTGAAATAATAAGCTTTGCAGAATATTATTACGAATATTTATTTCAAAGCCCTATTTAAACTAGTTAAAGCGGGGGTGAGATAAAGTTTTATAAAACCGAAATATTTCTTACTTGCCCTTCAGGCGAAATATTTCCGAACCTGATTGCAATAATTAACAAAGAAATATTTGAAAACAATATTCAAATCACAAATTAAATTATATCAAACGAAATATTTTATTTTTTTTGCCCTTCAGGCGAAATATTTCTGAATCGCATCGTAAATATTAATTTCAAATATTTATTGCAAATATTTAAATTGGATAAAATTTAATTAAATTAAAATATTTGGTTCATCGCCCTGCAGACAGAATAATCTCTGAATCTAAAGATAGCCCGAAATCTATAGAGCAATCGGTATTTCTATGAATAACCAGCGGAAATTATTGCATTCCTGCTAATAGAAAATTTAGATCAATTCTTTTCTTTAAATAGTCATAGCCTTTACGGAAACCTAACCATATATATTCAAATTATAAAACTTTACCACACCAACTGCCATTCCGACCCTTGTGGGCCTCCGATAAGTTAAGAATAATTAACGAATTTGTCACACAAAACGATAATTACCATAGCGCAGGAATCGGTTATTTATTTGAAATAACCCTTTGTATCGATATTTAGATTTTACCTTGTAAGAATTGTTCATATTTAATTAAAGCCTAAATAAAATAAAATTGTAACGTGATGAATGAAATGGAAAGCGTCTGATTTGGTGTCTCAAAATAAGAGATAGAATATAAATTTTGGAACGACCCCTGGACAGCCGCTTTGCTGTCCCAGCTATAGAACGCCAAAAAGGCGGTACGTTACATGGCGCCCGAGCAGGGACACTAAATCGAAGAAGTTTCATTCAAGCGTTATACAAATTTGGGTTTAAGCGTTAAAATCCACTAATCCAAAGTAATCTGTTCTTACATGGTAAACGTTTGAATATCGATTTAGCGTTATTTTTTTTGAAAAAAAAAATAGATTGACGCGACCTTACACCAATTCTTTCCGAGAAAACGGTCTACTTAATTTAGTGTGCGACTTTAGCACTCAGCTTTATTTTGGAAGAAGTTTTCAGCGGGGGGAAGCCAACTAAGGCTATCTTTTCGTTTTAAAAAAAAAAAAAAAAAAAAAAAAGGGAATATATAAGATTAATTAAATTGAAATAAACTAAGGTTTAGGAAAGAAAGAAAGAAAATTTGGGAAAAGCCCAAAACAAAATAGGGTAAAAACCCTACAAGAAAATTTACAGTTTCATCATCCTATTTATTGTCGCGACTAGCATTTTTGGCTAATTTTGTTTGAACACCTTGTCGATAATCTGCTGAGGGTGAAACGGTGAGTCCCCAAAAATGGTGAAGACTTCCTGGATCCACGGGTTGCGTAAGGACGACCTAATAAGTTACGCACAGGAGTTTGGCTTCGAAGACAGTGGCACGGTGGAAGACCTACGCAAGCGTTTTGCGAATTTCGCTACAGATGCTGAGAACGAGACAAAACTCGAGCAACGCTTGCAGGAGTTGGAGATGAAACACGCAGAGCGACGACCTCCCTCTCCACGACCACCACCATTTCTGACCGAGCCTACAAGTCAACCCGAGGTACCACTAACACAACCACTCAAATTTTCCAGTCGCCGCGATGACTGCACCAAGCATAGCCAGGTCATCGACCAAGTTCGAAGGTGGGCCGTACGTTTCGACAACGGCCAGGAGCCACTTGAATTTATTGAGCGAGTAGAGGAATTGGCAACAGTCTACAACATGGACAAGGACCACCTGCCACGAGTAATGCCAGAACTTTTACGGGACCGAGGTCTAATTTGGTGGCGAAACCAACACGCACCATGGAGTTCCTGGACAAATTTTAAGACGCGATTTTTGAGATTTTTCCTACCCACCCGCTACTTCGAGAAATTGGAAGATGAGATACGGAGCCGTACGCAACAGCCGAGAGAAAAGTTCAAGGACTATTGCCTAGAAATTCTAGACTTAATGCGGCATGCAAATTTCTCCGAAGCTCAGAAATTAGAACGAGTTTTCCGAAATTGCCACCTCAACTATCAGTTGTACATCAAGAGGAGAGATTTCACCACCCTAGACGAGCTCTTAACCATGGCTGAAGATTTCGAAAATATACAGGGACCGACACGCCCACCACGGCCATTTACACAATACCGAACGATTATGTCCCAGGACGAAGCACCAATTAATCCAACCACCGCATGCAGACGTTGCGGACAAGGCGGACACATAAAACCGGATTGCAAGAACGCTTATATTGCCTTTTGCTGGGTGTGCGGCCGCCGTGGCAGACGTACCGATGAGTGCTGCTGGCCAGCGTCGGGAAACGCGTCAGGCCCCGTTCAGAGCCGAGGAGAGAACGGAGCCGAGACCAACCAAGCCCCGGCAATTCTCCCATCTTAAACTACGACCACCAACGAATCTTCGCCACAGTTAAAATAGGGAAGATAACCACGGAAGCCACGATTGACTCGGGTGCGACACGAAGCTTCATGAGTCAGACTTTGGCCAACCAAATAACCACAGTCGAACCACGATTACCAACTTTAATAAGCGAACGTATGGCAGATGGCTCTGTGACCCGAGCGACAGAAATTATCGAGGCCGAACTGGAACTAGGGTTTCGTAGACACAACATGGCGTTTTTAATTCTCCCAGAGGTAGCCGACGACTTACTACTCGGAATGGATTTCCTGCTCAAGGTCGGAGCTCGGCTGAGTTTTGACGAACATACGGTTAAGTTGAACTCTGCGCACTGTAGGTCAGTTCCAGCTGCGGCCTGCACATCGATTAAAACGGAGGCCAAAGCATCTACAGAGGACATCGACAAGTTCCTGCAGGAAGAATTGAAGAAATTTGAAGCATTACAAGGACCCACCAGGATTGCCAAGCACAAAATTATCATGCTAGATGACCGCCCCTTGAAGCAGCGATATTTTCCGCGCAACCCAGCCATGCAAGAAATTATAAACAGAGAGATTGATGAACTGCTAGTCAAAGGCTGCATCGAGCCCTCTCGGAGCCCTCACAGTGCACCAATAGTGTTGGTGAAAAAGAAGACGGGGTCATGGCGGCTGTGCGTCGACTATCGACAATTAAATGCCAAATCGGTGCCGGATGCTTACCCTCTACCTCGCATCCACCATATTTTGGACCGGCTAAGGAATGCCCGATACATCAGCAGTCTGGACCTCAAAAACGGCTATTGGCAAATACCCATGGATCCTTCGAGCAAGAAATATACTGCATTTACGGTGCCCGGCCGAGGTCTGTTTCAATGGCGGGTGATGCCATTCGGCCTACATTCTGCACCGGCGACCTTTCAACGAACTCTCGACCAGGTGATCGGGCCTGAATTGGAGCCCTACGCTTTCGCTTACCTGGACGACATAATTGTCACCGGTCGTACCCAGGAGGAACACCTGCGAAATCTTAAAGAAGTTTTCCGACGCCTGAGAGAGGCAAATCTAAAACTAAATCCGGAAAAATGCGAATTCTTCAAATCAGAGACGAAGTATCTAGGACATGTCGTAAATGCGAACGGGATCCACACTGACCCAGACAAGATCGCGGCAATACAAATGTTAACCCCACCAACGAACCTGAGGGAATTACGTCGCATTCTTGGAATTGCTTCGTGGTACAGACGTTTCGTCCCAAATTTTGCCACCATCGCCCAACCGATGACACTGCTCCTAAAGAAAGGGAGGCACTGGAAGTGGGGACCCGACCAGCAAGCAGCATTCGAGGATTTAAAAACTAAACTTACCGAAGCGCCCGTACTGGTCTGCCCTGACTTCAACCAAACTTTTGTGTTGCAGACCGATGCCAGCGACTACGGGCTCGGAGCCGTACTGACCCAGGAGATTGAGGGAATGGAACGAGTAGTAGCCTATGCCAGTCGAAGTCTCATCCAGGCAGAAAAGAATTACACCCCTACGGAGAAGGAGTGCTTAGCCATAGTCTGGGGCATCCGAAAAATTAGGTGTTATTTGGAAGGCTACAAATTCAAGGTGATTACAGACCATCTATCACTCAAGTGGCTCAACTCAATCGAGAGCCCGTCTGGACGCATAGCGCGATGGGCCCTCGAACTGCAGCAGTATAATTTCGAGATTCAGTACCGCAGGGGCAAGTTGAATGTAGTGGCGGACGCACTGTCACGACAACCATTGGAAGATCTAAGGGTAATCACAGAAGCAGAGGAAGGTATTCAAAATTGTCCTTGGTTAGAGCGGCGAAAGGCAGACGTCCGTACGGAACCAGAGAAATACGCCGATTACCTGGAAGTCGAAGGACACCTCTACCGACACATTCCAAATCAAATCGGAAATGAAGAAGCAGCTCCCTGGAAACTGTGTGTGCCAACCTACCTGCGGACCCGCGTGATGAAAGAGAACCACGACCAGCCAAGTGCAGGCCACCTCGGTATTCGAAAAACAATCGCACGAGTGGCAAATCGCTACTACTGGCCGGGATTATTCCGTGACGTCAGCAGATATGTTCGGCACTGTGAGTCATGCCAGAAATATAAAACCAGCCAACAAGCCCCAGCCGGGAAGATGCTGTCTCGAGTCGCCGACGAACCATGGTCAATAGTGTGCGCCGATTTTGTGGGACCTTTGCCACGAACAAAACATGGGAACACTATGCTATTGGTTTTTGTCGACAAGTTCAGTAAATGGACCGAGGCCATGCCATTACGGAAAGCCACCAGTGAAAACCTGCGCAAGGGTTTTAGGGAACGCATCCTGGCACGTTTTGGAGCACCAAAAGTACTGATCACCGACAACGGCACACAATTCACGAGCCGCTCGTTTGGCAAGCTGCTACGGGAAATAGGCACTAAACAACAATTTACCGCGCCCTACACGCCCCAGGAAAATCCGACTGAACGCGTGAATAAAACGCTAAAGACAATGATCGCGCAATTCAGTCAGGACCAACACCAGACGTGGGATGAATTCTTGCCGGAGCTCACATTGGCCATAAACAGCAGCCGGTCAGACGTAACCGGATACAGCCCTGCCTTCCTGATCCAAGGACGTGAACCACGCCTTCCCGGAGCACTGTTTGACGAGAACACCCTTGGCACCGGCATCACACCACAAACACCGACCGAAAAAGCAAAACAGTTACAGGAAATATTCGATTTGGTCCGCCGCAAGCTCAGTCAGGCCACACAGGACCAGGCCCGACACTACAACTTACGACGACGCGATTGGCAGCCACAAGTGGGAGACAAGGTCCTCGTAAAACAACACCCACTCTCCAGCGCTATAAACAATTTTGCCGCTAAACTTGCGCCGAAATACGCAGGGCCATATCGAGTAATCGGATTCGTCTCACCTGTAATTGTCCGTGTATGGAAGCCGGGAGAAACACGCGTCAGCAAAGCCCATCTCAGCGATCTCAAAAGGTATTATGATGAAACTAACCCGAATCCCTAATTTTATTTTGTTCAAGATGTCTGGGCGGCAGCAACCGCCTAAACAACTGCACAACAGCAGAAGCAGCTGCGTTACCAACTGCCAACGTGACCGTGTATATAACACCAACGGCCGGTCAAAGAATGAGAAATCTTCATTTTTGGCGGCAGCAACCGCCTTAACAACTGCGCAACCGCAGAAGCAAACTGCGTTAACAAATGGCAGAAATCTGGCTGGGCCTACACTAACCCAACCAGTACCACGAGCCAAGGAGCCTGCGTGCCCATTTATCATGGGCCAAACATTGACGAATCCAGCACCCAACGACGCCGCCATTGTACCAATTAATTTTGGCAAGCAGCACGCTAGAGTCAAGAATTTTAGTCAACAAACACCAACAGCTCGGACGGTAGAAACCGTTTAACACAACCACAGCGACGGCTATCGCGTTACCACCGCCACGCGGAGGCACCAACACCTGCCCACCGCAACAGTGTCAATTTAAGGGTGCGAGCCACCAACAGCAGCCGCAGCTGCCTAAACAACTGCAAATCAAGGGTGCGAGCCACCAACAGCAGCCGCAGCTGCCTAAACAACTGCAAATCGAGGGTGCGAGTCACCAACAGCAGCCGCAGCTGCCTAAACAACTGCAAATCAAGGGTGCGAGCCACCAACAGCAGCCGCAGCTGCCTAAACAACTGCAAATCAAGGGTGCGAGCCACCAACAGCAGCCGCAGCTGCCTAAACAACTGCAAATCAAGGGTGCGAGCCACCAACAGCAGCCGCAGCTGCCTAAACAACTGCAAATCGAGGGTGCGAGCCACCAACAGCAGCCGCAGCTGCCTAAACAACTGCAAATCAAGGGTGCGAGCCACAAACAGCAGCCGCAGCTGCCTAAACAACTGCAAACAAATTAGCGTAAGAAACCAAATCAGATTAGTAAATTAAATGATAGGAATTTTCGATCGCTCTAAACAAATTATTAATGAAAAAAAAAAAAAAATCCTCTCACAAATCCCTACATCCATCATATGTCCAACTTTCGTAACTCCTCTCCACCTATTTTCATCAACCCGACCTCTCGAACACCGAGTCTTGAATTCAGGAAAACGGATTACCGCCACTGTCACTTTAGTGTCAAAGAACTGTAGTACAAACGAACAAGGTTAACTTTATAAAAGTTGCATCACACTTGTGTACGTGTGAACACTACAACTTTGTTAAAGAACAACCCTGGGAATTAATCCAGCACCAAGCTTGATTTGAAATTTAACTATCGTTTCAGCCACAGTCGAGTTAACTGCGTCAGATCAAATTCAGCAAGGAAAGTGAATAACTAAATTGTGAACAACCAAATAAAAAAAAAACAATCAAGTGCAAGCCAAAAGACATTTGTGCACATTAATTGGCAAAACAAAAAAAAAAAAAAGTGAAGACCCTGTGTAACGACACCAACACCGTCATGAAGAGGATACACGCAGCCCCATCCGAACCAGGCAGCATCACGCCACCGGAGGTGAAACTGTTGAGAGCCCAATTGGAGACAGGTCCGCCACTACCCACCAACGCGATCCTGAGTTATCCCACCGGGCCAGGCAGTATCACTCTCTACCAGGCCGACTTCGCGTGCTTAGCAGACGGCAAGTTCCTAAACGATACGGTTATCGACTTCTTTTTGAAGTGGCTCAGTGCACGACAACCAGCAGAAATACGTCAGGAACTTCATGTATTTAGCACCCATTTTTACACCCAACTAACTCGTTTGGGCCCAACAGCAACCAGCCAACAACGCTTCGAATGCGTCAGACGATGGACCAAGAAAATTGATTTGACCCAGCGAACATACGTCATCATGCCTATCAACGAAAATTTTCATTGGTATGTGGCCATCGTCTGCCTAAAACGCAAGCCTGGGCCGACCAAGACGCGTGGGTGCATATGGTTGCTGGATTCACTCGCTAGGCGTAGCAGAGCACATGTAGCGCCGATCATTCGTGGCTATTTAGAGTGCGTATGGAGGACCACATACCCAGAAACCCGGGAAAACGTTTGGGACGAGGAGACGTTACCGTTACATGAAGTCGCAACGCCTCAACAGGAAAACTTTACCGATTGCGGTGCCTTTGTACTACATTTCGTGGAAAAGTTCCTACAACAGCCAGAGGTAGATCTGCGAGAGCTGGGAGGACCCGCATGGTTCCCAGCCAGCGAAGCGCAGCAGAAAAGAGGACACGTAGCCAACCTAATACGCCAATTAGCCTGTGACGGGGTCCGAAAATATCTTCCTACGTTCACCACAACAACAGCACCACAGGGCGCGTTGCAGTTGACCTCCGTCAACATCACTACCATCAATGAAAGCGCGGCGCGCGAACATCAAAGCGCCTGTGACAGCAGTAACCCACATATCTCGGACCTACAACTCAACCACGACCAAGTGAACCAACCGAAGGACACTACACCGAAACCTTCCCCTCCCGAGAGCGTCATCGTGACACCCCCGAACCATCATCACGGCCACGACCACTCGCCACCCGATTCGAGCATAGGTATCACCGGCGACGGCATTACGCACACCCGCAACTCCGTCATCAATCGACCACGCCGAGACAGCGTGATTATATCACAAGGCCATACGCAAGCACAGGCCACTGCGGCTCGCGCACACATGGCCCGCCAACAGACGCTATTTAGCTCCATCGAATGGATCCAGTCGGTCATTGGTTCACGACCTCCCGAACTCATAGGCAGCCCGCACGACGATGACACCACAGTATGCGATATAGGCACTCTTTTACCTCCAACCAGCGCCGTCAACTCGCCAGAAATCAAAGAACACCTGGAAGTCAACGTTCCCAGCCCTCCGACCACATCGCATTCGCCAACCGGGGTCGCCACAAACCCAAATGACGCTGCCCGTTATGCCGCATGCCAGCAGCTCATCAAATATATCGAGCTGCGCAAACAAGCCTGGACGTTCGGCAAACGCATCTGCTCCACCACCATCATTGATGGCACGGCTTTCCGCGTCATCATCAGCAGACTCGGCAAGGTCAGCATTTTGGAACGCCCCGCAAAGTAGGGAGGACATGTAAGGACCAAAATTTGCACTGCAAATTTTGCCTACATAATTTTAAAAGCAAATTGTAAATTTTCTTTTTTTCCTCTAGTACGCGAGTAATCCAATGGAATTGAGTTTCAACCTAACTACTAAAACCGATACTACCTCCGCCGGGAGCTTCTTGCCAGGCTAAAAGGGGCCGACACCCACCACATTTGTTACAACGGCCGGAAAGGCCATCGGAACGAGTTGGTGCAGGGTCACCAGGTTATTGCCCGGCCTACCGAAGCAATAAAAATACATTGCGACGAACCTCGAAAGGTCAGAAATCTAGCCGTGCAAACTCACGGTAGCATGTAGTAAACAGTAAACAATAAAAATAATCATTAAATAAGGCAATAATTATTTACGAGATATTTTATTAACTGTCCATGAAAACTAGTGCGATATGCGCTGTAAACATTATAAATAATTTATCAATGGACAGGGGTGGGGCGTGTTGCCCAATAAAACACCCTTAATAATAAAATTAATCGCGGTTTGAACTAAATAAAAGAATTAAATAAAATTATAATAAATGTTTATTATTTCTATTTAATAAAGAGTACGGTTGAAATACTTAATATTCAAAGCTAAGAGGTAACGATTCATGCATGAAAGTGGTTTAAATTCATGCACGAATCGTCATCCATCATGATCAAAAGAGGCCTACAGGGGTATTTAAAACATAAACACCAGCCATAGACAAGAGACACTTAAGTCACGGCAGGTCTATAGTGGGGTTAAGGGAAAATATGGTGATAGACCATTAAGGGTTAACTTATAATAGGCATAATAAACAATTATGCACATACTTACCAATACACTCACATTTTCCTCTTTATCTCACAGTGAGCCAAACGTGACACACAAACCTAACGGGAGAGTCACGCCAGACGAGTAAATGGAGAAAACATTTGAGCGGTCAACATGGTACAGTCGCGCCAGCGACATCGAGTTCCCTTAGCGACATCTACGTAGCATACACGGACGTCAGAGAACACCCCAGAGAGCATGTACCCGAGGAACGACGATGCTACCTAGTCGGGAGGAATTTGCTGAGACGACAACAGTGAGCGGCGACGACCCGACCGTTCGCTCAGAGTGGAGAGCGGAGTACGATCGGCGCACTGCCATATCGACACATCGGATACAGACAACAAATCGGCGCTCAGAGCGGGAGCCAAATAATTAAGTCATGCGCACTAAACAACATGTCGAAAAGTCACCAACACATCGACAGAGTAGAGCGCAAAACAAATCAAACACTCAGAGCAAGAGCCGAACGACCGAGGCATGCGCACTAATCAAAATGTCGAAAGCCACCAACACATCGACAACGTAGAGAGCAGAACAAATCGACGCTCAGAGCGGGAGCCGAACAATCAAGTCATGCGCACTAGTCAACAGGGTCAGCAAAGTCACTAACACCTCGATAAAAGAAAGCGTAAAACAAGTTGGCGCTCAGAGCGGGAACGAGCACATATTCAAACAGCATCATGTTGTCCACCTATACATACATAAGAATGAGCAGAGGAGTATAAGGAACGACGATATAAGAAGCAGTAGAACAAACGAGAGGGAAATAAAACTACAAAACTACAACATCATCAGAATGAAGAATTATGGAGCATCGAATAAGAAGAAGAATCATTTACGCAGTCAGCAACATCCGACTGCTGCCTATAAAAGGCCAAGCAAGAGAAAAATCTGGACAGTCAGTGTGAATTTTCAAACAGTAAAGATTAAAAGTGAAATATACCGCGGAAATAATTCGTCAGCAAGTAACCTCAAATGCTACATAGTCTGTGGAAAAGGACGCTACAGCAAAGTATAATACTCAGCAGCCAGCCAGGACACCTTAAGCCCAGACCAGCAGGAGTATACGGTGAACAAGGCAGTTTTATCCAGATAAATTCATCAGACCTGTGCCGAAAATCCAGAGGTTAGAACGAAAGTGCGCGTGTGTGTGTGGACCGGTAGCAAAGGCACCGATCCAGTGAAAAATTAAACGAAATAAAACCCAGGCTAGTGTAACCTCTCCACCTTCCTAAATCCTTGAATTTGCAAAGTCCTCGTATTTGTTTAATCGGTTCTTTGCAAATTCCTCAATCTCCAAAACACATCCACCTACCCCATCCTTAAAATTTGCCAACGGACGAGTTCGCTAAACCGACGTTGGTAAATTTACTCATTTTCCATTTAGGTTACCTACCTGCCAATACACGGCCGGTCAGCTCATTGCACGCCTGGCCCACACACTGACTTTCAAGGACATCGAGGACAAATCTACCAGAATCGGCACCATCAATCAAGCCACACTATTCGGGACTCGGTGATATCAAACATTTTCTTTCTTTTCCTTTTTGCCCTATATTTATTACAAACATTTAATTAGAAACCATTATATTTCAAACATTTAATTATAAACCATTATATTTGAAACATTTAATCATAAATCATTACATTCCAAACAGTTAATTATAAACCCTTATATTTCGAGCATTTAATTATAAACCATTAAATTCTAGATAAGAAATATTTATTGCAAATACTATTGCAAATATTTAATTCATACATTTAAGTCAAAAAAACCATTATATTTCAAACAAGAAATAGTCATTGCAGAAGTCTATTGCAAAGATTTATTTCAAGCATTTAATTACATACAATTATATTTCAAACAGGAAATACTCATTGCAAAATATTATTGCAAATATTTAATTCTAAATCATTATATTTCAAACAAGAAACATTCTTTGCAAAATTCTACCGCAAATATTTATTTCAACATTTAATTACAAGAAAGTTATATTTCAAACAAGAAATACTCCTTGCGAAATTTTATTGTAAACATATAAAAATTATATTTTGAAATAATAAGCTTTGCAGAATATTATTACGAATATTTATTTCAAAGCCCTATTTAAACTAGTTAAAGCGGGGGTGAGATAAAGTTTTATAAAACCGAAATATTTCTTACTTGCCCTTCAGGCGAAATATTTCCGAACCTGATTGCAATAATTAACAAAGAAATATTTGAAAACAATATTCAAATCACAAATTAAATTATATCAAACGAAATATTTTATTTTTTTTGCCCTTCAGGCGAAATATTTCTGAATCGCATCGTAAATATTAATTTCAAATATTTATTGCAAATATTTAAATTGGATAAAATTTAATTAAATTAAAATATTTGGTTCATCGCCCTGCAGACAGAATAATCTCTGAATCTAAAGATAGCCCGAAATCTATAGAGCAATCGGTATTTCTATGAATAACCAGCGGAAATTATTGCATTCCTGCTAATAGAAAATTTAGATCAATTCTTTTCTTTAAATAGTCATAGCCTTTACGGAAACCTAACCATATATATTCAAATTATAAAACTTTACCACACCAACTGCCATTCCGACCCTTGTGGGCCTCCGATAAGTTAAGAATAATTAACGAATTTGTCACACAAAACGATAATTACCATAGCGCAGGAATCGGTTATTTATTTGAAATAACCCTTTGTATCGATATTTAGATTTTACCTTGTAAGAATTGTTCATATTTAATTAAAGCCTAAATAAAATAAAATTGTAACGTGATGAATGAAATGGAAAGCGTCTGATTTGGTGTCTCAAAATAAGAGATAGAATATAAATTTTGGAACGACCCCTGGACAGCCGCTTTGCTGTCCCAGCTATAGAACGCCAAAAAGGCGGTACGTTACAAGGTCTCACCGATCACTTTGAATCTTTGCAAAAGAACCAATGTCCTTACTGTTCCTATAACAGCAACGATCCTAGCAATTACTTTTTTATATCCATTTTTTTTTAAACACATGCTGTTCCTGTAACAGAAGGATCTAACAAAAATTGTCCTTCTCTAAAACTTTATAAAATTAAACAAACCAAAATTGTCCTTATTGTTCCTGTAACAACAAGGATCCTAACATCCTTGCTGTCTCTACCGGCTGCGCCATTTTGTTGTATCCTCCGCTGAGGATACGCGTAAGTCCTACAATCTCCCTAATTTTTGTTATATTAACCACCTCTTTGTTTGGGAGGCATGGTGGTTTATGCCATTCAATAGGCAGCCGTGAGGTTGCCGCGATAGGTTAAAATTAATGGGGATTTTTAGTGGTTCCCAAACCGAAAGAATAATTACCAAAATTGTCCATTTTTCACCCTGTTCCTTTTGATTTGAATAAAATGTCTCTATTTAGTTTTTATTTAATTTAATGCTTCACTTTTATTTTTAGTGCCACTCTCGTCACTTTATCTTATTTTTTCAACTCCCCACTTTATTTGCAGAGATCAGATATTTATAACAAATCTGATCTCGCTTTCTTCTTCTTCATTTTCTTAACTTAGTTACAATTTTCCATTCTTGGGTGAGATTCTATTTGGCTCAATAACTTAACCTTAAAATATAAACAACCGTAAAGTAAAATTCTTAACCTAGGCAATCTCATTGTTATTATTTTAGATACACAAAATAGTATTCTTATTCTTACACATATTTTCGGGCGTGAACCAAACCAAACTCAAACGATAATATTTGACATCAATAACAAAAGTCCAAATCCGTTTTTGCTCCACTACGTCACAATTTTTTTTTACAGTGGTTTCAAATTTTAAATTTTCGGTCAAAAATGAAATTAAAAAATAGTAAAAATTATATGTAAAACTTAATTCAGGGTGCTTCTTGTCTTCAGAAGCCTAAACTAAAATTTCACGGGGAATATTTTTTTGGAACACTTTAACCCTCTAGCTCCTACCAATATGGGCCATTTTGACCCTTTTTTTGGAAAAGGTCCTAAAATTCAACTTTGGAGGGAGGTCAAGGGTTAAAACCTTCCATAAAAATATTTTCAAGAAAATTTCATTAGGGGTCCCCAAGATTTGTAACCTCTACGAGTTATAGGTTTCACATAAAAAACGAAATGAAAAAACCAATTTTTTTTTATGTTTTGTTATTTTTAATGTTATTTTTATATAGTGTCCATATCGTTTTCACTGTCATGGCATGAAATATTTTGGAACACTTTAACCCTCTAGCTCCTACCAATATGCATAGTGCAGTATTGGGAAGGTTAATATCTTCGTATATTAATAAATTTGATTTATTATAACGGTACGGCGTAATGGTATTAAGCTATAATAATATATGTAATACTTTATAAGTTATTTTCCAAAATTTTGTTAGTTATATTAAGGTGGCTTAGCTTAGAAATTCAAATAAGTAAGAATTGAGTACTTTGATTAAAACAGTGAAAGTGTAAGTGTCGTGGTCTTTTCTTCGAAAAATTTATATTTTCAATGGAGTTCTGCGGAAACTTAAACAAATTTTGTTATATCTGCGGTCAGTTCACACCATCAGGACGCGGTCGAGGTCGTTCCAGTCAGGAACTGATAATAGCATATGAAAAATACTTTGATCAAACATTTATTCCTGATGTCCCATGGGTGCCACAAACAGTTTGCAAGAGATGCTAACGTTTGCAAGAGAGAGATCACAAACGTGGATCGATGCCATTCGGTGTTCCTATGGTTTGGATTGACCCAATTGAACATGATCCCTTGAACTGTTATGCGTGCGTGAATTCTGTGTGGGGATTACAGAAAAAAAATATGTCAAAGTTTGAATATCAAAGTGTTCCCAGCGCTCAAGTTCCATTGCCGAATTCTGAAGAGATTCCTCCAAGACGCCCTAGCCCAAATGAATTTTTAAATAATGAAGCCCTGTCCATTGCAAGTGAAATGGAAGTAGATTCTGTTTATAATCCTGTCCCATCAGAAGTTAGTGCACCTGTTTTGATTACACAGGCAAAATTGGATTTATTAGTAGCCAAACTCCAATTAACACAAAGAAAATCGGAGGAACTTGCTTCATTTTTAAATGCGCATAATTTGTTGGCATCAAATACTAAAGTTAGCGCATATCGCAAGCGTCAAGCGGACCTACAAAAGATGTTTTCAGCTAATGGTGCAAAAACATACTCGTATTGTGATGATGTAAATGCTTTAATGGCTTTAATGAACACTGAACACAAGCCAGAAGAGTGGAGATTATTTATCGACAGTTCCTCAACAAGTCTAAAGGCCGTGCTTCTTCATGTATCGAATTTACTGCCTTCCATTCCAATAGCCTATTCCACCGAAACTAAAGAAACATATGACATTTTAAAAACTATTTTGAAGTCAATTGATTACGCAAAGCATAAATGGAAAATTTGCTGCGATTTAAAAGTAGTCACTCTGCTTTGTGGTATGCAAAGCGGATATACAAAAAATATGTGTTTCTTGTGCGACTGGGATACTAGGTTCAAAGGAAACCAGTATAATACTAAAAATTGGTGTATGAGAAGTGAAAGCAGTATTGGAAATCAAAATGTTGTTCGTGAGGCACTTGTCCCGAGGGAAAAAATTTTGCTACCACCATTGCACGTCAAGCTTGGCATCGTTAAAAGCTTTATCAGAACGATAGCTAAAAGCGAAGGAATTATGGCGTTTCTTAAGGAAACATTTCCTCGTCTGAGTCCAGCTAAGCTTAATAATGGTAAATATGCGTTAATCCAAAGTTAAACATTCTTTTTCTAATTCTTTTTCACATCTTCAGGTGTTCTTAACGGTCCAGATATAAGAAAGCTAATGAAGTCCGAGTCGTTTGATGCAGACCTAGTCGATGACAAGCTGATTGGATGGAATGCGATAAAAGGGGTTATAAGTGGTCTTCTTGGCAAAACACGCTCTCATACCTATAAAAAGGATGTTACTCAGATGCTAAATGCGTTCGAGAAACTTGGTGTCAATATGTCGTTAAAAATTCATTTTTTACACTTCCATCTGGACTATTTTGAAAGGCAACTCGGTACGGAATCGGATGAGCAAGGGGAACGATTTCATCAGGTATCCTTGCCATTTGAAATGCGGTAATTTAAAATTAAACTTTACTTACAATCAACTCTTTTATACCAGATAAGTATATTTTCATTTTTACAGATATAGAGGAAAGAAAACACCAGATGCAATACTGGCTGAAATTTGTTGGTGGTCCAAAACAACCTATAAAGAAAGTGACAAAAGCGGGATTGAAGATGAATTTCAAGAAATTGATATAGATCTCTCTGAAGTATCTAATATTTCATGCCATGACAGTGAAAACGATATGGACACTATATAAAAATAACATTAAAAATAACAAAACATAAAAAAAAAATTGGTTTTTTCATTTCGTTTTTTATGTGAAACCTATAACTCGTAGAGGTTACAAGTCTTGGGTGACCCCTAATGAAATTTTCTTGAAAATATTTTTATGGAAGGTTTTAACCCTTGACCTCCCTCCAAAGTTGAATTTTAGGACCTTTTCCAAAAAAAGGGTCAAAATGGCCCATATTGGTAGGAGCTAGAGGGTTAAAGTGTTCCAAAAAAATATTCCCCGTGAAATTTTAGTTTAGGCTTCTGAAGACAAGAAGCACCCTGAAGTAAGTTTTACATATAATTTTTACTATTTTTTAATTTCATTTTTGACCGAAAATTTAAAATTTGAAACCACTGTAAAAAAAAAATTGTGACGTAGTGGAGCAAAAAGGGATTTGGACTTTTGTTATTGATGTCAAATATTATCGTTTCAGTTTGGTTTGGTTCACGCCCGAGACAATGACCTTCATTTTGTGTCACTGTGTTATTCATGCTTATTTGCATGCACATACATTTTTAATACTGCCGCTACTCTCCTAAAACAAACATTCATACACTCATACTCGACCGCCCAGCCATATAAACTTTGGCTCAGATTTCATAACCATGTTGGTTACAACAATAAAATATCAATTTAAATATTTACCTCGCGCTTAATAAGCCAAAGTCCAAAAATGCAACGACTGCATTTTTGTAAAACAGTAGTCAAGTCATGTTAACAGAAGCGCAGCTAAAATAGCAAGCTGGCTTTCTTTATACGCATATTCTTTACTTAACTATTTAGTCGCTTATTAACTACTAGCTGAACCCTGTGTGCTTCGCTACTCCCCTAGTTATAAAATAAAATTAAAAGTATTTATATATTTTTCACGCCATCGAATTTTCGAAATAAGTCCACCCCAGCGCCACCTACCGTGTCCATTTATACACAAATTATTTTTTTATGATCAAGCAAACATACATTCTGAATTTCAGTTAAATTGGTCCATAAATTCAAATTTTCGATATAAGTCCACCCCAGCGCCACCTATCGGGTCCAAATATAGCCTATGTTACCCACCGTACCAAGATGAACATTACCTGAAAATTTCATCAAAATCGGCCCAGCCGTTTTGGAGTCCATACGTTACATACATACACACATCCTATTTTATATATATAGATGAGCTTGACTTTTGAATTGCAATGAATGCTGATTACTCACTTTCAATTGAGGCAGATCAGTGTTCATTGCAATCATAACTGTTTTAAGTTAATAATTAACGTTTGTGACTAATTAGTCACAACAAAAGCTTAAATTTATATAAATTTTTTTTTCTTCGCAATTGTAATATTAATTAACTTATTTTGATTAGTTAAATGTAAGAGAGTAATAATAATTGTAATAGAGTTATTTAAAAAAAAATTAATGATTAATATATATCTGTATTTTTTGTACACTATGTCTACATATATATATATATTTTTTTTGTGAGGTTATATAATTAATGATATGTAGTGTGTGTGTGTGTTATTTTTTTAAAATACTAAAATGAGTTCTGTTGATTAATCATAGCATTAAAAATATATATTTTTTTTTGTTACCGAAGTATAAGTAATGAATTTTAGGTAATAATATTTTTTTTTATATAATTTGAATATATTGTTGATTATGTTCTAATATATATATAATTGTTCTTCTTTTTTTTATTTTTATTAATTAATGTTAAGTAGTTACAAAATATGTTATAGCACTAGACTATTAAGTTTTTGTTTTTTTTGTGTATATTTATGTGTGTATTTGCCTATCATTTTCAATGTTTTTTTTTTGGGTACTTAGTGCAAAATTTTATTTTTTTTTAAAATATTTATACATTTTTGGAACTTTTCTTCAAATCAAGAGGCTTTTCTTTTTACTCGGATGTAAAGGCTTTAAATAGTCTTTGTGAATATCTCTTAGTTCATATATTTTTAAGTTTGATTTTTTTTTTATATTTGTTTTTGTTGTTTGAAAGTTTTTGCAAATAAAATTTTTTGTTCTTTTTCTTTTATATTTTTTACAAAAAGTCTTTATTGTCTTTTTCACTCGATATACATATCGTATTGGCCCGGATAATGACAACCCATGTAATTGTTAAAGAATAATAATGTCAATTTTACGAACGACCTAAATTTTACGAAAATTGGCTAAATCTTAATCTGCCAGGAATCTGAAAAAGCTAGTGAAGGAAACAAAACTGATCTTCTTTTTAAAAATGATAACAAAGGGGGGGTTTTTTGTTGTTGTTATTTATTGTAATTATTTATTTATTTTATTTTTTGTGCATAATTTTTACGTATTTATGCCGTCCATATATCATTTTTCGCGCCATTCCTGCGCCCTTAGTTACATATGTTGTGCAGACGCCGGCAAAACGAACCGTGGCTTAGCGTAGTTGTCTTCTGAATTTTCCTCTGTGTGTGTTATGGTTTGTCTTTTGCTACCATGTGTGTAACGTGTGTATACTTTGTAGACCACGCAAAGGGTTAGGACAACGATAATGCCATAGATCAAGCTATAGTGATGCACATCGTGGATGTTTACCTGATCGAGGCCAGCATCTTCCGCAAATTTTTGTTCTTGTATCAGTTTGGATAAACTGTTCAGCTAGTGCTGGTCGTAATTTTTGTAAAGAAACGAAATAGTGCGTGGCTCTGTTTTTTCGGTGTTATTTTTTGTTTGTTTTAATTGTGACATATTTACTGAGTGTATGAAATAATTGTTTACTATTTTAGTTTTAGTTTCGGAGCCTTTAATAATTAGATCTTACGTATTTATACAACAATTATCATTAAGTTCAACCAATCCTGTTTCCACCAATTTGTGCTGCTTTATTTCATTTGGACATATTTCTCTAATGATATATTCGCTTGTGGTTGAGTATAACCGTTTATTTCTTTGATTTAGTTGAATACATATAATGTGGGTATTCATGTTTTTCAGCTCACATATGGGTGGTGTAAGATTTTCGTTTTTAAATAAAAGAATCTCGCAGATATCGGAATCAGTTGAAAAAATTGGTTGTTCAATATGGCAAACGTGCTTTTTCTCGTATTCGGTGATACAGTTTTCTAATTCAGTGATTGTTATCCCGTAGTAATGTTCTCTTGTGTAATCGACGGCTACAAGTTTTAAAGTTGTGTGTATGTATTTTAATTTCCCTGCGTTTGAGGTTGGAAGCGGGAATATTTTGAAGATTTGGTAAGTGCTGCTTAGTGGTAAAGGTATTGTTATTTCATAAATAATTTTTTCATTTAAGATACGTGACTGCAGCGTACTTATTTGATATAATGCCATAGTATTTTTATCTAGTATTGATAGTAAACGAAGTTCATGCGGTAAATTCTTTCTAATTGTTGTTAAAATTTCAGATATTTGTTGTGGTGATATTATGCTGGGGTGTGGTTTTCCATGTTTTGCTTTGGACAATAGGTCTATAATACTGTCTATAACATTTTGGTATCTCATAAGAATCAATGTCGTTAGTGATGTGAGCGCTTCCATTTGCAAAGGTGCTCTTGCATCATGTTTTGATTTCAGTATGTATTGCATTTGCTTCTGCAGATTAGTTATTCTTATGTCTATTGCAGCAACCTGGTTGTCTAAGTTGGTGGTTGACTTATTAAAAAGATTGTTTGTGGTTTCTACTATGAGTGTCTGTTTCTTTATTAAATATAATAAGTGATTTTCGTTGTTCTTGAGTGTGTGTATCTGATTATTGTAATTTTCTGCATCTTCTTCAGTTAGGGTTCCAAATAATGCTTTTTCTGCTATTCCGATGGCTCCAAACAATGCTCTTTTGTAACGTTGTGTAGGATAAATTAGTTCCATTTTTTGCCGTAGTTCCCTTGTTAGTTGATTCATTTCAAATACGGTGCTGTTGCATACAGTAGATAGTTCATTATCTGAGGTGAGTTGTCCACAGATGTTGTTTATATTTGCTATTGTGCCTTCCATATTGTTAATTACCCGAGTCAGAGATGAAGTGTTATAATACGCTATAATTTTCCATTCATTGGCATATAACTGTAATTCTCCTATATCCTCGAAATATAGTCCTGGATTATTATGTATTGGAGTTATTCTGATAGATCCCAGAGTAAATGAAATCAGCATTAAAAGTGTGATGAGCACTATTTTTCCTGTAAGTAGACATTCAGCATAGAATTGGGTCCTTCTCTCTTATTTGTTTGTGTGTTTGAAGTATTGTGATAGCAAAGTTGTGTTTATGTGTATGTGATATTTTAATCCGAAAATGGTTTAAGATTATTATTGTGAATGAATTTAATTTTGTTCCGAATTTTTAATTATAATTTAAAGTTGGATCTTTTTGCAAATTAGAAGGAATTTTTGCAGGATATCCATAAAGTAATACGTGGGGGCTGAAATTAATGCTACTATGTGGTGTATTGTTGATAACAAATATTGCATAAGGTATCCAGTCGTCCCAAGTGAGGGGGTCATTATTGACATAATGCCATAGGTATTCCACTAATGTGCGGTGGCTTCGCTCAAGCGCTCCATTTGTTTGTGGATGGTATGGAGTAGTTTGCAATTTTTTAATTTTTAATAATTTGCATACCTATATAATTTGCATAATAGATCACTTAGAAAATTTGTACCTTGATCGGTTAGCAAAGAATCTGGGAATCCAAATCGACAGAGTATTTGTTCTACGAAAGCCCTAGCAACTGTGGTTGCCTCTGCGTTTTCTAGTGGTATGGCCTCAGTGAATTTAGTTAAATCGTCTTGGAATGTTAAAATGTATTTATTATATTTATAGCTAATTGGAAGTGGACCGACTATGTCCAATGCTACTCTTTCAAAAGGTGCTGAGCTTGTAGTTGTAATTTTCATTGGATTTTTTGTAGATTTATTTTGCTTATTTTTTTGACATGATTCACATTTTTTTATATTGGTTTGAACATCTGTCTTCATCGTAGACCAGTAATAATATATTTTTAATCTTTTCAATGTTCTGGTTACTCCTTGATGTCCTCCGTATGGCGATTCATGATATTCTGATAATATTTTGCTTATTTCTTCAAGATTTTCCAAAGTTCTTTGATTTGTATGCAAATATATTGTATTGTCTCCAAAGATTTCGGTAAGTAATATTTTAAAAGTTTCTTTGAATTGTATATTGAAACTGGGCAGTGCTATTGCAATTGATTGCAATTGATTGCATGATTTTGTTATTGGGATTATTTTTTATTTTCAATAATGTTTTTCTTGCCATTTGTTGGTCTTTTATGCTTCAGAAAGGTATTGGTAATGTGGTTGTAACTAAATTTTCTTTTTCTGTTGGAGGATATGTTTCTATTTCCCCTATTATTGGCTTTATAAATTCTGGTATTCTCTTTACAATAATTTTTTCTTCGAGTGATTTTATTATAGGTAATATTAATATTTTTAATTCTGCTTGTTTATTTGAATAAATTGCCTCTTTATTTTCTAATATTTTACATTTTTCATTGGTTCTTGTGGTTTCAGGCTCTTCTATAATTATCTGTCTCTTCTATAATTTCTTTATTATTCTTCATTTGACGGGTCATAACTAACACTTTATTTTCCTTTCCTGCAAGCTTTTCATGTTAATAATTCTTTTTCCGTGGTGCTGTAGCGTATTTCAGCATCATTTAGCGTTCTACTTGTAAAGCAAATTGGCTTTTCTTTACCAATTATACCTTGGGATATAACAGCCCCAAGTCCCACGTCACTTGCGTCTGTCGTGACTATGAATTCTTGATCAAAATCAGGATATGCTAATATTGGAGGGTTAGTTAGGTTATTTTTTAATTTTGAAAAAGCTTCGTCGCAAAATGCCTCCCAATTAAATTTTACATCTTTCATTAGCAGTTTTGTAAGAGGTTTCGATATGCTTGAAAAGTTTTGTATAAATCTTCTATAATAGCCAGTAAATCCTAAAAATGATTTAATGCCTTTCGCATTTTTTGGTGTTGGATATGTTTTGACTACTTTAATCTTTTCCGGATCTGGTTTAATACCGTCCTCTGAAATGATGTGCCCCCAATAGGTAAGTTCTTGTTTTAAAAAATAGAATTTATCAGGTTGTAGCTTTAGGTTGTGTAGACGCAATCGGTCAAATATTTTTATTAATTTTCTATTATGATCTGTTAAATCATAATCATAAACTAAGATGCCATCGACATAAACGAAACATTCGAAGCTTTGCAACCCCATGAGTACGTTATTCATGAGTCTTTGAAACGTTGCAGGGGCGTTTTTTAACCCAAATGGCATTCGGTTATATTCGTAGTGTCCGAATGGTGTACTAAATGCAGTTTTACATTTATCAGATTCTTTTACAGGAATTTAATGAAAACCTTTAGCTAAATCTAGTGTACTGAAGTATTTAGCTTTTCGTAATTGATCTAATATATCTGTAATATTAGGTAAGGGGTATGCATCGTCAACTGTAAAATCATTTAGCATGCGAAAATCTACTACTACTCTCCAGCGTTCTTGGCCTTCAGAGTCTGCTTTTTTCGGAACTAATAAAAGAGTTGAGTTCCATGGACTTGAACTTGATCGAATAATTTTGTATTCCAACATTTTATTTACTTGTTTGTGGATTTCGTTTTTTTGACTTTCAGGAAGTCTATATGGTCTTACAAATAAGGGAGGTTTATTTTCTTCTGTAATAATTTCATGGTCAGCTGTATCTGTAACTGTAAGATGGTCTCCTTTGAAATAAAATGAGTCATTATAATTTTTAACAATTTCTAAAATTGATTTTTTTTTCTTCTTTATTACAATGCGTTAGTTCTATGTTTGTTTCTATTTTTTTAATCTAACCTTTATTAAATCTTTTGTTTTATCTAATTTGATTTCATTGAAATTTTCTATCTTTTCCCACTCATATTGAATTTTATTTAAATTGATTTCTTTGATTTCTTCTGTTGTGTTCATAAAGAGAACTTTTGCTTTATTTTTGATAGGGCGTACCAGGGTTTTCGCCAAATATACTCCTGGGTTTACTTGTTTCTTGTGGATCACTGCGTCTTTTGTATAAACAAAAAGGATCTCGACAAGTTGTTTGCAGCGAGGTTGCAAGGTTATGGATTGTAGCCCGTAGACATCAGGTTGAGTTGCCTCAATCCTGTTTTCACAAGTAATTTCATTATTCGAAAATAATGCCTTGCTTTCCCCTTTATATGCCTTCCCATTATTTTTGATGATTTTACTTTCACTTTGAGGTAACAATGTGACGGATTGCGGCCCGTAGACATCAGGTTGAGGATTCTTAATATGACTTCGGCCGTTCGGCGCATATTCCTGCTCCTCTCTCCTATTTGCACAATTTCTTTTGTTACCCGTAGGCAACACATTGTTTCCCTTTTCAGAGTTTTTACAATCTCTTAAAAAATGAGGTTTAAAAATTTTGTTTTGACTTGCTGCCGCGTTTGAGCAGTCTGCTGGTATTTCCAGTTGTTTATTTTTGAAATCAATTCTACAGTTAAATTTGGTGAGGAAATCGCTTCCTAAAATTCTATCGTAGGATAAGTTAATATTTTTATTTAGGATATGAAATTTGTGATTCAGTGTAATGATTTGGTCATAAAAAGGGACATTTATTATTTTAAATTGCTCCCCCAGAGTTTGCAATGCATTACCTGAATTTGTAGAGACAGTATGTTTTCTTTGTTGATTAATTAAATTTTGATGCTTAGTGCCCTTTAATAAGCTAATTTGTGCGCCTGTGTCTATTAATAGTGAGGTGATTTTTTTGTCTGAAGGTTCCAACTTAATACGGAGCATCGGCTCTTCGTATTCTTCATAAAATGGAATAATGATTGAGTAACTTAGTTTTGTGCTTGGTGCACATCGGTTCTTATCTGCATCCGGGGAGAGGCGCCGCTGATTTCTTCCCGTGCAATCCCGTTTCCCGATGAATTTTCTACATGGTGTGCTTGATTGGGATGACTGTATTGGCTCCTGAAAGGATTCCAATGTGTATTTGAGTCACCATTAACCCTTCTATTTTGAAAATTTTCAGCGTTCCGCAGTCGAGACCTACACTCTTGGTACGTGTGGTTATTATTAATATTGATTGTACTTCCTTTTTTATGCTATTTAAATTTGGTTTGTTTTGGGGAGGATAATTATAAATGTTGTTAAAATTAAAAGTGTTGCTTTTCTTATAGCAGGTTTCCTGTGTGTGCCCTATTCTTTTACAGTAACTACAAGTGGGTTTACTTTGAGTATGTGTAATTTGAGGCGATTTTTCGAGCCGCACTGAATGCTCTTCAGCATAAGCTATAGCCTTTTTTAAGTCACACTCGTAGTGAGCTTATAAAATCAGTCGTAAATTTTCGTTCCGTAAGCCATCCTCAAATACCTGTATAGCTAATCTATCTTTTTCAGTTTTTTAATTCTTTCTAACCGATTCTTCGTTAGTACAAGCAAATGTTGCAGAATTTAACGAGTGTAGCAATTTCCCTATTTATTCGCCAAATTCTTTAACTGGCTCTTGTGATCGCTGTTTGGCAGCTAACATTTCATTTTGGGCAGAGGTTCTCGATTTTTCTTCTTTGAATTCTGTTTCCAAATCTCGTACCAAATCATTCCATTTGGCAAAAGATTTGAATTGTATTAATTCAAAGGCAGAACCTTCCAAACGAGTTTCCACTACTTCAAGAAAGTAGCTGTGTTCCGCGTCTATCTTAGCAGATGAAAATAAAATATTACCACAAGCTACGAATTTGTTTAATTCGGCTAGGTTGCCGTTAAATACCGGAACGATATTGTAGATACCGTTTAGCGTAAATTTAAGATCCATATTGAAGTACTCAGGATCTTCCGCGTCAGAGTAAAAAGAAGAATCGAAAAATGGTAGCGAAACAAAGTTCTGAACTACCTTAGCTGCGCGTTGACGAGTACGAATTTTGAAATATTTAGTTATAAAAAGATATATTTTTTTTCACAAAACTTTCAAATACAAATGGAAAAAATAATTTTTTTTTTTAGAAATGAAAGGATTTGTCCTTTCACAGTCCCTTTCACAGTTAAAAAAAAACAATTATAAAAATTTTCGAATTAAATATTGTGTACTATGCGAATATTAATAATAAGTGTGTGTTTATATCTTTTTTTTTATAATCATATGAAGAAAAAATATTTTTTAACTTTGCTTATTATTATTATAAGATTTTTCCGGTTTGCTCCTGGCGTTTAATGAAGTGGTTCTCGTTGATTTTGTCAAGCTATATCTGCTTGATGTTGTTGATTTTGTTGAATTTGTTCTTGGTGTTGTTAATGTTGTTGCTCTTGTTGAATTTGTTCTTGGTAATTTTGATGCCAGGAGGCTCTTAGTAGCCATATAGCTGGTTATCCTGGTATTCGTTTAAAGTTGGGCCAGGAGACTTCACGTCTTAAAGCTGGTTAACCTGGTCTTATAACGGGTCCGCCATCTAACGTTTTTTTTTCAACTAGTGCTTATTTCGTGAATGGTAACACTTAGCTTATGTCTGATTTGACAGATAATTAGTTTTATCCTTCCGCTGAATGAATATGGTTGTGTATATGCTTGAACAACGCTGGGAAATATTGCGACATTACTTTGAAAATCATGGTAATGTTGCAGAATGTGTGCGAAATTGCGTATGGATTTTGGAAGAAGAGAAGCACCGTCAGCTCCGTATGTTCGTTATCTTGTGAAAAAAGTGAAAAAAATTGGCATCCTCATCGATAAACCAAAGCGTGAAAAGCCAAAAACAGTGCGTACACCCGAGAATATTGCTGCTGTGGCAGAAAGTGTGCGTGAAGCTCCATCAACATCAATTCACCGTCGTTCTCAACAATTGAACATTTCGGAGACATCATTGAGACGAATTTTGCATAAAGACCTTGGTATGACGCCATACGAAGTCAAATTGGTTCAGGAGTTGAAGCCAACTGACCATCCAATGCGTTTTCGCTTCACTAAGTGGGCCTGCGATCGACTTACTGAAGATGCCGATTTTGCCAAAAAAATCATCTTTTCAGATGAAGCTCATTTTGATCTTGGCGGGTATGTAAACAAGCAAAACTGTCGCATTTGGGGGACAGAAAACCCGCACGCATACATTGAAAAGCAGCTGCACCCAAAACGAGTCACTGTTTGGTACGGATTTTGGTCCAGAGGCATAATTGGGCCATTTTTCTTCGAAAATGAGCAAGGAGTGGCCGTTACAGTCAATGGCGATCGTTATCGGGCCATGTTGAACAAATTTTTGTTCACAAAAATTGAAGAGGAGGATATTGGCAACATTTGGTTTCAACAGGACGGCGCTAAGTGCCACACAGCCGAAGCTACACTCGATGTTTTGCGCACTGTTTTTGAAGATCGCATTATCAGCCGCAGAGCTGATGTCGTTTGGCCACCTCGGAGCTGCGATTTGACACCGTTGGACTATTATTTGTGGGGTGCCCTCAAAGATAAGTGTTACTCCGTCAAGCCAGAGACAATTGACGCTTTAAAGGACAATATTCGTGAAGCCATTGGTGAAATAAAGCTGCACACAATCAATAATGGTGATTCTAAAGTAGGGGAGGAGGTGTTGTTTTCCTCATCCGGTCTTTACCCGCCCAACCTTCTCCTGTTTTAAATGATCTACAGGAGCCCTCCTAAAGGCCGCAGCCTAAAGCCTACTTACCCAGCCGCGTACCTAGAGATCGTGAAGAAATAATAACGAATTTAGTTATTCATTTATAAAACAAAATACAGAAATTTCCATTTATTGGCATTATTAATTTTCTTATCAGCCGCGGTTAGAATAAAAAAAAAACAGATATCATATTTTCCTTTTATTTACCTTATTTTTTTATTTTTCCTTATAATTACCCAATACCTTAACTTATTTTTATCTAATTTATTGAGGTTAAAATTTGTTTAATAAAAAACATTTTGTTTATTTGTATTTAAGTTTAAGTTTGGTTTCCTTGATTTTCAATATATATTTTGTTTATTTTAAGTTAAGTAAAATTTTGGTTTCGTCGTGTCTCTAAAATATATTTTGTTTGTTTTAATTTCGATTTGGCTTACCAAAGTATATTTTGTTAATTTTAATTTTAGTTCACTTTTAATTTCGGTTTGGTTTTTCACCTATATTTTTGTTTATATTATTTTAATTTCATTTTGGTTCTAAAATATATTTTG
The DNA here is from genome assembly GCA_963920525.1 of Dichetophora obliterata. NCBI lineage: Eukaryota > Metazoa > Arthropoda > Insecta > Diptera > Sciomyzidae > Dichetophora > Dichetophora obliterata. The sequence goes on along the minus strand of OY986436.1, from coordinate 145,560,889 downwards.
TGCACCTTAATATAAGTTAGATTTAAATTTTAATATTTTTCCCAAAATATATTTTGTTTAGCTTATTTTAAGTTGAATTTTTGTTACCTTGTGGTTCGAAATATATTCTGCTTATTTTAGTTTAAGTTAGATTTTAATTTCATCGGATTTCCAAAAATATGTTTTGGTTTATTTTCTTTTCACTGTTAAATTTTTGTTTTATTGGGTTTCCAGAATGTATTTTATTTAATTTAATTTAAATTAACTTTTGGTTTTGATTTCGTTCCAGCATATGTTTTGGTTTATTGTAATTTAATTTAAAGCTCCATTTAATTGTTATTCTGAAAATATATTTTGGTTTATTATATTGGAAGTTCGATATAATTAATTTTTAGGTTCAATTTCATTAAGTTTCTAATATATATTTTGTTAAGGTTATTTTGTGGGATTATATTTATGTTACATTATGTTTCAAAATATATTCTGTTTGTTTTAATTTAAATTAAATTTTAGTTTAATTTTATTCCAAAATATGTTCTTTTTATTTTAATGCAAGTTAAACTTTAATTTCATTTTGTTCCAAAATATATTTTGGTTTATTTCAATGTAAGTTTAATTCCCATTTTATTGAATTTCCAAAATATTTTGTTTATTTAAATTTATGTTCAATTTAAATTTTTATCTGGGTTTCAGAATATATTTTGTTTCATTTTGTTCCAAAAACATATTCTGTCTATTTTAATTTAAATTAAATTTTAGTTTCATTTGGTCTCAAAATATATTTTGTTTACCTTGATTTAAATTAAATTTCAATTTTATTACGTTTCCAGAATATACTTGGTATATTATATTTTAAGTTAAATTTGTGCTACGTTGTGTTTCAAAATCTATTCGGTTTATTTTAATTTACGTTAAACTATAGTTTCTTTGTTTTGATTCAACCTATTTTTTGGTTGATTTACTTTAAAAAAAATATTTTTTTTTTCAAACTATATTTTGGTTAGTAAATATTAAATTCCATTTTAGTTTTGTTTTGGAACCAAATATATCTGTTTAGTTTATTTTACGTAAAATTTTAATTTCGATTTGTTTCCAAAATCTCGTTTATTTCGCTTACGATAGGTTCGACTTTACATTATGAAAAAAAACGTATATAAGTTTTAAGGTTCAACCATATTAGCCTTAAGCTGGCTGCAGCTGATATCTAAAATACACGAAAGCTAGCTCTAGTTCTGCCAAATACTCAATTTCTTTAAATTAGTTTGAATAATAAAAAAAAAACCCAGCTGATTCCTTACGGAACATTTGATTTGAATTACTTTGACTGCAGCCAGATCAAGTTTACGAAACTTGACGAAGAAGCTGGCTTGAACCATTATGGTTTGTACGCCCCATTTCTACGTCTTTGTATAAGATTTGGACACCAGCTGAAGCCAGCTCGTGCCCATTATGCTTGGGGCCTTTAGATTTGTAAAAACCTCGGTCAATTACAATAAAAAAAAACAATTCTACGAGTGATATAAAGTAGGAGGGCAAGAAAAAACCTGGTGTCAGTGTGGTGGTGGCTCGCTAATGGTAATGGTGTTGTTGCGGCTGCTCGCTGTTGGTGTTGTTGCAGTTGTTGCTGCCTGGGCACGCACGAAGCGCTAGTTTGGTCGGCGCCTAGCTGGTGTTGGAAATCGCGCTGCTTAGCGGTTGCTGTTGGTGACGGATTGTCGCTGTTTAGCGCTATCCAATACTTCTGCTTCTAGAACGCTAACTGGTGGTTGTTGCTCTGCCGTTGTTGTTGCAAAGGGTAGCGTGGTGTGGCTGCACAGCAGCTAGCTAGTGGTTATAGGTGCCGTTGGGGCAATACGATGTTGATTCTACTGCACGATGCTAGCGAGTAAGTAGTAGCTGTTCGTGCGGCGCCCAGCTATGCGCTCGTTTTCTAGGCGTGCTGGGGCTGGTGTAACGCTGCTGTTGCTGGCACGCTAGCTGGTGGTTGTTGCTCGGCCGTTGTTGGTGTTCTTGTGGCTGGCTGTTTTTGAAGGCAGAAAGATTAGAGTGGCACACTTTTAAAAACTCTGTACCATGTGAACACCCGCTTACCTGGCTGCTGTTGTTGTATCTACCTAATGTTAGGTTACAGCTGGTGGTGAAGACGGTGTCGCTGCTGCTCTATAGAGAGAACCGTTTGCAGCTGCCGGCGAGGAAAACGCCTCCAAAAAAAATCGGAGTTTGCTGTGGGTGATGCTATTTGCCGCAGCTTTGAGTGCACCAACTTTGAGTCGTCACACCGCAAGATCAGGTACCAGGGCGATTTGGTACTTGTAGAAAAAAAACCAATTACAAACCTCGGTATCTTTATCTGTTGGAGCAAATCCAAATCCAGAACATTACCCAAAAAGTTTAATACCCGGTGTTTATTACCTTAAGCTAATGTCCAATTGAACGCTGGATTGAAATCCTTTATGGGCAGTTCCTTATGGTCGCTAGCACACTGGTGATGTTCAGGCTAAGCTTCGATTTCCATCCTGAATTCTAAAAGCCCGCACTCATCCACACCACGAATTAAAAGAAAAGGCCGCAGACCGGATGCCGGTACTTAGTTTTAATTAATTTTCTTTTTCTTATTTTTCTCTTACTTCTACTAGAATTAGTTTGACAACGGAACCAGGGCAGGCACGTTCGATTATTATGGTATGTGTAAACTTCGTTTACACGGTCAAACGTGATTCTATTGTCGTAACGTAGTCTTAACTATCTAGTAGACTATAGCTGCGTTCCTCTCGCCTTAATCATGATTCAATCAGAATAAGGTTAAGTATATATTTGACATATCCTTATTTTATGTAAACAAACACATATTCTCTCTCTGAAATTAATGACAAACGGGGTTGTGTAGTCTTGTAAAAAAAAGTAATATTTCAGTGTTTTGGTGCGTCTTTTTTTAAAAAAAAGTAGTTCTTCTTTTGCTACACTTTTTTTAAAAGACTGCTTTTTTCATTGCACTTAAGGGAGATTTTAGGCAAAATCGGTTAAAATTAAGGTAATATTGGAAGATTTTTTTAAAAAAGTAAAATATATATTCGAAAAACTTTATTTGCGTGTTAATTTTACATCATCAGTTTAAGTAACAAAATTTTCTAACATATATTCTGTATCTATGAAGATGGCACTGAAGTTTGTGTGCTTAAAAAATGGTGAAAATCGACCCACTTGTAAAAACTAGACAAATTTTGCAAAAACGCTAATTTTGGTAAAAGTTGTGTAGAATTACATTACAAACAGATTAAAATGAAAATGTGGCCCGTTTAAAAAAAACTACGTTTCAACAAAAACGCGTTTAAAGATACTCTGGTTAGCTAAAAGTACTCTGGCGCACCGGGTTTTAGCACTGTAAAATCTGAAGTATAAGCGGATTTGATTGATTTTTTACATAGTTTTAAATAGTTTTACAGCAATAATCAATTAACAAAAAAAAATTTTTTATAAAAAAGTGTTTGCCTAAATCCTCTTTTAATATTTTGATGATTTAAAAACAGCGTTTAAGACAGGCAAGCTTAATTTTCATTAGCGAGATTTAAGTAAGAAGTCCTATTCGCTGTGTAAATATTACTAATAATAGATTAGTTTTAGTGTTTTTATATTAAAACTAAATATATGAAGTAGTAAGTGTTAATTTAATTTAATTTATATTTAAATATCTATATTTATACCGTTTGTAACAAAGAACTACAAAAAGTTTGAATTGCATAAAATTTATAATGAAAACCATGTTTTCAGAACATTATTTAATTCTAAGCTTAAAGTTTTGGAAATATTCGCATGCAAGGATTATTCATTTTCTGTGTACTGTGTAGTGCACATATTAATTTTATACTACTTTTGTTTTACAACAAAAACGTGGCAATTATATTTTTTAAAACTCGTAATATAATTTTGAGTGAAAACAAACAAGTTATTGAAAATGTAGTATAAAACTGAAAATGAAAATTAATGTATGATTAGATATATGTAAACGCATGGTTAGTTGTTATGTCTTGTGTTGTCCCTGAGCCCAACCCATATTATGGTGGGTAAATTTTTCTCACTTTAGATTGTTTTGGACCACTCTTAACGATATCATTAAGGCTGTTCACAGTTTGAGCGTACTTTTGACAAATCGTATTTATAGCATTTGTTATTGTTCAAACTGTGAGCACCTCGCCATGTGACTGTCGTATAAAAAGATTGTGCAACCCTGTGATGTATGTGATTATGCGGCTGTAGACAGAGCATAAAAATACGAGGTACAAAAAACACGTCCAAGGGCTGCTTTTATTTACGCGTGCCTGCGTATTTGCATTTGTATGCAAAACAACAACAAAGCAAAATACGCTTTCGTAGATTGGCGTACAAATAGCAAGTCGAACAAATGGCAGACCAGCGTATTCGAACTGTGAATGGCCTTATTGAGATGTTTTAGTGTTATTTGGGCTGGTTCTTAAGATGATCTAATGCGGAGAAAGTGCGAAAAAGCTGTAGTAGCTGAACTCTATTGTTATTGCATGTTTAAAAAAAAAAACGTACTTGTCAAATGTACCTTTGGATATTTCGTACAATGAAAAAGTTTCATATTCATGCAACCAAGTGCTTATTTTGATATAAAAAAATTGCTCTTTTGCTCTTCTCGCATTATTGGGGTATCTAAGTTCATTCTTGTGAGTAAACGTCAAATGGCAGCATAAACTATATGATTGAATCATAGCCTTAATATAATCGCTATAACAGATTTTCTCAAAGGATCGGCAAAAAAAATGACTCTTAGAGGGAGCTACCGTTGCAGTCAAAATTCAATTCAAACAAACTATCAGGATGCAATAACTTCTAAAAAATTAAATGACAGCTCATAAAAATATACAGGTGCGGCGCCTGTGTTTCAATTTTTGTTGTAAGGTCCATACCACAATTTTATAGGGGTAGCCAAAAAAAATCTTATTTGTTACAGGATTATTATTTTTGTTTTTGCATTGCATGTAAAAAAAAAATTATCTGGATTATTTTGAAGCGAATGGAATGCCGCTTATCTTAAAGTTAAACAACGTGATTGGCCATTCACAAAAAAACTGACGGTTGTGAAAAACCCGTTTGAGGTCCACATTTGAATTTGAATTCCAACTCAACTTAAAGTATGTTAACTTAATTTCCGCGGTTCTGTCAATTGACAAAAAAAACTTAACCCGCTAGGGGTTTTAATGGACTTGTGGCCGCCGTACTCCACTTTGAATTTGAATTAAAATTCTCCTTGAAGTACGGAAACGACCCGTCCTTTCCGACGTTACGTCAAACTTTAAGCAATCAAAACAAAAATAGAAAATTTGATGTGACAGGAGGTGTTCACACCACCCGAAAATTTCTCTACCCTCACAAGGCTGATGTTAGTCCAAGCCTGCTGCAGAAAAGCGTCTGAAAAAGGGAAGAAGCGTTTACTGCCACAGATCCTTAATATAGTACGTGCCCAAATCTTTGACAGAGAAATCCTCAATAACGTAATACGAGTAACGAGTAGCCAATCTTTTCTCGAGAAATCCAACAGGTGTAAGTTTTGCATTAAAATTTTTCGAAGCATCGCTTAAGGCAAAATTTCGCCTTATCACCTCTTCTCCAACCTTGAAAGTACGTGGTCTCGTACGCAGATCATGTCTTTTCTGATTTTTTGGATATGCCTCTCACATTTTTGAGAGTATATTGTCTCTAAGCAACTGGTAATGGTCTTGACGCGGTAGTGTGGAATTTGCATAGGTAAGGATATCTAAATTTCGAAGCAATTTGTACTCGTCGCCATGAGTTATCATATTCTGACCGAAAACAACGTGATAGGGTGAATTTGCAATTGATTGGTGCACACTAAAAGCCCTATTCTGGTTGTTAGCTTAACAAGAAATAGTTAAGGAGCTCTTGTTAAGCTGATTGTTATGTAATGTAAATGTTGGTATTCTAAAAAATCATTTACAACATAAGAGTTAAAAAAGCTTTTAAAGTTCACCATGCATGGTGAAAATCAATATGTCTATTGAAAGAAGAGATGCGCGATATAAACAGATGCATCGAGTGCAGCTTGTGTCTTTGCAAGCGCTTGAAAAATTTGCCACGGCTACTGAAAGATTTCATTATCAATACTTAAATAAGTAAAAATTCTTCCATTTTTCAGTTTAATGTATTTAAACTCAATATTATATTATAATTTGTGTTTTTTTTTATTATTTGCTCATCAATTTTCTGTCTAAGCACATACATTTGTTGTTAAGACTCTTTCTGTCATTAACAAAATTGTAAGGAAAAGAGCTTTTAAATTTGCAGCAGAATACGAAACCTTAACAAATTGTTAATATTAACTATTTTGTTAATGTGGTGAGTTTAGTCAAGCTCCCAGAATAGGGCTGTAAGTCATAGAGCGCTGTTAATGCTCAGAAGGCACATCGTGAGCTGCATATAACACTTCGGTTCGTAGCTCTCTCGGGACAAACAGTTTCCACCCTTCCGACTCTTCACTTTGATCGAAATTGGTACGGTAGTAAAGATATTTATCGATTATTTTATAATCGGGCAAAAAAAATATTTGTTTTAATTTTGGTTTCCAAACTATAGTTTGGTAAGTAAATATTAAATTCCATTTCAGTTTTGTTTTGGAACCAAATATATCTGTTTAGTTTATTTTACGTAAAATTTTAGTTTCGATTTGTTTCCAAAATCTCGTTTGTTTCGCTTACGATAGGTTCGACTTTACATTATGAAAAAAAATTGGAATAGCCAAAAAATTGGAATCAATAACCTATTTTTACTTTTTTTTTTATACAAGTAGTTACAATACTCGTAGCTTTAAAAACAGGCCTAAATTCCAATACCTAATATATTTAATTATTTTATGATAAACGACAAAAGTTCGTGGTCGGGATCTCGACCGCTGGTACAAAATAAGTTAAAAGCTTAAAACTTTTTTTATAAATTTTCCATTCCAACGGATTTTTTAACAATATATCCTGAGAAATAGAAAAATGTATCAAGTTATTATGTTGAACTTAATATTTTTAAAAATAAAATGTTAACGATTCGGCAGAACGAGCACTGAAACTCATGGAAGATTTTAATAAGGTCTAACATAACTAAATGTTGTGCAGTTTTCTCATTTGTTAACCGATTTAGAAAAAAATAGCTTGCTAAACAGATATTTTTATATTTAGTTCGTATATAAATTAAACGATTGAAAAACCTAATTACGGAATTTTTAAAATTTTCGCAAAAAATATTTACTAATTTGTTTATTTTCGCTCGACAAAAAAATTTTATAGATTTAAAATTTTGTAACCAATTTTGACGAATGATAGCTCGAAAGTTATTTTATGCTTAATATGATAATGTATTGAGTTGACCAAAAAAAAATTTTTATTTTGTAATTTTATTATTTTCAAAAAACAAACTTAGTTTTTTCCATATAAATGGCATGGACAAACTTTGGGGGCTTGGCGCCTCGCCTCCCGTTATCCGATTCTTAAAATTTTTAGCAGAACATGGTTTTTAGCCTAAAGGAACATTTTAAGTGTGAGTTATGCTTTATAGCTTGAAGTTGAAAAATAAGGAACACCCTATTGCCCACTCTCACAAAACGCAAAATTGATTGCGAAAACGTTGGTAGAGCAATTAATTCTAAAATACGGTTGTTTTAAAAAAGTGGAAATTATATAGAGATACAGAGTTTATCAATAAACTAATGAGGAATATATGCAAATTGTTGAAAAAATAACAAGTTTTTCCAGCACCTTATGATCAAGAAACAATAGAAGCACTTGAGAGAAACCACAGTGTTCTGAACGAGTATCTTCTTACTTTCGCAGATGATGCGTAATGGGATTGATGGATTGCGTACTATACATTCGCATAAAACGTAACTCCACATGTTGACACTGGTTATTCACTTTACGAATTATTTTTTGGCAAATTACCAATTCTGCCACATAATGTGATATATGATAAAAGTAAAATCTACAATATAGACGATTATGCAAACGAATTAAAATTCGATTAAGAAGTTCCATTAAAAAAGCTAGAGACATGATTAAAATAGTAAAAAAAGGCAAAAAATTAATTTGACATATATAAAAATATCTCTAATTTATCAGAAGGGGACCTAGTTTTAGTAAAATTAGAAAGTAGAAAGAAAAATCAAAGTCCATATCGCGGACCATTTAAAATTATTTGTAGAGAAGCTCCATAATAGAAATTAAAAAATAAGCACCAGAAATTCCACAATAATATTTTCAAAAAATTTATAAGTACATAATAGAAATAAAAAACCGATTGAAAATATTCAATACTAGTATTTCCCGGCAGACGTTGTTCTGCCACAGACCGCCTTACTGTTATATACGAAAATGTCAAGAAATGCCAAATATATTCACTATTTTCAGTATACCCGAGTAAAAATAAACACTTTTTTAGCTAAGTCCAAATAGCGGCCGTACAAGGCCTAACTTTTTATGTTTTTCTCGGCCATACGAGGGTCATACAAGGGTCGTTTGCAGGACTTTTTGGACAAACAGCGGCCGTACAACGGGCGATCAGTGGCCGTACAGAGGCCGTTTGGAAATAATCTGGGCTGTACAGCGGCCATACAAATGCCGTTTTTAAATAATCTCGGCTGTACAACGGCCGTAAATCGGCTGACCGGTGCTTATTCTACAATGGAAAGCAGATTTTCAATTGCAACTTCATGCGAAAATAAGTTAATGTAAAACTGTTTAAAAAATATTTTGAATTAATTTTTTGTATTTAATTTATCTATTTTCATTACCATTAATTGTTATCAGTTAAAAAAATTATACTGTTTAAATTGAAAATTTAAAGGGGCATTGTATTCAAACAAATAACTTCATATATAAAAAATGTTTTGCGACCCACACAAGTGGCGATAATATTAACATCGCCGTGCGAGGCTTGCTACTGATGTTGCAACTTAATTTAGGCCTTGTATGGCCGTTGTTTGATCCAACTTTCGGCCGCTAGGCTTTTAAAATTATTTTTGGGCCATCTTTGACCCTTGTACGGCTGTGCGGCCCATGATCGACCGCTCATATTTTTACTCGGGTATTGGCCGAAAGTAGCCATATGAATAAAATAACCAAATTTTAGTCTAATACGATCAAAACCGTGCGAAATATAGCATTTTTGCTGTTTTGTAAGCTGTCAAAAGGAGTGCTGCAAAATTATTTCCCTTAAACCATCTTGTAATCGAAACAAATCGACTGCCAAAATTTCAGCTCAATTAAGCTTAAGCCTGGCGCACTTTGCTTCACTCCACGCTGACTCCCGGAAAGTGAGTTTAACTAAAGTCGGACAGGCCTATTTTTATTGCACTTTCCCAAAGGAACCATATGATATAAATTACAAAATTTTTGTCTAATACGACCCAAACCGTTGAAATAAAATATTTTAATTGGTTTGTAAGCGGAAAAACGGGTCGTGGAAACCAATTCTTAGTACAGTTTCTGACAATAACCATACAAACTAAGCCAAAATTTTAGCTCAATCGACACAGTAGTCAATTTTAATAATTTTTCAAAAAGTGAGTGTGGATATATAGCGATAGCGCCTATTTTAGTACAGTTGCCGAAAGTAACCATACAAACTTAAGTATCAAATGTTAGTCTTATACGACCAAAACAGCCTGAAATATAGCATTTTTACTGATTTGTTTGCGAAAAAGGGGGCTTGGAAACCAATTTTTCGTACAGTTTCTGACAGTAAGGGGGCGTCCATTAATAACGTGAGGTGATTTTTGCGATTTTTTGACTCCCCCCTCCCTCTAGTGAGATATCGTGAGGTTTGGCTCGACCCTCTCCCTCCCCCCTCTAATCTCACGTGAGATTGTTGAAAATGCGTGTTTTCAGTGCAAATATGTTAATCTATGCTTCATTGTGTTGGATTTATTAAAAAAAAACTCATAATTTATTTCATTATTTTTATTTAGGACTAGTTGAGACTATAATTTAAGACTACTGAGATCGTGGTTTAAAATGACAATGAAAAAAATCGAACAATAAAATACTTATTAAGTAAAAGTGAGTCATGAGAACTTTTAAAATTGGTGAAGGAATATTCATTCTTGGCTGTTTGGGTCGTATAAGGCTAAAATTCAGTAATTAAGTTTGTACGGTTACTGTCGACAACTGTATTAAAAATGGGTTTCCTCGCCCTCTTTTACCACCCACAAATCAATAAAAATGCTTTATTTCAGACGGTTTTGGTCGTGTAAGACTTAAATTTGGTAATTTAGTTTGTATGGTTACTGTCGGTAACTGTGTGTCCACGCCCCCTTTTACAGCCCACAAACCAATGAAAATGCTTTATTTAATACGGTTTTGGTCGTATAAGACTTAAATTTGGTTATTTGGTTTGGGTGGTTACTGTCAGAAACTGTACGAAAAATTGGTTTATACGCCCCTTTTCAGCCCACAAATCAGTGAAAATGCTATATTTCAAGCAGTTAAGGCCGTATGAGACTAACATGTGATACCTAAGTTTGTATGGCTACTTTCGGCAACTGTACTAAAAAAGTCGTCATCGCTATATAGCCACACCCACTATTTGAGAAATCATTAAAATTGACTACTGGGTCAATTGAGCTAAAATGTTGGCTTAGTTTGTACGGTAACTGTCAGCAACTGAACTTAAAATTGGTTTCCACGTCCCCTTTTACCGCCCACAAACCAATGAAAACGTTTTATTTCAACGGTTTGGGTCGTTTTAGACAAAAATTTTGTAATTCAGTTCATATGGTTACTCTCGGCAAGTGCACTAAAAATAGGCCTGTTGTAGTGTGCTCTCGTTATACACACTGCCGACCCTAAGTTTCGTTGTTATAAACAGAAACATATTGAGTGACTAATAAGTTAGCACTGCATTATCGGCGTGTGCTGCACTCAGTGCATGCGAATATTTTTATTACTCACTCAATATTGTTGACTGTGCCAAATTATCATTCGTCAAACCAAAAATATGTAATTTGAATCCTTTCGATGATTCAAATTCAATATGCAAGAACGAAACGCAACATAGGTTATAATTATATTAATTAACTAGAGAAGTATGACCATAGATTAAGACTACTAAGTAAGTTTTGTAAAAATGTTATAAAAGAGCCGAGATGGCCAACAATAAATCAGACTTTAATTAACTAAACAAGCTGGCAGATCTCTGCCTTGTTCAGTTTATTTTAAACGTCTCTGTTTGCCTTGGACATAGTTCAAGTCGGCAAACACTGCAGTCTATAGGGAAGGCAAACTCTGCCGCTATAAAATAAATAAAACGATCCTTAAATAAATTATAACATGGCGATCCTGCCACTCCGACTTGGAGTCCTGTAAGATACATTTTTTGGTGCATCGAAACTTTATTGATGGACGAGTACATCCCGCAGCCGACAACAATAGCACCGAAAATACCTGTTCCAGTCTATGTGCCACTACGCATCAGTAGGTAGGCTATGCCGGTTCTGGGCCACTTCCGGTAAAAAATAAGCGCCATCTAGCGGTGGTTGACGAAAAACCATTGCATACTTCTGGGGGAACGCTTGTTTGACAGCGTTGACGAAAAAAAAACATTGCATGCTTCTGGGGAATGCTTGTTTGACAGCGTTGACGAAAAAAAACATTGCATGCTACTGGGGGAATGCTTGTTTGACAGCGTTGATGATCAACGATTTAAATTTTTCGTGGTGGCTGCGGAGGCGGAGGCAGCACCATCTAGCGTTTAGGTGAGGCGGAGACAGCGCCACCAGAAGTAATGCGTGTATGAGGTTTGTGTCTTGGCTTTCCACAACTTGAAAAAACAACCGCCAGATCTCTGCATGAATTAACCTTGAACTTGATAATACAAACCATGAACCTGACCATTCTCAACTATGTTGATATATGTAAATAAAAATAAAAAACGTGTTGATTTTATCATTTTATTACATAACAATTTTGATTATTTTAAAATTGTGAAAAATAAGTAATTGTTTATTTAAATTATTCTTCGAATTTCGCTGGTAAGAGGTGAGTATTCGATTAAACGATCATGAATTACCAAACAGTATGCTGACGTTTTATCTGGAATTGGTTTACCTGCTTCAGTATCAAATTCAATCCGTATATCAATAGGTCCCACTTTAACTGCTTCATTTTGGTGTGTAACATCAACAACAATAAGCGGTGCAAAAGTCTTATATCCAACAACATCTAGCAATGGTTGAGTTTCCCTCACATAATAACTTTGTTGAAATTTTGTATACATATCATATAATACAGCATACTGTCCTGTTTCGAAGCGGGGTGTTTAAATCATTTCCCTTTGACCTTAAGCTCAATAAACGATTTTAAACTATCAAACAACTAGAATTTGTATTTAAAATCAAGTATGATTTAAACTATCAAACATTTAGAATTTGTATTTAAATCATATAAAGTCAACATAATTAATATAGAGGTCATTTAGAAAAAACTTTAATTTTAATAAATTTAATATGAGTTGGCTGACTAATGTACAGTAAGCTGACGTTTTGTCTAGAATCGGTTTGTTTGCTTCGGTGTAAAACTCAATTCGTACATCAATAGGTCCTGTTTTAACTGCGTCATTTTGATGTGTTACATCAACAACAATAAGCGGTGCTGTTGCCTTATATTCATCAACATTGAGCGGATGTTGAAGAATTTATAGCGTAAATGATCATTATTTTTACTCTGGCTTAAAGTGAAGTCTTATAGAAATTTTTTCTCCTCGAAAATTAATAAGGTCACCGTCTTGATTTAAGACTTTTATCATTATGCTGTTTATTTGTTGACAGTTGACGGGTAAGTAAATGACATTTCGAGGTTTTTCATTTATTTTATATCCTGGTGAGACATCGAGAGGAAATTCGTGAATAGTATGAACTGATGTGTTGTTAGTATATGATCCGGTTGTCAAGTTGCATTCAATTCGTATTGTGTTTATATTTGTAATATTTAAAGGTAAATCAGATTCAAACTTTTTTCTAGTTTTATCTGACTGACCTATATGTATATATTCCGTTTTTTCTATCTCTTGTAACGGATCTATAGGATTTACTATCAACTTTCTTATACTGAATCCCAGCACCTGTCCTATACTGTTTGGTTTTGAAAAATCTATGTCCACGGAGGATACAATTTCAATTTTAAGAGTGTTGTTGTTTGATTTAATTTCCAGGAAAATTGAATCATCAAGGTCTCTTACGGCTGATTTCAAGAAAAACCCAATATCCTCAAATTCATATGAACCAACTGGTATTGTAATAGTATGCGGCCCGATATGAAATAAATTGTTGTGGACATCTACATTGGGTATAGAATTAAATGTTACAAAGTCTACAAGTCCGCAAACATATTTTGTTGCCAATTCAATTGGTGGAAAATATTTTCCAATAAGAGTTGATGTGGTTCCGCTTAAAGAGATTGTTAAAGACATTATGAGTAGTCGTAATGAACTGAGCATCTATACATATTTTTCCCCGATTTAGTATTAAATAATTACTAAAATAGTTTACAATTATTCAAATTAAATTTTGCTCAAAACATGAAGATACTAACTGACACTGATAGTGATATTGATACTTATATGATATTGATACTGATACTGATCGGGTGCTGATACTTATCTGATACTGATCTGATACTGATCTGATACTGATCAGATACTGATCAGATACTGATCTGATACTGATCTGATACTGATCTGATACTGATCTCATACTGATCTTATGCTGTTCTGATGATAATCTGATACTGATCTGATACTGTAGTAAACAGTTTTACAGTTAGATGTATTCATATTCAAATTAAATTTTGCTCAAAACATGAAGATACTAACTGACACTGATAGTGATATTGATACTTATCTGATATTGATGCTGATACTTATCTGATACTGATCAGATACTGATCTGATACTGATCAGATACTGATCAGATACTGATCTGATACTGATCTGATACTGATCTCATACTGATCTTATGCTGTTCTGATGATAATCTGATACTGATCTGATACTGTAGTAAACAGTTTTACAGTTAGATGTGGCAAGTCGTTAACAATTATTAATAACTAGTTGTCATAGTATTTCCGTTTAGTCCTACATCAACTCTCGATCGAAGACATATAAAAAGAATCTGTTGTCAACATTAAACATAAAAAATTGTAAGTTCTTGGGATTTCAGCTTTAATCATGAACGAAATATTAAATGTCCTTCAAAAACCAATATATGATGAGAGTATTATAAAGAGGGATTACCATAGCTACTCTCCATATTTAAAATCATTCAACAATAACGATGAGATTCGTATACCAATTCAAAATCAGGATCTCTTTGTCCTACCAAGTGAGAGTATGATTTACATTCATGGCTTCATAGTAAAACGTGAAGGTGGAAAAGATGTGCCAACAACAGGTGTGAAATTGAAAAATAACTTTGTGTCATATTTGTTTGATGAAATTCGATATGAAATTAATGGTTTTGAAGTTGATCGTACGCGCAATCTTGGAACTTCATCCACCATGAAAAATTTTGTATCATTGAATAAAGCTGAAAGCGATGCATTAAAAAACGCTGGTTGGTGCCCTGATGAAAGTCTAACTTTGGAAAAAAATCACTTTAGTTGCTGCATACCACTAAAAATGTTGATGGGATTTGCCGAAGATTACACTAAAATAATATTAAATTCGAAGCATGAGCTTATCCTTCAACGTTCTTCGTCTAATGATAGCTCATATTATCCTACTAATGCCGCAGATCAATTAAAATTGACAATACTGGATATAACATGGAAAATGCCTCACATACAACTATCGGACTTTTCGAAATTGGAAATGTACAAGATAATTAATAATGAAAACCCTATTTTAATGGCTTTTCGAAGTTGGGACTGTCATGTAAATCCTAGGATTTCAGAAAGTAAAAGTACAAAGGTTTTATGGAATGTAAAACTGAGTCAGCAAAATGAAAGACCTAGATTTCTTATTATTGGCCTACAAAATGAGAGGAGCAAAGAGGAAGGAAATACATTCGACCATTGTAATATAACTAATTTAAAAGTTCATTTAAACTCTGATTCATATCCCTATGATGATTTAAATACGCGCTTTGAAATGGGACAGTATGCTATTCTATATGATATGTATGCAAAATTTCAACAAAGTTATTATTATATGCGGGAACCTCAACCATTGCTCAATGTTGTTGAATATAAGGCAACAGCGCCGCTTATTGTTGTTGATGTAACACACCAAAATGAAGCAGTTAAAACAGGACCTATTGATGTACGAATTGAGTTTTACACCGAAGCAAACAAACCGATTCCAGACAAAACGTCAGCTTACTGTTTGGTAATCCATGATCGTTTAATTGAATACACTCCTCTAACAAAGGAAATCATAAGAATTATTTAATTATAGCAAATCAATAAAAGAACAATAATGATTCATATATAAATCAACTCGTTTTGTTTTATTTATATCAGCATAGTTGCGTATGGTCATGGTTATGATATCGCTTTCAATCGTTAGCTTAATTTATTTTGCTGCTTTCATACTTTGTTTTTACATTAGTCAGCCAACTCATATTAAATTTATTAAAATGGGTTAATTCATGCAGAGATCTGGCGGTTGTTTTTTCAAGTTGTGGAAAGCCAAGACACAAACCTCATACACGCATTACTTCTGGTGGCGCTGTCTCCGCCTCACCTAAACGCTAGTGGTGCTGCCTCCGCCTCCGCAGCCACCACGAAAAATTTAAATCGTTGATCATCAACGCTGTCAAACAAGCATTCCCCCAGTAGCATGCAATGTTTTTTTTCGTCAACGCAGTCAAACAAGCATTCCCCCAGAAGCATGCAATGTTTTTTTTTTCGTCAACGCTGTCAAACAAGCGTTCCCCCAGAAGTATGCAATGGTTTTTCGTCAACCACCGCTAGATGGCGCTTAGTTTTTACCGGAAGTGGCCCAGAACCGGCATAGCCTACCTACTCGCATCGGTCCAAAGGCACTGACGATAGAGGAGTACCGAAAACGCCAACTCCAACGAACCGAAGAAAAGCTGACAGCATACCCAAAAGTGGACATACCGAAAATACAAAAAAAGCGCGGTGGCTTAAAAGTTAAACTTCGCAAACGCCTGGCGCACCTTTTGGCCATCACTCGAAAAGAACAACAACCAAGCTGGGACATCTCAACTGCGATATGGGCAGAAATTGATAATATCCGCAAGCAGCTCAACACAAAAAAATAAATTAAATGTACGTTCCTTTCGTGGGCACTATTTTGAAAACATCAGGAGCGGTAGTCAACTCGCAAACAGAAGACGCAGAGATGGTGCAAGAAGAGATAGTGATGATGAACGCTAACAACAACAACAGCAGCAGTAACAGCAACAAAACCGACACAATTACCATTATTGAAATAATATGTCTTGTTTTTATAGTTATAGTTACATTATAAAATACACCACAAATGGAAAAAATAATTAAAGAGGTAGAAAGAATTTATAAAAATATAAGAAAAAGTTATGCCAGAGGCTACACAAGAGCTACATTAATATCCAAACAGCAACAGCTAGAAAATTTAAAAGAACAATTTGACTTATTAGCAATTCAAAATAAAGATAGCAAAGAATTAGTAGCTTTAAAATTAGAGTTCAGTAACAGTCATTTAAATTCCCAAAAAATAATTTTAGAACAACTTAAAACAGCTGAAGACCATAATAAATTAGAAGAAGAACAAGAAGAAGAAGAAGAAGAAAAATATGATACAGAACAAACACCAATAATGGCATCCTTTAGTTTAGAAACTGCCTCAAAGGCATTGCCGACGTTTTCAGGCAACTTTAATGAGTTAGATAGTTTTCTCATACAGCTGAATTAGTAAATAAAACATTAAGTAGTGAAGGTAAACTAGGTTTTTTACAGTATGTTTACCATGCAAAATTAACAGCTAATGTGCGCACCTCATTGGGTAGCTATTTGAAGCCATCAAGTTTTGAAATTTTAAAACAACAGTTGAAAGCTAGATACAAAGACAACACAACCATAGCTCAACTACAGACTAGACTTAACAATTTACACCAACGGAACTTACGAATAAACACCTACAAAGAACAATTACTAAATATAATAGAAGGTTTAAACAGACTAGGAGTTGAAAGTTTAGGAAAGCAAGCGACAGAAGCCGAGAAGAACGTCATAATAAAATGCAATAACAAAATTGCACTCGAAGCATTTAAAAAGGGACTGAATGAAAACTTAAAAACAACCATTTACGCGGCGCGACCAAAAGATTTATTAGAAGCAACAGAATTAGCACTCGAACTAGAAAATGAGTCAATGACTTCGCCAAATGCAATCATGCACTTTCAGCGGTCATTTAACCAACATCGAAACAATGTCAATAACCGCAGTAATATGAGACAGAATTTAAGCACACAACGAAATTTCAATTCATTCCATTCAAACAATAGGCACAATGAACCCAGAAGGTATAACAATAATTTCAACCAAAATTACAATCAAAACGATTACTATGACAGAAATTTGAACCACAACAACAACGTCAATAGAAACCGTAACAACAGTAATCGTTCTAACCAAGACAGAAACAGCAACCAAAACAGAAATCAAAACAACAACAGCAACTATAATGGCAACAGATACACAAATAACCAAACAAACAGAAACATACGCATAATACATAATGAGGGAAACTACCAAGGCTCGGAAGACACGGTTTTTCCAGAGAGCCAAAAGTAAAGATTTTTAAAATTTCGGATAAAAATTCTAATTTTATAAAAATAAAATACAAGAACAACATAATGACTTTTCTCATTGACACAGGTGCTGACATTTCTTTATGCAAGCTTAGTAAAAAACTGAATGACGATTTTTATAACCCAGACGAAAAATGCAAGTTAGCTGGTATTACAAACGAACAAATTTTTTCATTAGGTAGCATAAATCTAAAACTTAATTTTGGAGAGGAATCTTGCGAACATGAGTTTCAATTGGTAAATTCAATCGAAACCGATGGTATATTAGGCAGAGATTTTCTGAATAAGTTTTTTTGCAAAATTGACTATGAAACATTCGTTATTTCAATTTTAATTAATGAGTCACATATAATATTACCAATGCACTCGAAATCACATAACACACTAATAATAAAAGTTCCACCAAGAACAGAAATTATTCAACCGATCAGATTACAACTAACCGAAGATATGGTGATTTTTAATAAAGAGATACAAGAAGGTATTTTTCTCAGTAATTCAATAGCTCCGAAAAACGGCATGACACACTTAAAAATTTTAAATACAACAAATGACGAAGTAATATTAAATGGTATTGAGTTGGAAACTGATTCTTTAGACAAATACGACATTTTGAATTATAATAACAAGAAACATACACACTCACAAAAACGTTTAAGTAAGATCTTGGAAACATTAGACATACAATGTAATGACACAAAAATTAAAGACGAACTACATACTATTTTCAAAAAATATCAAGACGTATTCCACCTAGATAACGAACCTCTAACAACTAATAATTTTTATAAACAAAACATCACGACAACAGACAACATACCAGTATACATAAAAAACTACAGACTGCCACACATTCAAACAGACGTGATAAATGAACAAGTTCAGAAAATGCTGAAGGACGATATTATCGAACCATCGCTCAGTCCATACAATGCTCCACTCCTTCTGGTACCAAAAAAGAACACGGCGGACAAAAAGAAATGGAGACTTGTAGTAGACTTTAGAAAGTTAAACGATAAAATTGTCAATGACAAGTTCCCTTTAACGAGATTAGAAGATATTCTAGACAAATTAGGTAGAGCGAAATGGTTCTCAACACTCGATATGACCAGTTCATTTCATCAAATTGAACTAGAGAACGAATCACGACCCTTGACAGCTTTTTCTACGACAAACGGACATTTTCAATTTAAACGACTACCTTTTGGACTAAAGATCTCTTCAAACAGTTTCCAACGGATGCTCACTACTGCACTCGCAGACTTGGAATCAAATGCTTTTCTTTACGTGGATGACATAATTATCCATGGATGTAGCATAAATCACCACAGCCAAAATCTAATAAAAGTATTAGAAAGACTTCAAAGACATAATTTGAAATTAAATGTGGCCAAATGTTGTTTTTTACGTCCTGAAGTAGTATACTTAGGACATCTTATCACAAGTGAAGGAGTCAGAACCGACCCAGCTAAATACGATACTGTAAAAAATTATCCAACTCCGAAAAACGCAGATGACGTTAGGCGATTCGTTGCATTCTGCAACTACTATAGAAAATTCATTCCAAACTTCGCAGATATTGCAAAGAGCCTAAACACACTCTTAAAGAAAGGCACAAGGTTTACGTGGTCGGAAGAACATCAAATAGCTTTCCACACATTGAAAGAAAAATTAATAACTCCACCTGTATTACAATACCCAGATTTTGACAAGCCGTTCATTCTAACGACTGATGCTTCAAATTATGCTTTGGGCGCAGTATTATCGCAAGGCGAAATAGGTAAAGATTTACCAATATCTTATGCCAGCAAATCTTTGCAAAAGCATGACTTGAATAAACCAGTTATTGAGAAAGAATTATTAGCTATACACTGGGGAATAAACTTCTTCAAACCATATCTTTACGGTAGAAAATTCACTGTTATAACTGACCACAGACCACTAATCTCGTTATTTTCTCACAAAAACCCTTCCTCAAAAATGACTAGGATTCGACTCGATCTATGTGACTATGACTATGACATAATATACAAAAAAGGTAGCATGAATACTAACGCAGACGCACTCTCAAGAATCCAACTAGACTCTGAAACTTTAAATGAAATGATACCACAAGAAAACGATGACAAGATAAAAAGATCGTTAATTATTACAAGAGACATGGCAAATAAAGAAGCCATTAAAAATAATGAGGCAATTGATAATAGCAATGAAAAAATCTTTGTAGATGGTGACAATAACAAAACATCACGACAACAGTTGCAATTGTAACCGCAAACAGTTCAGTCGTTTTTAACCCGCTCTTACATTTAACTTTCAAGAATTTGCGCTTGTTTCTTTCGGCTTGCAATTTTAATCACCTAAAATTCAATAAAAAAAAAACAATAAAAATTATCCAAAAGACCTTTGTAAAAAATTAAATAAAGTAAAAAAAAACACACACACATTTCACTGGATCAATAGTTCATTGTGCTATTCTATTTGTTCTCTGACCTATATATATGTGCAGTTGCATATAAGTGTGCCGCGAAAAAGTGTGAATATCGCAATAAAGCAACAACATTAACAATAAGAAAAAGTGTGAATATTGCAATTAAGCAAAAACAATAACAATAAGAGAAACAGCCCACTCCAACTTTTAAGTGCACCTGAAATAAGTGCAAATATCAAAAGTAAAAAAAAAAAACTTTTTATAAACAACCAAATAAAGTAAACAATAAACAATGGAACCTGCTTGTGCCAAAATTAACTGCTCTATTGAGGACAAAGGTGCAATTAAGCTAAGTTGCAATGGTCTTTGCGGAAAATCTTACCACGGCACTTGTGTGGGAATGACTAAAAGAAGTTTAAACTACTTTCAAGAATACACATCACATTTTAAATTCTTCTGTGATGAGTGCATGGATCTATCACTATCCCATGTTATGCTCGCCATAAAATGTCTTAGCGACTCCTTGAACGTGATGCATTCGGCTAATAAGCAAGTCATCAGTAAAATACCAAATTTTGAAATAATGACTCACGTATCCGATGATCTTGCAAGGGTAGAGTCCATCTGCAAAGCAAATAACTCGGATATCTCAAATGTTTCTAAAAACTTGAGAATTCTAACAGATTTAGTCAAAGATAGCGAAAAAAATTTTATTTGGAAAACGGCCATAAGCGAGCTTAATATAGAAGTAAAAAAAAGCCTCGACGTTTTAAAAAACGATAATACAGCCAAAAATATACTGAGCATGCTAACATCTTTGCGCTATGATGTGGATATCGCACTTCAGTCAGGCAAACCCCAACCATCACCTCCGCAATCAGATCCAATGCTGGAAATATTACATCAAAAAATAAGTGATATCAGTGATGATCTTGAAGTGTTACGAGTGACGCTTGCAGATGTAGTGGATGAAATAAGATCTGCACCCAATAGAGCTGAAATAAGTTATCCACAAGCCTCTCATCATAACTCTTCCTCTATTTTCGAGGAAATAATGGAAGCATCTATTCGTTTGCCACAGGTCACCTCTTTACCAGCTAATCTGAATTCTTTAACTGCCTATGACACTACGGAACATATAACACCGATTGCTACTCCTCAAAATATTGCAATGAATCCACCCCAAATCGGATCTCCACCATCATCAGTACCCACAATAGCTCATTCTATTCGTTCATCAACAATTTCTCCAAAACAAAACAAAAATACCAATAACTCACAACCTGGATCTCCCTCTGCCACTTCACCTCGTGACTCACCACCAATTGCAGCCCCTCGTAACAACTTAATCCATAAGTTTGGAACGTCATGGACTTCAACTCAATGGCAGAATAGAATAAAGAAACTCCATGATTCTAATGAAATTGACAAGACCACTCTGTTCATTAAGGGCCCATCAGTTAAAACAACTATATCCTGGATGAGCACTTACTTTCGTAATAAATTTGGCATATCTATTACAAACTGTTCAAAGATATCCAATAAAGCAAAAAAATTCTGCAGTTTCAAACTAAACATCCCAAGTCAATATGCGTGGATGTTCTTGAACAACAGCGGTGAGAGACACGGCGAATGGTTAATAACCGAATGGACGAATAAGCCTGGGAAAAAGTCTAAAACATCAAGATCTTTACAAAGTTCTGGCAGTTCAAGAATCAAATCTTCTGAAAGGAATCCTAACATTAACAAGAATCCATTATCTAAAAGTAATTATAGTTCTTGCTCTAACTCTTTTACATATATAAATTCCCGTCCTAATTCTAAATCTAAGTTAAATTCTTATTCTAATTCTAATCATAATTCTAAGAATCCTCTATATAAAAGAAATGTAAACCTACCTGTTATTGAATCCAAACCTTATTCGTCAAACAAGTTTGTGCAACCTAAGTCCCACCATAATTCAGATTCTAATTGGAATCTGAAAACTAGCATTTTCCCCATATTTTCTCCCATAATTAACCAGAATACGGCTTCATCTTATAATAAGATGATCACTGGAAGCAATCTAGCACCTAAACCGCCAACTCATCAAACACGTAAACGGGTTTCATTTAATCTTAACAATAATGAAACCAATTGTGAGAAATATCCAAATTTTATCCATTCTCATACTCTTAATCCTTCACCACCAACCGGAAGTGGTTTACCAAAACCATCTTCTGTTTCAAATGAGCTTTGCAATCAACCTGGTAGTCCTACGTCATTTTTAGACCCCCTACTTCCTCCAAAAGTGAAATTGACACTAAACTCTTGCGAAGGCACTGAGAGCAGATATGCCCTTTCTCGCCTCAGGGAGAACAACGTTTATAACAATGTTCGCCTGTATCTCGCTTATATGTATAAAGCCCCTGATTCAACATGCATTGAAGGCAAGACCAAAACTAATCTTAGAGTACTAATTCAGCAAGAAGGTCTTCCTACCGGTGTTGAAGACTTGCGTAATTTATTTGTCCGCTTTCACGAGCACCTCGGTGTAACGGTTGATCAAGTCAAGGTGGATCTGGAAACCTATGGCGCTCATGTCACTTCAATGTCCTAGTATTCACTGAGACATGGCTAAACGAAACCTTTAATAATGAGGAAATTCTTGATAGCAATTGGACTGTCTTCAGGAAGGATCGGGACTACTCCTCAACAGGTCTTTCTCGAGGAGGTGGTGTCCTTGTAGCATCTCACAATTCCCTTTCAAGTGAGCTAATAGACACACCTAACCATAAACTGTTCGATCACCGAATTATTAGAGTTTGTTCAGGTAAAAGTCTCAATGTGTACATAGGCGTCGTTTACATTCCTCCCGGCTCAAGTGAAACAACATACAACGAGCTATGTGAAACACTGACCACCTTTACCTCCTCCCTAAAAGAGGAAGATAAAGTTGTTATTCTTGGTGACTTCAATCGCCCAAATATATCTTTTGTCACCGACGAAAACGACAACTTTCTTCTTCCTGTAAATCTTTCTAATGCCATAGACTTCAACTTACTTAGCACCTTTTATGGCAGTGACTTGCAGCAAGTCTCTTCTGTACAAAATCAGAATGGCAGATGGTTGGACCTAATTTTTACTAACTCGTATGAAGAAGTGAAGGTTAGTCCATGCATGGGAGCAGAAAATTTATTAACCAACACTGTTCATCATACAGCCTTAAAAGTTGTTTTCTCTGCTAATAACATCAACTTTACCCAGTCTTATAATAACACCATTGCGTACGATTACCTCAACGCCGATTATGAAAGAATAAAATGTTATCTTAGTTCTCTAAATTGGAATCATATTCTATTCAATTTAGATTTAGACAGTGCTGTCTCTATATTTTATCAGCACATTTTTACCGCTATCGAAAGTTATGTGCCAATAATAAAGAAAAAGAATAAGCTCACAGAACCATGGCTAGACAACAATCTCAGATTTTTGAGGAATCAAAGAAATAAAATCTACAAACTTCTCAAAAACACTGATAATATATGCGATGAACTGAAGCTTAGATATGACGAGCTATCAAGAGAGTTCTCTATCAAGTCAGAAGAAGCGTACAAGTTGTACACGAACATCATCGGAGAAAAAATTGTCCAAGAGCCGAGAAAATTCTTTGACTTTGTTAACATGAAGCGCAAATCTAGCGGCTATCCATCGTCTATGTTTAAAGGTAATGTCACTTCGTCCAATTCTCTTGAAATAAGCAACTTGTATGCCGATCACTTTAAGGAGTTCTTTTGTCTTCCTACAACCTTATCTGAAACTTCTCCTAGCTCAACTATTATAGTTGATAGTTTATATTTAACCCAGGAAGAGATTTCTAATGCAATAAAAGAACTGGATATATTAAAGGGACCAGGACCAGACTTAATACCTACAAGCTTTTTGGTGCGATGTTTAGACCAACTGCTATTGCCATTACACATAATCTTTAACGAATCACTGGTTTGTGGGACATTTCCTTCATATTGGAAATCATCCCATCTTACGCCAATTTACAAGAATGGTGATAAAAGATCAGTTGAAAATTATAGAGGCATAGCAATCTTGTCAGCCATTCCAAAACTTTTTGAAAAACTTATTTGTGAAAAGCTAACAAGTTTCATTAACCCACGTCTAAATGAGCAGCAACACGGGTTCCGAAAAGGGCGATCTACCACCACTAATCTCATGATTATGGTATCAGATGTTTTAGTCAAAATGGAAAAAGGGCACCAAATAGATGCTGTTTATACTGATTTCAGTAAAGCTTTTGATCGAGTTGATCACAACATTCTTATATATAAGTTAGAAAAGTTTGGTGTTGCAGGGTCCATACTAAGTTGGCTAAAATCATATTTAAACGGCAGATCCCAGTTTGTTAAATTCCAGGGAGTTCTATCGAAAAAAATTGCAGTCTCCTCGGGAGTTCCGCAAGGTAGTCATCTTGGTCCTCTTCTTTTCAACATATTCATATCCGATCTGTCAGAAGTTCTAAACGATTTCCCACATCTTATGTATGCAGATGATTTAAAAATGTACTATTCAATTCAATCAGATGTAGATGTAAATTTTTTGCAATCAAAATTGTTGTCTCTTGAGCAATGGTGTTTTCAAAATAAACTACATCTTAATGTCAATAAATGCAATGTTATTAGCTTTTCTCGTAAAAACAACGTAACATTACATACCTACCACCTCAATAGTATCGAACTAAAAAGGGTCAACCATATAGTGGATCTTGGAGTTGTCTTAGATTGCAAGATGCGCTTTAATCTGCACTATGATAAAATTGTGTCCAGGGCCAGCAAACAGCTCGGTTTTATAAAAAGACGTGCAAATGAATTCAAGAATATATGGGTCACTACATCCTTGTACCGTGCATTAGTGCGCCCAATACTTGAATATGCATGCATAATTTGGAATCCATCTTTCGATTCCCATAGAGAAAGAATTGAGTCTATTCAAAAGCAGTTCTTACTATACGCGCTTAGAGATATGTACAACCCCCATGATTATTGTAGCCTTCCATCATATGAACATAGACTCAGCCTTTTAAATTTGATGCCACTATCAACAAGAAGATCGTTATTGGGCTCATGCTTCACATTTGATGTAATTAATGGTGCTATTCACAGCGAATATATTTCTAATATGATTTCCTTTAACGATCCAATTAGGCGCACTAGGCATACTCGATTGTTAACTGAATATCAGCACCAAACTACATATGCAAATAATGAACCCATCAATCGTTGTTGCAGAGAATTTAATAATATCTCTATATACTACTCACCTTCTATGTCCAAATCCTCTTTCAAGCAAACCCTATATAAATCACTCAGAAATCAGAATTAACACAGGCCTCAGATAAACTACATACATGTATGGATTTATATGTATAAGCATTTAGTTTAATAAATCAAAATTCTTTAACATCCCTCTCCAAATCTCCCATTTACATCCTTTTGTCCTTATAGTCTTTAAGAATAATATATATACATCGTATCTTAAGTGTGTATATAGTCTTTCTTGTTTTCCTCCTCTTCTCTTAGTTTTGACATGGTTTTTGAAATCATGTCAATCCGGTGGGCGGAGTATGCCCACTAAGAGCACCAAATAAAAAATAAAATAAAAACAAGGAAAGGGGAGAAGAAAAACAAAAAACTTAGTAATAAGTAAACAAAACCTGTTAGAATAAGTTAGAATAAGTAAATTGCATTGCCTTGTTTGGCCAATAAATAAATAAATACCCAGAAGTCTGATCAACTTCTGATATGGGATTGTACATCCATTAGTGACGTCAAGAATATGAAGAATTTAAAATTTTATACGGCCAAAAATAATGAAAATAAAATATATATTGAAAGTAATATAGTGCACGTAGCGATTAGCGATAATCCATCGAAACCAGTTTCGTTTTCGGAGAAACTAAGATCTAAACATAATAATTTAAAAATGCATGCGGGATACAGCGATAATTCAACGAATCTAGATTCGATTTTGAAGAAACTGATATCTAAAATGAAAAATGAGAATATTGAAGAACTAGCGCTAGCCAACAATGATAAAATATTCAAATTGTATACAAATAAAGAATTTAAAGAAGCTTATACAAAGATACAACAAAATATTGAAAAAGGAAAGAATCCTCAAAGCCCTCAATTAAAAATACTAATTTATGACCCACCAAAAAGAGTACAAGATGACCTTACGAAATTCAAACTAATCAATGATTACCATAACACAGGCCACCTAGGTGTCAGAAAAACATTAATAAAACTAAAACAAAGATATGTTTGGAAAAACATGGGTAAGATGGTAAAGAACTTTGTGTCACGCTGTGATATATGTACAAAAAGTAAACAAACACTTCACACAAAAGAACCACTCACGCTAACAGACACCCCTAGCAATAGTTTTCAGACATTGTCAATTGACACTGTAGGACCATTACGAATTTCCAAGCGCGTCGGAAGCGAATTTCATCTGGGGGGGCAGTACAAATGGGGGGGCAGTACAAATAGTGGTGCAAAAAAAGTTCACCAAAATTTCTTCACATGAAACATGAAGAAGAGAGAAAGAAGAGGAAAATATATAATACAAAAATATTATCGTTGCAAAAAAACTGATATTTTGAATAACTTTTCCTTTTAAATTGTTTATCTAGCTAAAAAAGTGGGGGGCAACTGCCCACCTTTCCCCCCCGCTTCCGACGCCAATGCGAATTTCAAACGAGTACCGCTACATACTGACAATACAATGCGAACTGACAAAATTTGTAATTGCACACCCAATGTCGACAAAAGACGCAGACACTGTTGCAAGAACATTGGTTGAGCAAGTAATTCTAAAATATGGCCACTTTCAGGTGTTGAAATCAGACAACGGCACTGAATTCAAAAATGAACTAATGCGCAAAATATGCAAGCTTTTGAAGATCGAACAAATATTTTCGACACCATACCATCACCAGACAATAGGCTCTCTCGAAAGAAACCACAGGGTGCTAAACGAATTTTTGTTGACAACAGCTACTGAACACGAATGGGACAAGTGGATCCCATACTTCACATTTACGTACAACACGACCCCACACATAGACACCACATGAATTAGTATACGGAAAACTAGCGTCATTACCAAATGACATTTACAATTCACAAACAAAGTTCTATGATTTCGAAAGTTACCTGAGCGAGATGCGTACTAAGTTGAATTTTGCTCTAAATAAGGCAAAAGAAATGCTCATACGAGCTAAACAAAAGCGTACTAATAAGAATTTAGACTACACAAATACACTAAGAGCAGAAATAGGAGATTTAGTTTTACTTAAAATAGAAGATAGAAATAAACAACAATTACCGTATAAGGGCCCATTTAGAATATTAGATAGATTAGGAGTTAATACTGTAATAGATTATAATGGAGTACATAAGAAAATACACAATAACCAACTAAAACCATATAAGGCAATAATTTAATACTTTAGCAAGATAATTAGTCAAATACATTGAAAAAAAAAACAAATATTATATTACACTATATCATATATACATATTTATCATATTTTAATACTATTTTATTACATATATTTTGAGAATAGATGACGCGTTTAAGAAAAATCATTGTAACTCCTAATTTTTCTCTTAAGGATGAGGGTGTAGTGTGCTCTCGTTATACACACTGCCGACCCTAAGTTTCGTTGTTATAAACAGAAACATATTGAGTGACTAATAAGTTAGCACTGCATTATCGGCGTGTGCTGCACTCAGTGCATGCGAATATTTTTATTACTCACTCAATATTGTTGACTGTGCCAAATTATCATTCGTCAAACCAAAAATATGTAATTTGAATCCTTTCGATGATTCAAATTCAATATGCAAGAACGAAACGCAACATAGGTTATAATTATATTAATTAACTAGAGAAGTATGACCATAGATTAAGACTACTAAGTAAGTTTTGTAAAAATGTTATAAAAGAGCCGAGATGGCCAACAATAAATCAGACTTTAATTAACTACACAAGCTGACAGATCTCTGCCTTGTTCAGTTTATTTTAAACGTCTCTGTTTGCCTTGGACATAGTTCAAGTCGGCAAACACTGCAGTCTATAGCGAAGGCAAACTCTGCCGCTATAAAATAAATAAAACGATCCTTAAATAAATTATAACACTGTCCCACTTTAGTTAAACTCACTTTTCGGGGAGTTAGCGTCGAGTGAAGTAAAGTGCGCCAGGCTTAACCTAAGTTAAGCTGAAATTTGGGCATTCGATTTGTTTCGATTACGAGATGGCTCTAGGGAAATATTTTGCAGCATCCCTTTTAACCGCTTGCAAAACAACAAAAATGTTATATTTCGCACGGTTTTGATCGTATTAGACTAAAATTTGGTTATTTAGTTCATATGGTTACTTTCGGCAGCTATTCGACATTTTCGTATATGGCAGTAAGGCGGTCTATGGCAGAACAACGTCTGCCGAGGAGAGTGAGTGTTCCTGTGACGTTTGGTAACGTTTGGACGAGAGGGCGTGGTACCTCCCATACAAGCCAAATTTGTATCACAAACCAATTAAAGGTATCACAAACCAAAATATATCAGACGGTTTCGATCGTAAAAAACTAAGATTTAGTAATTTTGTTCAGATGGTTACTGTCAGTAACTGTACAAAAAATGCGCGTGGTCGCAATATATATACGCCCACTTTTTCGAAATCATGGCAATTCCGGAGTTCTACACATTTTTATAGTGAAACTTGCTGTGTAGGTACTCCAAGAGGCAGTCACGATACATAAATGTTTTCAAGCCCACTTTTACCGCCCACAAATCAATATCTGTATATATAAAAATGAATAGTGATTTGTTCGGATGCTTAAAACTTGAAAACGACTGAACCAAATTGGATACTTCCTTCTACTGTCGCCCCTTTTGTCGCCCACAAATCAATAAAAATGCTGTATTTAAGACTGTTTTGGTCGTATTTATTTATTTGTATTTATTTTTTGATAAAAATGGGCGTGGTCACACTTCATCTACGCTTACTTTTAAGAAAATATCAAAATACTTCGAAACTATGGGTCCGATTGAGCTCAAATTTTGTAAGTACGCTTTGCTTTGAGTACGAGATGGTTTAAGAGGAAATGCCACACCCCCTTTTACCTCCCACATATATATAAAAAATTGTTGCTATCGAATAGCTTTAGAGTTATGGGTCGCACAGCTTAGAAATTCGGTATTCGACCACAATTTAGACGTACCGTTTCAGTGATGAAATTTTATGGGAGTGGACAAGGGGGAGGGGCACCTCCCATGCAACCCAAATTTGTGATATCGAATAGCTTTGAAGTTATAGGAATTCAGCTTTGGAATTCAGTTTTTGACCTCAATTTACACATGCAGTTTCAATGGTTTTATTTTATGGGCGGTTGACAGGGAGGCGTGACATCTCCCTTACAACCCAAATTTGCGATATCGAATTGCTTTGAAGTTATAGGTTGACAGCGTAAGAATTCGGTATTCGACCTACATTTATGCATGTACTTTCATTCCTCTACATTTTTTGAGCGTAGGGCAAAGGGGAGTGGCACTTCCCATACAACCCAACTTTGTGCTATCAAATAGCTTTGGAGTTATAGGTCGCACAACGCCGGAATTCAGTATTCGACCTCAATTTACACATGCAGTTTCATTGATAAAATTTTATGGGCGTAAGGAAAAGGGCAGTGGCACCTCCCATACAACCCAAATTTGTGCTATCGAATAGTTTTGGAGTTATATGTCGCACAGTTTTGGAATTTGGTATTCAACCTTCATGTACACATGCAGTTTAATTGATTACATTCTATGAGCGGGGATCAAGAGAGCGTGGCACTTCCTATACAACCCAAATTTGTTATATCGAATAGCTTTGTGGATATAGGTCGCATAGTCTCGGAATTCTGTATTCTACCTCAATTTAGACATGCTGTTTAACTGATAACATTTTATGGGCGTTTGACAAGGGAGAGTGGCTGAAACGCGCCGGGTTTCAGCTAGTAACCTCTAAAAATCGAGTTATTTTGTAACCATATTGGCTGGTGTAATAGTTGCAAAAAAATTAATTGTCAGGCCGGAAAAAGATCTTCCAATCTTCATCAAAAATTGCAATCAGATTAAAGATAACCCTATTTTTCATGCATATTTTTGATATTTTTTTATTTCCATACAAAAACTTTTAAAATTCAAATAACTTCATTACTTTTATATTTTTTTTAAATTTCTTACGATATTTTTTCAGTAGGTGTTTATTTTAGAATTAATATTTTACTTTTAATATATTTGGTATATATTAAGCAATTCTGACTGGGAATCAATGGGAGCACTCAAAACCTAACTTTTAAAATTCAAATAACTTCATTACTTTTATATTTTTTTTAAATTTCTTACGATATTTTTTCAGTAGGTGTTTATTTTAGAATTAATATTTTACTTTTAATATATTTGGTATATATTAAGCAATTCTGACTGGGAATCAATGGGAGCACTCAAAACCTTCCCAACTATATCTTGAAAGGGAAAATCGCATTAGAAATACTTAGGTTTTTTGATTTTAGTGAAAATAAATTTGAAAAAATGCATGAAGAAAGCATTATTTTTAATCCGAGTGCAAAAATTTTAATTTTTTGATGCAGATTGGAAGACCTTTTCTCCGGCTATAATTTCTGACAATTTATTTTGTACAACAATTACTCAAGCCAATATGGTTACAAAATAACTCGATTTTTAGAGGTTATTCAAAATCATTCCAGCTCACGGATTGCTATCGCTAGAGTCGAAATATTTGGGGAATCATTATAACATCAACCATGGATTGTATTGAGCATTTGTGCCGAACAACTTTTTTCGTGCGGCGCCTTACCCAGAATGTCCAGAGTAGCATGCATACTGCATACCTTCATGCTGTATGGAGGCAGAAGCATGGACAAGGCATGTATTGTCATTAAAAAAACCAACAATTATCCAAATTCGCGGAGTATGCCTGTTGTTTGTACACAGTAGCGTGCATACAAAAATATGCATGCTGTATTAGTACTAAGGCATGAACCTTGCATGCAGAATAGTCTTGCTTAAAAAATATGAACTCCTATTGTGCATTTAAACTTTAAGGAGTACAGTTGTTTATAAATTATTAACAAAATATAAATTAATATAACAGAATATAACAACTTTAAAAACTGAAAAAAATAATATGATTAATTAATGACAACAGCAATTTTATTTTTACAATATTAATGCAAATGTATGCAAACAGTATTAATGGTAATGTATCCATGCAGTATTAATGACAATGAATGCATAGAGTACTACTAATTCCCCATGCATACAGCAATAGTAATTGTGCGGGTACACAGTACACATGCTCTTGTTTGACATCGCCATATTAAATGTAAATGAGCTTGCATTAATGCTGGCATGCATACAAAACATCAAACGTATGTCACAAGTAGCAGCACTCGTAGAATCGCGTGTTCAGCTAGCCGGTGGTAAAACAATCGACGAGCTACTATGCTACTTTGTTGCACTCGCATAACCGCGAAAAATATTATAGTGTAAAATTTAGTCATATTTTAGTAGAGAAACACGTTTTACTCAATTTAACCAATTATGTCATAATTCTACACTGTTTATTGCTGATAAAAAATTACGTAATTTTTGCGAGAACCCCCTGTCCCCTACGTGAGAATTAGTGAGATTTGCGTAACCCCCACCACCCTAAATGCCTCACGTAATTGATGGACGCCCCCTAACCACCCAAACTAAATTACTAAATTTAAGTCTTATACCACCAAAACTGTATTGAATAAAGCTTTTTCATTTGTTTGTGGGCGGTAAAAGGGGGCGTGGACACACAGTTACCAAAAGAAACCATACAAACTAAATTACCATATTTAAGTCTTATACGACCAAAACCGTCTGAAATAAAGCATTTTCATTTGATTTGTGGGCGGTAAAAGGGGGCGTGGAAACCCATTTTTAATACAGTTGTCGACAGTAACCGTACAAACTAAATTACTGAATTTTAGGCTTATACGAACCAAACCAACTGAAATATAGCATTTTTATTGATTTGGTGGCGGTACAAGGGGGATGTGGCGACATTTTTCCTCAACCATCTCGTACCTGAAACAAATCGACTGCCAAAATTTCAGGTCAATCGGTCCAGTAGTTTTGGAGTCTATAGGCATCAGACACACATCGTTCTGCTTGATATATATGTAGAATCTACAATGTAGATATTAATTTGTGGGCGGTAAAAGTGGGCGTGAAAACATTTATATATAGTGACCGCCTCTTCGGGCACCTACACAGCAAGTTTCACTTTAAAAATGCCATGATTTCGAAAAAGTGCGCATATGTATATTTTGACCACTCCCATTTTTTGTACAGTTACCGACAGTCACCTCTAGAACAAAATTACTAAATCTTAGTTTTTTACGATCAAAACAGCTTGATATATATCCTTTTTTTGGTTTGTATTTGATAGGGCAAACTTGGCTTGTATGGGATGTACCACGCCCCCTTGTCCAAAGGTTACCAAACCTCACAGGAACACTCTCAAGAAGTTTCAGTTTCCCTAAAAATTTCATAAAGATCGGTTCAGCAGTTTTGGAGTCTATACGTGATAAATCCACATACCCACATACATACATCCATTTATATATATGTAAGTATAACAATACTAACGATGTACATAAATTCATATTATTATGAAGTAAAGTATCAATTAACAAATTTTAAACATTAATATTAGAATAATGAGATGTTAACAATAGAATAGATTTGAATTATTATTAACATACTGCCATTAGTATAAGATATTACAATAAATAACACTTATATACATAGATTTCTTAGAACATTTATTATAACTTTTGTTAAAATAATACTCTTTCCAACCCTCCACCATCTTTCAAATTAACCGTTTTGAAGTAAACATTTTTCTTAAGGATTAGGTGTAGTGTACTCATAAAAGTCATTATTTATTACTTGCAATCAAACACACATAAATATTTTCCCATATTCCTACTTTTGGTTAAGCAACAAATGTAGACCACCAACTAAAAAAAAAACAATAACAACAATATCTTCAAATTTTTGTTCAATTGTCCATGTAAACTTAAATTCCATTACATAAAACAAATATATCCAAATTCCTTATATGCAATGCAACTGCAGTGAAGCCCTTTACGCTTGTGCCGTTATAAACCGCACAAGCATAAGAGCGGCAGCGCGTGTCTTGTTTTCTCACGCTATACATAAAATAAAAAACCATCGCAACAACAAGCATTAGGCTCCACTAGTGCCAACGACACTTATAAAGTACTACTGAGTTTTGTTGTTGCTCATTTAAAGAAAATTGAAAAACATTTTTGATTGGTGATCAACCTAAAATTTTAAATTTGAAGGAGCAATTACTAAAATACTGGTAATTTTATTTTATATGCTACAATTTTTAATAATAAAATCAGATTCTAAGTTGAACCAAATGCGGCAATTAGCCAATGTTTTAATTTTGCAATCTTTTAAAAAAAAGCGACAACACAGTCATTCAAATTAATGCGTGGTACGCTTTCAATACCAAAGGTTAATTTTCGGCACACACGAAAATAGTCCTTCAAAACTGTTTTTTTTTTTAATAAATGATATACACATTACACAGCTGTAATGAAATACTGTGTTCAAAAACTATCAGTGGTGGTGTTCAATGCGAAATTAACACATTCATTCATGTCATGTAATATCAATGAATTTGCAAATGCGATAGCTTTTTGTTATAGCAAATGCAGAATACTTTTTGCAAAAGTAGCTGCAAAGCAATTTTTCATTTGCAAAGACACAACAAGATCGTGGATTACCTTTATATGTATGTTTAACTAAAAAAATTGTAGAACTAATAAAAGAAAGGCATAACACTAAACATTTTTGAAAAGTCTCGCTTCGTGTAGTTAATAAGTAGCTGATCCGAAAATTTACCGACTACAGTTTTCCTTCTTTGAAACACTAAGCAGAGAGAATATATAAACGAGAGAAGTCATCGAAACATTAACAGAACGTTAACATAAATCCAACGATCCGAATATTAATACGGTTCGAACAATTGGTTGCCAGCGTGTGCTGCCAGCAACACAGACTCTGCCAGCAGAGAAAAAACCACCACCAAATGCGAGACAAGCAACAACGAAAACAAAACAAATACTCCAATTGAATTTTATGAATGAATTGAAAAAAAATTAATAAACAATTTGTACTGCTACTTATTGGTATGTTTGTGTGTTTATGCAGAATTTGTTTTGTTCTTTGCTTGACGTTGTTGCTATGCTCTATTTTATGCTTTTGATCGTGTTTCCGATATTTTTCTTGTTTGGCTGAGCTGAAATAAAAGAAATTGGCCAATTTGTGCTGCTTCTTCACTAAGCCAAATATGAAACAAGTGAATGTCGTTATGGCTTAACAAATTATTTCAATGCGCGAAATAGCGAATATATATTTTATTTATCTATACTTATGTTATATGTTTTATCATTCAATGTATATATTTTAATTTTTTATCTATACATATTTTATCCATGTTTTGTAAAATTCTAATTTATCTACATTTTCTGGCCATGCATTTGTATGAAAAATTAAATTTTTTTGAAAATGAAAATTATGACTTTTTAAAAACGTGACGTTTACGATAAAAACCAGCATATATTCATATGAGTTCGATAGGAGTGCGCTAAATTACCGCGAGTTGATCTTTTTGTTGTAAATTGAAAAATATATGAAAATATTTGGACTTTTTACACATTTCTCTATTTTTTGCACATAACGCCTTATTTTGTGCATAAAATTGGTATGCACTTCGTTGGTTATTGAATTGTCCCAAAAGATGAGCTAAATAACATAGAAATCAGATAAAAGTTATCAGAGTTTTGATATTTTAATTTTTGAAATAATTTAATTTTTTCTTATTTAGTAAAAAAAATCTTAAAAATTCAAATTTGAAAAAATTGCAATAAATTTATATTGAAATGTTTTCCGAAACAGCATTTAATAAAAAAACAAACAAATTATGTGATTACGTTGAATAACTCGGTCGTTATTAAATTTTTTACTTGAAGTGTAACATTTTGTAAATTTTGAGTTGGAGTATTTTAACCAAAAAAATTTCAAAAATGCAAAATTTATAAAATCACGATTAGCTAAAGCACAGTCTTAAGATTTTTCAAGCAAAAAATTACAAAAACAAAAATTCAAATAAAAAAGTTATAGCTGTTGAAACCTGCTGTTTTTTTTTTCAAAAATGTTCGAAGTGAATTTTTTTGGCATTTCGAACACAAAAAAATTCATATAAAATTGATATAATTATGTTTCTTATATAAAATGGCTTCAACAATATAAAAATAAATTCTCTGATTTTTCTTAGAAGAAATTTTGGAGTTCCTGGGCTACTAACATATCAGACCCTGGTTTTAAGGTGAAAAATATTCAGCCCAATCATGAAACATTTTCTCCCGGTAGTTGTAAAAGGGAGTTACCAGTTTGAAGATAGCAGATAAAATATAAATTTTTTATTTTACACTGATGAATATTAGCGGTTGATAAACAAAACTGCATTAAAAATTGCAAAAAAGTTTTTAAGCTTTATCTTAAAAACGGAAACTCTCTTTTACAACTCCCGGGAGAAAATGTTTCATGATTGGGCTGATTAGAAATACCCCAAAAACCTACCAATTTTATTAATGTTTGTGTGCTATGCAGAATTTGTTTTGTTTTCTGCTTGACGTTGTTGTTATGCTCTATTTTATGCTTTTGATCGTGTTTCAAATTTTCTTGTTTGGTTACGCAGAGCAGCTGAAATGAAAAAAAGTTTGCGATTTGTGCTATTTCTTAAAAATTATTTTGGTCTTAGTTTAGCTTAGCCATTGAAATAGTTAAAAAACAAAAAATATGTAAAAATAAAATACAGAACAGTTTAAGAAATAACTATATGTAACACTTTTTTTTGTGGACACCGTCTTCATGACACCATTCTGAACTCGCACGGTACCTAACGTCGGCGGGCCTCCAATTTCGGTACTCAAAAGCAATTTCGGAATTACTAATTAAGAATCCGGGGATCCCGTGATTAGTACCGGGATTCGAAAAACTGATCAAAAGTTATTTATTTAACAAAAAAAGAAATCGTGTGCAAGGTATGAAAGTTAGGATGTTTTTTAATAAAAAATTGTCCAAAGGAATTAAAAAAAAAACAGTTTACTTAAATTTTTTATAAAAAGTTAATTTATTTTATTTCTTTTTATATATAAATGACGAAAATATATAATTTATTATATATATCTATTGTATATCTATAGTGTATCTATATATAACTATTGTGGATAGTTACATAACTAATTTCTGTATTGGATCGGTGATGTTACAGAGTTGCAATCTTTTTGGTTCAATCTTTTAAGCAAAGCAAATTTTATCTGAAGCTCCTGGAAGATGTCATTAACAATGGATAACATTGAGAGCAGTGTTAAAAAATAAACTTTAATTAAACTATAATCCATAATAATTTAAAGCTTAATAATTTCTAAATAAGTAATATGTTCTTTACGTTTTTGATTTTATTGCAATCTCTAGCTAAAGGATTAAACTAGCTACAGTCTGATTAAATTTTTATCACATAAATTTTTCCTATCAGAATAATATAAGCAATTAGTCGACCATTCAGAACTGTAAAACTTTTCATTGCATTGTCCCGATTATGCTAAGGCAATGAATTCCCCAAGCTTTTCCTCAAAATAACAATAATAATCAAAAAACCAGGGGTATGTAATTTTTACAAACTTTGCTCAAGTCAGCAAAATGCGATATTTTTCATTAGGAACATTAATACATATAGTGGATATCATATTATGTCATAAATGTCCACAAATGAATATATAAAAAATTAATTCAAATGCCAAAATTTATATATGCATAAACAAAAAAAAAACAAAAAACGATTGTAAAATGTTAAATTAATAAGGTTGATTAAATTAAAGTTTTCTAAAAAAATGTACCATATTTCAATTAAAAATGTTATTTTTAAAAAAACAACAAAATAAAATGGAAGAAATGAAAAGTTGGATGTCAGAAAATTCAATATTTTTCAATATGTATATAATATATACATATATGTCGATATCATATTGTAAAATGCTACAAAAAAATTAATAAAAAACAATTAAAATTCCCAAATAAAAATAAACATAAGCACAAAACTACCAAAATAAAATATTTAATTTATAAGATTAATTATAAGATAAATTTTTCTAAAAATATTTCCCGTTTAAGATGTTAGCAATTTAATATATACATACTATTATGTAGTATTTAAAAAATTTATGCAATAAAAAAATAAACCAAAGAAATGAAATTGTTTATTGAAAACAAAGTGCATATAAAAATTTGTTAAGATAATTTTAATAGGTAAATAGATAAATATATTTAATATAAAACAACAAATATGTGGTGGGTTTTTTGCCTTTTTTGCTTAAAACTGAAAATTGAATTAGAAAAACATTAATAAATAGGTAATATACCTACTATATTAACTATAGTTAATTTTTGTAATTAAGTATGATCTATTCTTTGATTTTACATTATTTTAATTTACAGATATATAAATAGAATGTAGAAGTAAAACTAGAGTTTATAGAATCTATGTACCTATTAGATGAAATATTTTTCATATCGAATTAATTTGTTTAGCCAAAACGACACTCACTTGTTTCATATTTGGGAAAGTAAAGAATTAGCAAAAATCGCAAAATTTATTTCATTTCAGCTCTGCGTATCCAAACAAGACGAATTTGAAACACGATCAAAAGCATACAATAGAGCATAACAACGACGTCAAGCAAAGAACAAAACAAACTCTGCATAGAAACACAAACATAAAATAAAATTGGTTGGTTTTTGGGGTATTTTTTACCCTTGAACCAGGGTCTGATGTGTTGGCAGCCCTGGAACTCCAAAATTTCTTCTAAGTAAAATCAGAGAATTTATTTTTATATTGTTGAAGCCATTTTATATAATAAACATAATTATATCAATTTTTTATGAATTTTTTGTGTTCAAAATGCCAAAAAAAAAATTCAGTTCGAGCATTTTAAAAAAAAACATCAAGTTTCAATAGCTATAACTTTTTTATTTGAATTTTTTTTTTGTAATTTTTGCTTGAAAAAGCTTAAGACTATGCTTTAGCCAATCGTGAATTTATAAATTTTTGCATTTTTGAAATTTTTTTGGTTAAAATACTCCAACTCGAAATTTACAAAATGTTACACTTCTAGTAAGTTTTTCAACGAGTTATTCAACGTAATCACATAATTTGTTTGTTTTTTTATTAAATGCTGTTTCAGAAAACATTTCAATATAAATTTATTGCAATTTTTTCAAATTTGAATTTTTAAGATTTTTTTTACTAAATAAGAAAAAATTAAATTATTTCAAAAATTAAAATATCAAAACTCTAATAATTTTTATCCGATTTTTATGTTGTATAGCTCATCTTTTGGGACAATTCAATAACCAACGAAGTGCATACCAATTTTATGCACAAAATAAGGCGTTATGTGCAAAAAATAGAGAAATGTGTAAAAAGTCCAAATATTTTCATATGTTTTTCAATTTACAACAAAAAGATCAACTCGCGATAATTTAGCGCACTCCTATCGAACTCATATGAATATTTGCTGGTTTTTATCGTAAACGTCACGTTTTTAAAAAGTCATAATTTTCATTTTCAAAAAAATTTAATTTTCATACAAATGCATGGCCAGAAAATGTAGATAAATTAGAATTTTACAAAACATGGATAAAATATGTATAGATAAATTATTAAAATATATACATTGAATGATAAAACATATAACATAAGTATAGATAAATAAAATATATATTCGCT
Organism: Dichetophora obliterata; assembly: GCA_963920525.1. Classification (NCBI taxonomy): domain Eukaryota; kingdom Metazoa; phylum Arthropoda; class Insecta; order Diptera; family Sciomyzidae; genus Dichetophora; species Dichetophora obliterata. Next base: position 145,521,667 of record OY986436.1, on the reverse strand, counting down.
ATTTCGCGCATTGAAATAATTTGTTAAGCCATAACGACATTCACTTGTTTCATATTTGGCTTAGTGAAGAAGCAGCACAAATTGGCCAATTTCTTTTATTTCAGCTCAGCCAAACAAGAAAAATATCGGAAACACGATCAAAAGCATAAAATAGAGCATAACAACAACGTCAAGCAAAGAACAAAACAAATTCTGCATAAACACACAAACATACCAATAAGTAGCAGTACAAATTGTTTATTAATTTTTTTTCAATTCATTCATAAAATTCAATTGGAGTATTTGTTTTGTTTTCGTTGTTGCTTGTCTCGCATTTGGTGGTGGTTTTTTCTCTGCTGGCAGAGTCTGTGTTGCTGGCAGCACACGCTGGCAACCAATTGATCGAACCGTATTAATATTCGGATCGTTGGATTTATGTTAACGTTCTGTTAATGTTTCGATGACTTCTCTCGTTTATATATTCTCTCTGCACTAAGTTTTAGCAAAATATCAAATGGTTCCACGATGCGATTTAATGATTTCACGTGGAATGATTCTTTTGTCTCAATGCGAGAACCAATCAGCTTTCAAAGGTGTAATGTGATCATATAAATTGTTTGAATATTTTAAGTTATATCACCTTCTGCAACTAACCTGAGAAATTCCATTGTTTTTTTGTAGGTGCTTGTATGCTGGCTTGCTAAATAGCTTTGCCGCTGCAGATTTACCATCATCAATACCTATTCCTGAGCTGCTTCCTGAAGATGAACTTGTTTCTGCTTTAGTATCCTCATTTCCCAAATTTCCAGAGTTGCTACTATCATTGTCGCCACCGGAAGAAAGTGGATGGGAAATGGTAAGGGGAGTAGAAGTTCCATTAGTGTTTAAAAGCAATGGATAAACTGATGCTTCTTCTTCTGGAAGAAATGTTGATACTGAAGGCGATTCTATTAACTCTCGTGGCAGCGCTATATGTAGTAGCGCTGGATCTGTGGAAATTCCTATACTGTTCATAATTTTTGTTTTAAGTTAAACCAACAATATTTAAGTTTATATAATTTTGAAAACCCAGGTACTTCCAAGCACTAAACATCAAACCACTATAAGTTATGTACTATACATAAAACTAATTTGCTACTTTCTTATTGGCACGCAAATAAATTTATTTATTTTAGCCGATATTCTTGCTATGTCGTAAATTAACTAAGCACACTGTTCTAGGAATTTAAGGCTGAATCATCAGAGTAGCGTTTCAAAAGTCATATATATTGCGTTATTAAAAGAAGACTGACAAATCGTTGAACATGAATTTCTGATATTTACTCATATAAAGAAAACTGCGAACAAAACACTTTCAGAGCAAAGTTTTCCTCATAATGCATAGTGGACAAAATTTCGCTCTGCGCATGCTCTAAATAAAATTGTTAATATAAACATTTTCTAATTTTATATTTTGTTGAATACACAGAGCAGTAAATTTATTTATGAAATCGGTACAGAAACTTCTTTTAGGTATTCGATTTAATTTTTTAATTTGGTAAATGTAAGGTGATTTAAGTGGAATTGAATTGAATATTATTATTTTATTTATTTTATAAAAAGTTTCATTCAAAAAATTTTCTCAATATCAATCATAAAAAACAAATTTATTAATTGAAATATTTTGAGTAATAAGAACACATATAATCAATCTTAACAAATTATTTAAATACTTCAAAAAGTGCTTACAAAATTATGCAAAATACTTTTAACATTAGGGTAATAAGTAAATAGTAGTGATATACCCCCGAAAATCGGGTGTACTTTCACACTAAATGTGTTGAATTCGAAATAAAACTATACCAAAAATTATTTGATTTTTTACTTTTTAATTAAAGAATTTCTGAATAAACGACATTTAACGTTGTATTTTTATTTTTTTTATGATCCAATACAATTTTAATATTTGCATTTTAATATAATACTCTACTAATTACGACATATTATTATATAATAATATAACGACATATAAAAATATAACAACCATGAGCAAAACAGTCATCTTTAAGGTAAAGTCCAACTATCGTTTTGACCTTTGGCCTTATTTATGGTGATTGTGAAAGCAAAAATAACTGGATATTGCCTACGAGTTAATTTAAAAGAGATTGTTGTATCGCTTAGCTCTAAATTTAAACGTAAGAGAAGTATTCGTTTGTCGAAAGATTCACCAGTTAACATTTCTAAATCGAGACAGTTTTCATGCATTTTTTCACTATAAGTCGCGTTCCATTTACTAATCCATCAGATATATTTAAGTTTCTAATAAGCATGACAACTGTCCCAATTGAAAGTTTAATTTCATGAGGCGGAATCCCACTGAAGTTGAGAGTGTGCAAAAAGTCTACCGGAAAACCTAATTGATGTGATTCATCTTCTGAAATGATAGAGTCCGCACTTTTGTATGTTTTCTTTTCTCCAGGTATTAAATTTATAACTTTTTCATTTATAATTGTGCAATGCTCGCTTTTCGGACATAATACAGCGCGTTATTTAGGTTTTGTCATTATGTTTTGGTTAATAATGCCAGAAGATGGCTCAAAAACCCAATTTATTAAGCTTTCATTTGGTATAATCATATTTTGTGGTATTTTGATCCTGGAATTCAAGGCTTCTTCTTGGCCGTTTCCGATCCGCAAAATAAAATTTTAAAATACCATTTCATTCTCATTTGTGCTCATATTAGTAGTAAAAGTATCAAATAAAAACCCGATAAAGAAATAGCTAAAATATTCGCATTGGAAATCACGCTTTCTCATTCACATTAAAGCTATTTCGTGTCTTAAGTTTTTTTGTAACTTCTTCAACTCTTCGCGCTTATATCTTCTAAAAAGTACCAATTATAAAAAATGCAGTAATTTTTGGCTTACCTAGCTCAAGGCCTTGATAAGCTGTATTAGAAATTGAATTTCTAATGATGGATTCAATGTTTAATATATCTATGTATATAAAAATGCATGTATGTACAGTAGAGCACCAATGAAATATATGGAATGTGCAAAAGTGATACTTTCTTCGCTCCCCGCGCATTTTCGTAGAGAACTAGATCTGCAAAAAACAGGGTGCGTGTAGTGGTAAAATGCCAGTCGCATTTGACTTAAAGCCTCAAAAACACACTTTAAAAAAGTTCAAAATATTTTTGATCTGTAACTCTTTTAAAAAGTGTTTAAAGTAGTTGGTGATTGTGACCTTAAATTTAAGAATAACCTAGCCAATAACAGCAGTGTATAAACTTTTGACCAACTGGTATTTTTTGTGGTAAAATCAACGTTTAAAGACAAGATTTTTGAAATTTTTTGAACACTTTTTTTGCAAAAACGGTTGCCATTATGGTTTTCGTACGGATAAAATTATGTGCTTTATTTCATAATAGAGATAATTAAGTAAAGTTTAACTGAAAATTTTTTTTATAAAAAATATTTATTTTTAGCGCCGAAAACGCGGTTCAAAGTAAGAATATATAAGACATTAATTAAAAAAATTTACGACAAAGTTTTGAAATTATGTGAAAATCTAAATAAAATCATTCTGAAGCCAAGTGAATAATAACTGCATGCTCAGCTTATCCAAAGACCTTCAGTATGTCTAGTCGTACAGTTTTTCTAAAACATTTTGAAGCTAAATATGCTTCGTTGCTAACGTAAAATCCACTTTTCATTTTTGTTGACATTTTAACAACTTGTATAGTGATAGCATGATACAGAGAACTGCAGATGAAGTATTGCGCATGTCTGCCATCTTTGCTGTGATGTAGAAGGTGCTCATTGGTAGCAACGTAGCCACAATTTATTCTTAGGGTGTAAAGATTTTAAAATGTCAAAATTTTCTTAAGAAAACTTGTTTTACTGAAATGAAATATATATTGTTAAATAAAGCACATGTCCAAAATAAAGTAAATATATTTTTTAGTACTGTTTGTGAAAAAATTTGTAATATGTTGTAGGGGTGTTATTTCCCCTTTTTACCGCTTAACACAAAAAGTGGCTATATTGCTTGATATGCTCGACAGAATTTTGGCTGTTTGTTCATTTTCATTTTGCTATCTTCGTCTCTTTTTGACAATTTCTTTTGAATGTATTCATCAAGTGTCACATTTGACGAGCACCAATGTCGAGGTTGCGCAGTTAATTTTTTTCGTTGCGCCGGGAATACATTATCTGTAGTTCTTTGTATCATGTAGCCATCCAACAATTTTTCTAAGACAATAATTTTACAATATTTTGATAAAAATTACCCAAAACAAAATTCCAGTCGTTAAAATTAAAAATTAACTTTAAGATATTTGTTTAATGTTCTTTGTTTTAAATGTGTTACCAATGATTTAACTTAAAACATAATGAATATTATTTCTGCTTGAATTAGGGTGGTCTAATGTACAGTGTTGTGCATATCAAAAGCAACTTTAAAAGGCATTGCCAATTATACCATGCAAATTTTCAGTTTTTACTAAAATAATTGTATGATAGTGTTTTAATATTCATTAAAAAACACATTGTTAAAAGCAAACTCATAATTTTTTATAACTTCAGAATTTTAAATTTGTTTACAAAAAATAAAGAACAAAGCATAAATTATACTGTGCATAACTAAAGCAACTTAAGCTAAAGAAATTTAAATAGATTGAAAATTGAGGTAATAGGGTTAATATTTGGTAAAATAACTTTTTTTAATAACGCAACACTTAGGGTCATTGTCATGCGGAAAAAACCATGTGGTTGGCATTTCTCACACAGCAAAGGGCAACATGACTGTAAGCTCTAAAATCTCTTTATAAATAAATCGGTCCATTGTTTGGGTAATTTCATGAACCTTGTCCCGATTCAGAAAAACAAGCCCATATCATGGCCGAGCCTAATCCATGCTTAACTGTGACCTGACAGTTTTGAGGTTTAAGGCGCTCACCTCTTCTTCGACGTACTGTGGCCATGCCATCGCTGGTCAAAAGATTATATTTTGGACTCGTCACTAAAAAGGACTGTCTTCCATTGGTCAACAGACCAATTCAAGTGAGTTCTTGCAAAATTTAGTCTGGAATATAAAAATTATATTGATTTAAGCCAAAGATATTATATTTTAAAAGCAAACCTTCGTTCTATGTGTTTTTTTGTAAGTAATGGGTTTTTCGCTGGTCTCCAACTTCTTAAGTCAGCTTCCATAGCACGTAGGCGAACAGCATTCGAATCCCCGTTTAAATTAAGTTGATTAACAACAGACTGAGGAGATACAAAAATATCTTTTTGAAAAGCTAATATTATTTGTCGGTCCTCTCTCTGTGTTGTTATATGCTTCGGATCACCCAAGTGAAGGGTTTTTACAGTTTTTTCAGTCTCAAACTTTCTTATAAGTCGTGAAATTATTGATTTGTTTATTTTGTACTTATTTTATATAGAGATTTGTGATGCTCCTGCTTTATACTCATCAATTATTTTTTGCTTAAAGAACTCTGGGTATTTATTACGCGCCATAACGTTTTGGCAATTATAAATGTCTTCTTCACACAAAGAATTATTTTCAAATGACTTTTTTAGTCTAACTCAGCATTAACTAAGAAAAAATTTAAAATATAACCGAAATTTACCGTTAATTGGAGCACAAACTATTTGGCTCATGTAAGTTGCTTTTGTTATGCACAGTCAAAAATCGCTCTCTCTATATACTACTCTCATTGCTAAAGTACCGTTATATTTTACTTTGTTTCTTTAGATGCTATATTTAGTGCAATACATGATTGAGTTAAACTAACTATTAAAATCTTGAGGAAAGAAGTAAGACGATAAAAGAATATGAAGAAGTTTGCTACCCCAATTTAGGTTGCTTTTGATATGCACAACACTGTATGTGGGTATGTGGCTATATCACGTATAGACTCCAAAACCGCTCAACTGATCTTTATGAAATTTTCAGGGAAACTGAAGCCACATCTTGAGAGTGTTCCTGTGAGGTTTGGTAACGTTTGGACGAGGGGGCGTGGTACCTACCACACAAGCAAAATTTGCGCTATCGATCACAACAAAAAAAAGGATATATATCAGACGGTTTCAATCGTAAAAAACTAAGATTTAGTAATTTTGTTCAGATGTTTACTGTCAGTAACTGTACAAAAAATGGGCGTGGTCGTAATATATATACGCCCACTTTTTCGAAATCATGGCAATTCCGGAGTTCTACACATTTTTACAGTGAAACTTGCTGTGTAGGTGCTCCAAGAGGCGGTCACTATATATAAATGTTTTCACGCCCACTTTTACCGCCCACAAATCAATATATATATATAAATAAAAAGCAAAACGATGTATGTCTGGCTGTGTGATGTCTAAAGACTCCAAAACTACTGAACCGATTGACCTGAAATTTTTTCAGTCGATTTGTTTCAGGTACTAGATGGTTGAGGATAAAAAATTTGCCACACCCCCCTTGTACCTCCCCGAAATCAATAAAAATGTTTTATTTCAGTCGGTTTGGGTCGTATAAGGCTAAAATTTTGCAATTTACTTTGAATGGTAACTGTCCACAACTGTACTTAAAATGGGCTTTCACGCCTCCTTTTACCGCCCAGAAATCAATGAAAATGTTTTATTTCAGAATGAGGGTTCTATGTAAAAAGCATTGAATCTTTCGACCGAGTATAAGCCAATTGGTATACTACGGCTCACGCTTCCTAGTTTTTCGAAAGAGGCTTTTAATTAAGCCTTAATTAAGCTAACGTAGTTGCGTAAGTAGGATTGTGGTTCTCTCGGTATTTTACTGGGAAACCAATGTTTATTTTTAACCTAGTCATGTATACTTCTAGTGGGTGAAGGTGTCATAGTCAAATATAATTGTTCTAAGAACTTTTGGCATGTAGACGAGATGTTGAAGAGCCTTGTCTGGTGGAGCCTTGAGCCCGGGTATTGGCTGTCGTGGTCGTGGTCCTTCGGGGTTTCATACACTCTGGCTGTGGTTAGACCAAGAAGGTCGGTGTGAGTTACACTTAAGTTGAGCTCGGGTTGGTAACTCCCTTAAAATTACTAAGAGAATGATGGTAGATTAAACTCTCGTTATTTCAAACAGTAAATGTTAGGAAGGTAAGCAACTACCGGATCAATATACTGTTACCTTTGGAATTTGAGAACAGGCGACGGGGAAACCTAAATAGTCTGAGTTGTGTCCACAAATGCTTCCTCGGTTCCTAGTTTTTCATGTCATTACCATTTGATCATGATGACGAAGTTGCGTGCCAAAAAGTAAGGGTTATATTATCGGTATTGATACCGATATGACCCAAGGTTATTTTAAATAACCTAGTCATGTATAAATTTAAGTGGCTGAATGTGTCACGGTCATGAATTTAGTCAATCTGACGGTACAATGTTGGTCAGTGCTATGCAATTAGAGGTACCTTCCTGGTGGATCTTTAAAATCCCAAAGGGGCGTTTGCCGACGCTTCATATTTGTCCCAAGCTTTGGAGCACCGTAGAATTAAGCCATCGTGGCAGGGGTCTACCTTAAATACATAGAGGATTTCTGTATATAAATGTTTAAGTTTCGTTTGAAGCCTTTTTAGCAATTAAATTTTTTGGGAAAAATTTTTTAGATAACACATTTTGTCAACAACAATTTTTTTGGATCCACTAAGTGACAATCATAAGGACTGTACCAGTAGAATTTTTGAAGACCATCCTGGCAAACCAAACCTGGAAGCAAATTTTATGAAAAAATAGAAAAGGAACTAAATCACCGTGGAAGATTTATCAACGAAGAAGCAGACAAGTCAGCAGCATGGTGCTTTATTTTAAAATGAAATTTGTTATTGAAAATAGAAAAGAAAAATATTTTAAATATATTTAAGAATGTTTATGTTATGAAGGCATACAACAATTAAAAAAAAAGAAAGAATAAAAAAAAATGTGGTTGGTAAGAAATTAACCATATGATATTAAAATGTGTTTTATAATCCTCAATTTTGTATTTGTATTTGTTACAGTAATCTTGTTAGAATAAATTGCAGGAAGCAAAACAGAAAATAGTGAGTAGGAAAACAAGATAGAGAATGAGGTTTCGATTAGGAAAACCTACTGTTTAAAAGTAATACCATGAATGTTAACGACATAGCGGGGAGGGTGAATAATTTGGTGCCCTTGTTTTCGGGTACTGAGTCACCGGTAGAAGTACATAGGTTTATCAAGGGATGTGACCTGGCTGCAAGAGCAATAAAGGCAGCAGATATCCCAGTTTTCATTGAGTGCATAAAGCCACGGTTGCACGAGGATGCGTTTGAGCTGTGTAGGAGCCGACAATTTAACAATGTGGAGGATATTTGCGTGTTGATTGAGGCAAATTATCTAGAGCCAACCACATTCGATTCGATAATTATCGAATTATCTAAGTGTGAAGAAGAGCCCGGGGAAAAATAGTTGCGTTTGGACGAAGACTAAGTTCAATAGAAGCTAGGGCGAAAGATTTTGTAAAAGGGGACAAATCACTCCTCAAACAATTAAATATTTCCGTAGTTACAGAACTTAAAGTCGGTATATCGGATCCCGAGATAAGGACAGTAGTGTTATCAGTGTCGGGGAATAACCTATCAGAGTTGGTAAAAAAGGCTTCAGATGTAAAATTTATGTTGAAGGACAGAAACAAGAATGGGTCGGGATGACACTCTCCGCATCAGACTTGTACAATACAAGGAGATTTGATAGGAGGAGGGATCATAATTTTATAATGAGAGATATAACAATTGGTGACGAAAGTCCCAACGAGAGGGAACAAAGGAAGGACCAATATAAAATGGACATCGACTGTTCATTCTGTAAGAGACAAGGACACACAAGGGATCAGTGTCTCACAAAGAGAAACACTCCGTTTTGCGGAAAATGTCAGGAGTATGGGCATGAAAAATGTTGGGAGTGTGCACAATCATTCACACCAAGTGCACAGCAGAAAGATTTTAGACTATTTTCGAATAGGCGGCAGGTAAATAGGAACCCATTTTACAATAGATTAAGTTTTCGAGCAAACAATTTTGGTAACGAATAGTCGGTGAAACAGCAACAACCGCGCTGTAGGTGATGTAACAAGGAGAGTCATGTGCAGGCTTACTGTTATAGGAAAAACAACTGGGAAATCGGCAGGAAACTTTCAGAGGCCCAGCCAAGGCCAATGAGCTGGGAACCCTGAAATAAGAGCAAAATAAGGCCATCAAAGATAGTAACGGATAACTCTACGAAGATTGCAAATATCCGTACATCTAAGCCAATAGAAAGGATAGTAACAGATAATTCTACGTCTGAAGAGATTGTGAATATCTGTACATTAAAGCTAGTGGAAAGTTCAGTAACAGATCATTCAACATCTGAAAAGATTGTGAATGCATGTACATCCCAGCCAACAGAAAGAGTAGTAACAGAGAATTTGACATCCGAAAGGATTGCAAATTTATGTACACCTCATTCAGGAAGGAATGTAGAAAACATAAAACCAGAATCGAAGAAAAAATTTGAGTCGTTGCAGACGACATCAAAAAAGGTAATAGAAACTCTCGGAAAAATAAAAGAAAAATTCGATGTGGTATTCGAAAATTAAATGGAAGTATGAGAGAAGAAAAATTCGGTGTGGTTGCAGGAAAGTTAAATGAAAAGTTGAGAAGAGAAAAATTCAATGCGGTAGCAGGAAAATTAAAAAACAAAGGAAAATTCGATGTGGTATTAGAAAGATTAAATGAAAATATGATAGAAGAAAAATTCGATGTGGTAGCAGGAAAGTTAAATGAAAATGTAACAAGAGAAAAATTCAATGTGGAAAAGGAAAATTAAATAAAAATATAACAGAAGAAAAATTCAATGTGGGAGTAGAAAAGTTAAATAAAAATATCTAATAAATGATGGTTGGCACAAAAATCTGATGGTGCTGGACACGGAAATGTGAATTTTCGGATTTTCGCAAAGTGAATGATGTGTTCGTAGAAGTTCCTTGCGAGGTAACAAAAAATGGAAAACTCATTCTACTTGTAGATTCCGGAACGGACACGAGTTTAGTTAAACACAACACGGTAAGGAGTAGTTTAAAACGAAGAACTGAATTAAGTTTAGGTAATGACAGTGCAGAAGTCAAAACAAATAATACAACAATACACAAGTTAGTGATTCATAAGCAAGAGATTTCACCAAGAGGTTATTTAGGTGAAAATTTAGTAGACGTCACAGATATTTACAGAGTATATAAAACGAAAAGAAAAAACATTATTAGGGAAAATCTAATAACATAAAATAATGAAAGTACGGTAAAGCGAAAAAGTAAGTAGTATTAGACACATATTAGGAGTAGAAATATTAAAATAAAACGAATATGATCTACAAATTTTTTTTTTATAAGGTGTGGAAAATGGTTCTTGTAAAGAAAAATTTTAAAAGGTTACAAAGGGGAAAATTTTTTGTTTGCAAATAAAAGAAAAGTATTGAATGTAACAGCATATGAGTGACCAAAACAGGGCAAGGTTACAAATAAATAAAGTTTAAAGAAGTACTCACGGAAGAATCAGTTAAAAGAAAGATGTGAAAAAGACATGTTGGAAATGATTATAAAATGAAAAGAGAAAAAATGTTGGGCATATAAATGAAACAATTAGAGAGCCAAGATATGGCATTAGGAAAATATAAGAAACGGAGAAAATATAAAGTGAAAGACAAACGTGTTGGCATCTTGAAAATGAATGACGTTGTTACAGAAATCCCTCGCAAGGATTAAATTCTAGTACAACGCATTCTACTTGTAGATCCCAAAATAAAGCCACTTTATTTAAAATAATCCTGTTAACTTTGTTTTGGATTTAAATTAGTCGTTGAAGGATTTAAATAAAAAAAAATTAATAAAAAAATGAGGTGTTAAGTATAAATAATACCCAAGGTTTTTTAAGATATATATTTTATTTAAACTTTATAATTTTATTCAAAAAGAAAGTTCACGCGATGTGAACTCGAAGCCAATTATTCTACAAATGCTTATCTTTTTCTAAATCTTTTAGCTTATATCAGTTAACGACACATGCTAATATGCCCACGAATTAACATTCAACGATAGGCGACAGCGATGGACAACAATAGCCAGCCACCTGAAATGTGAGCTCTGAACGTGACAATTAGGGATGGCAATTTTTTGAGTTTTTTCGATCCCGGGATATTCGAAATCTGAATATACAATCCCGGGATCCCGGGATCGTCCCGAAATTTAAGAAGTTTTTATTTCGTTATTTTTTTGGGCAAAAAGTGCAACACATTCACTTCTATTCTTTTAAAGTATATACTCTGTATTAAATTGATATAACAAAGAAGCACAATTTGTACCAATTCAACAAAAAAAAAAAAACCAAACATAAAATTTGACCAATCATATACAGTGGTGGTCACGAACTTAGCACACTTAAAAAAGTAAAGTGAATACTTATATTTTCCATTTATTTGTTGTAAATTTTTAATTAACTTTTTTTTAGTGTATATATTATGTCTTCTTTATTTCTTATATACATTTGTTTATTTCAAAACTTTTTCTTATAGGACTTAAAATCAAGTAAAAATTAAAAATAAGCATTTAGACTTGGTCATGAATTTAGCACACAAGCGAAAAAATGTCTAGGATGAAAAATATTTCGTAGGAAATCCCTTATTCTTAATTACTGCATCTCATATCCTTGGTAAACTTTTGACCAAAGCCTCACAACGGTACTTAGGAATACTATACCGAATCCTTTGGATTTCCCTAAACAAATCTGGCAAATTTTTGGATTTTACTGTTAGCATTTGCTACTCGACATCCCTCCACAGATTCTCAATCGGGTTTAAGTCCGATGATTGCTATGGCCACAAAATATCAATATGTTTGTCTTCCAATCAACTCTTAACTATGTGAGCACTGTGCTTTGGATCCTGCATAAAACGCCATTAAAGTGGCAAATTATCCTCTTGAAACAGTATCATGGTATTGACAAGTACTTTTTTGTAAGCGTGCTGATCCATTTTTTGCTAAATTTTAACAATCGGACAAACTCCGTGCAAAGAAAACGCCGCCCATACCATAACATTTCAGCTACCCTGTTTAATCGTCTTGAGAGCGTACTTTGGATTGTGTTGCATGTTTTGAGGACGCCACACATATTGTTTGCTGTCAGATGCGAACCGGCAAAACTTTGATTAATTCTCCAAAGCACATTTTTCCAAAAATTCGTTGACTTTTAAATATTCTTTTGCAAACGCAAGACAGCATTTAATATTTTTTTGCGACACATGTGGTGTTTGTTGGGCTATAAAGCTACGGAAATTGTTTTCATTCAAGAGTCTTCTTATGGCTTTTGAGGATACATTTATACCATATTTTGATGAAATTTAATTTTAAATTTTATTTGAGGTCTTAAAAGGATCACTAAGTGAAGCTCTATAAATCAAATGGTCCTCTCTTGCTATTGTTTTTCGCGCTATTGGTCGCTATTTTACATTTTTAATGCTCTAATACTGCTCTACATGTTGTAATGCAATATATAATAACTTTCACGAACATCTAAAAAGCAGAGCAATCTCTGAAACTGTGCTTCCACCATTTTTCATTTGCCGAATCAAATGCCGCTGAGCCTCTGAACATCAGTAGCCTTTCGCCATATCTTTCTGTAATTTTTTGTTAGAACTCAAATAGAAACTTAATAAATTTAGTATATCTTACTATTAAAGTTAAATTAAAGAAAATAAAATACGATATGGAACAGTAATTCTAACCTGTGCTTAATTCGTGTCCAGCATTTAAACCACATTGATTCATACTACTTGAAATATGTCAGAAAATTTAAGAATAACTAAGAAACCAACTAACGGTACATAGAGTTAACTTCATAAACAATACTCAACAAAAAATATTTGATTACAATTCTCAAGCTAAGATGTAAAAAATTTCAAATTAGAGTTACTAAAACAGTGTGTGCTAAATTCGTGACCACCACTGTATCTTTAGTAATTTATAACATAGTTTTTGTAATACATGCATAAATACATATATTCGGTTTAAGCTTAGTATGCTGTAGAAGCGAAAAAAAATCTTCCGTAAGAAATGCATCGCGTTTTTGACAGCGAAAAGGTAGCGAAATTTTTTTTTGTTGGTTAGTACGCTGTTGAACCGAACCGAAAAAATTGTTCAATGCAGCCAAGTTCAGAACCATGATTGGAGAGTTAAAATGTCAAAATTTCGCTGCCTTTTATATGGCCGTACATTGAATTGGCGTGGAAATTTGACATTCAACAATAACGTTCAACTAACACATTCAACAAACACTTTATGGTAAGTATGTGTTAGTGTTGAGTCTACACCAAACTTTTGCGTGTAGAATTAAATGCCTTAAAATTTTTGTTCCTACAGCTTACTAAGCCTTAGCAGTAACTGCTTACATAAAATTATTTTATACCAGTATTTAAACAGCAATTGCTTCAATATATCATTCCGCTTATAATACAGATTCTACAGCGCTTAAAACCTGGTGCGCCAGAGTAAATTTAATTGAGAAGAGTAACTTTAAGCACGATTTTTCTTGAAACATACTTTTTCAAAACTGGCTACACTACTGAAAACAAACTAATCGATCAATGAAAATGTATTTCAATCTGTTCCTTTAATAATTCTACACATCTTTTACCATAATGAGCGTCTTTGGAAAATTTTTCTTGGTTTAACACGCAACAATATGGTCAAATATAATGTCAATTTTTTCCACTTTTTTTCCACGCTTCGTAATTTTCTTAATTTTCCATTTTGGTAAAAGATGTGCATTCAAGAGTCTTTCTTCGAAAAACATTTAATTTTCAGGCGATCAGCATTATGATGTAAAATTAACATGCAAATTAAATTTTTTGTGTATGTAATAAAATTTTCTAGAAAACATCCAAAATATGCCTTAATTTTAACCGCTTTAACTTAAAACCTCCCTTTGATTATATGCTATAGCATATTCAAATTAAAATAAAAAAGCCAATACATTTAAGTACAATAATAAATACAATACTCTTTCTATTTAGAGCTTAGTAAAAATATTCCTTCTTTTGATCAAAATACGTACTTTATGAAATTAAAGCATTAATGATTTTATCCCCTAACTTAGACCATAATTTATTGCATATAAGACCCGCAGAGAAGAAGCACCGCTCCGCCTCAACGCTTGTTAGTTCGATCGTTGATCGTTGAAAGGGGGATATATGTGATGGTAGTTTGAAAAATTGTAGATTTAATTAGATTTTTGAAAAATTAGATATTAAAAAAAATTGTTTTCAACAATCCCGAGATTCGAATCGAATAATCCCGGGATATTCGGGTCTTAAAAAAGATCGGGATCCCGAGATCTAGGGATTTCGGGATCCCGGGATTGCCATCCCTGGTGACAATCCAGCGACCAGCTCGCGAAATAATAACATAGAACTTGTAAACTTGTTATTCCTAGAAGTTTATTTCATAGCTTTAGTTCCAAATTTGATGTAATTACAAGCAGTTGAGCATAGCTCAAAAAAATAAATATTAAATAAAGAACTCAAATGAAATGCAGCGTAACCATGCATTTTGAAATACATTACTTAGGTGACAACTGATCGGGGTCAGTTCTCAAAAGAGAATTGGATAACAAACCGATCGCTTGCTTCATGTACGGGTGTCAAATGCAATGATAAATGGGTCGTTAGAATGCGACCTGCACTAAACGCTTAAGGCGATAAGTGCAATGTGACATAAATGGCAATAACGCTAAACATAGCAAGAATAGAGTGTTGTAATCCATTTATTGCTTGGCTCATCGATAATGTCAAGTATGAAAAAGAATTTAAATGAAAGTGGGTTATTAAATATAACCCTGCACTAATTGCTTACGGCGATAAGTGCAATTTGACATTCATGATTTTAACAAAATTATCAGTGCTGGTTGAGGGCACTGATTCACAAAAGTTACGCTACACCTCCCCTCTTTTTTGAAAAATCTTTTATGTGTTAGCTATTCAAATAAAAAATTTTTCACAACTTTATGAAATGAAGTTTTATATAAAAGTAAGTTTTGTAAAAAAATTATTGTATAATGTTTGAGTGTATATATGTCTTTTAATTTCTAGTAAGTTTTAATGCTATAATGTATTTTATGTAGTTAACAATAAAAATTACGTGAATTAAATTAAATTTAATATAATAAATGTAAATTTTATAATTTATTTTAATATTACCTTAAGTTGTATGCAAAAAAAAGTTTATTTACTGTAGTTTGAGCCTATTCTTATGAACTAAAATAGATTTTGAGCTATTTGCTATTTTGCACTTACCAGATAGGGCTCTTTGAAGACTTTTTCTAGTTTGTGACTAGCTTCATCTCGTAAATATACCGTATCATTCAACTGAACTGGTTGGGGTTTGCATTTTTATCATAATTTTGTTTAGAGTTTATTTTTGTTTTTTCTGCTATGTTTGAAGCTCTTCTGTGGGCTTCCTGTAGTTTAAATCTGAGCTCTTTGTCAAAAGCGTCAAAGTTATTGACTGGGTCCATTTTGTGTGTTCTGAACTCAAAGGCTTTTGAGGTTTTCCCATAGATTAATTCGAATGGTGCGTAACCATGTACTGTGGATGGTGTCGTATTGTAACAATACGTGAAATATTTTAACTACTCATCCCAGTCTGACTTTTCTGGGGAAAGATATGCTCGAATGTACTCGTTAAAAGTACGGTGACTCCTTTCAATAATTCCAAGTGTTTGGTGGTGATAAGGGGTCGAAGTTTGATGTTTTATATTAAGTAGTTTGCAAATTTCTGCGAACAATTGATTGTTGTACTCAGTTCCTAAAACTGTTAATATTTCGCTAATCGGTCCGTATACCAAAATACAATTGTCGACTATTGCTTTGGCTATACTTTTGGCCGATTTGTCCTAAGTAGGGACCGAGATTAGGTACTTAGTGAGTTCGCACATTATAGTGACGGCGTACTCATTTTCTAGAACCGATCTTGGCAGAGGTCCAATTGTATCAATCTGCACTCTATCAAAAGGTTTTTCGGATGTGCTTGTAGTAACCATTGGCTCTTGATGTTTTAAGCCTGGTTTATTTAGTTTGCAGAGTTCACAGCTTTTAACGAATTTTCGCACATTGTAACTCATGTTTTTCCATGAGTATAATATTCGTAATTTTGAGAGTAATCTTTTTATTCCACAATGTCCACCTTGGATTGTGAAATTTTTTTAAAATTTCTTGTTTCTTTGCCTGGTCTGTTACTATTTCAATTTTTGGGGTGATAGCTATCTCTGTTATTCTTAGTATTTTGTTGCGTATTTGCTTGAAAGCGTTTACATTTGTGTATTTAAATAAATCGTCATTTAGCGATCTTTCATATCTACTTCTAGAAGCTTTGTTTTACCATTTATAATGTTCAAGCTTTGCGCTCATTTTTGTAATTTTAGGCAAGGTGTCTTTTGTAGATTTTTGTGATTGATTGTTTCATATACATTTTGTGATAATGCTTTAGGTATAGGCTGGGAGGTTGGATTTTGGTTTCTAAGTGTGTTTTGATTTGATTTTGACCTTGTTAGTACTTGGAATACCTGTGCGTCATCTACATTAATACGTTTGGTTAGCCCAAAGTCAATACGTGATAATGCATCAGCGCCACAGTTATCCTTTCCTTTGATGTATTCAATATCAAAGTCATATTCTTCTAAATCTAATCTCATTCGTGTTAGTTTTGAAGACGGGTTTTTTAAAGAAAAGAGGTAAGTTAAAGGTTTATGGTCACTTTTGATTAAAAATTTATTTCCATAGATATATGGCTTAAAAAAATTAACTGCCCAATGGATGGCAGTTAGTTCCTGTTCTATGACATTTGTTACTTTCACCCTTTGTGAAAGTTTTGGACGCAAATGCTACAGGTAGATGTATGCCTTCGTACTCTTGGCTTAGTACGGCGCCACAAGCTATCTTACTAGCATCAGTCGTGATACAGAAAGGTTTATTGAAATCGGGGTATTGCAAAATTTTGGGTTTCAAAAGTGAGTTTTTAAGATAATTGAATGCTGTTTCGCATTTATTTGACCAAACGAATGCTGTTTTCTTTCTAGTGAGGCGAGTTAAATGATTTGAATGGAATAAAAAGTTTGGTATGAATC
This sequence comes from Dichetophora obliterata, assembly GCA_963920525.1. Lineage (NCBI taxonomy): Eukaryota > Metazoa > Arthropoda > Insecta > Diptera > Sciomyzidae > Dichetophora > Dichetophora obliterata. Next base: position 145,504,521 of record OY986436.1, on the reverse strand, counting down.
TTCTAAAATAATTTACGAAGGCTACAAATCTGCGCACTTCGTCTGGATTAGTTGGTTTGGGATAGTTTTGGATTTTATCATATTTGGATTCATCCGGAAGTATTCCTTTATCAGTTGATCTCGTATATTAGTTGGTGTCAGTTGTGTTTTATCGTGTTATGTAAAAGCCTTTGTTTGTTATATTCGTGAGTGTATTAAAACAGGTTCAATATCGTAATTACTTAAATATTATACAGTAATTATCGCTTATATGCACTATGTTTATAAGCATATCCCGCTTATATGCATTCAAACTTAAGATATTTAACTTTTTCACTTAAAATAGCCAACATTTTTTCGCTTAAAAGCATTTCGCTTATATGAGTTTCTCTTTTATATGCATCAAAATTAGGAATTTTTTAAAACCAAAGTCATAGAAAACTAACCAGTTATATGCATCCCTACTAAAATTCCGATTATAAATTTCACATCTCCATTGAGCTGTCAAATATGAAATAGCCCGTCACTGTATTTGAAATTGTCAAAGTTTTTTATCTTTTTCCTGTGCATTTTTAAAATGAACAAAAATAAAAAATAACCTTGTCACTCAAACAAAATAATTAATTTGTAAAGGAAGTTGAGACAAATTAAATAAGATAGAAGAACATATGTGCCAAAAATGCAATGCAATGTACAAAAGAAAATAACTGACTTTTTTCGAGATAGAAAGGACTTAAAAAATTAAAAAAATTAAGTTAAGTTTTATGTAGTACGAACCTGGCGTTCTTAAATTTAATTTTTTTTAAAGCATATTTTTTTATATATTTTTTTAAAACCATAAGTGGTATAAGTCTGGTAGAAGCCCCAATTTAAATTAATTTAATTCGAATCTGACTTAAAACTTAGTTTGTTTAAATTTTTTAAAAACCCTTAAGTGATTTAAGACTGCTAGAAGCGGCAATTTTATTTATTTTTTATTTTATTTTTTAAAAACGCTTATTTGACAAACTCTAATTTGTAAATAAATATAATTAAAAATTATACCAATTCATAACACAATTTTTATTGAAACAATATTCCCATTTTTATATATGTTTCGTGGAGGCATTTAACAGAGTTTTTATATAAGCACTGTGGATGCATATAACCGAGTTTTTATATATGCTTTCCCGCTTATAAGCAGCAAAAACCAAGTAAATAGAGGTAATGCTTATAAGCGATAATTACTGTATTGTACTTACTAATATCATTAATATACAACTATTCCATTAAATAATAATTGTGCATTTAAGTTGTGTAGGTTTAATTCTTGCATATTAACTTTGTTTGACTTGTTTAGTTAATGCAGTGTTGTTGTTTTTGCATGCTTACTGTGTTTTAGTTTCTTCTTTGTGCGGTGATTTGTTTATCTTCAGCTCAGTGAGTGTTGTTTTTGTTTTTTAGTTTCAACTAAACTGTGCACAAACTGCCTAAATATAATAACCCTAAAAGCACATTTTGCATCTGCTCATTTTTTAAAAATTAAACATGGATTATTTTTCTGCAGAAAATATCGTTGTTTGTTCTTTAGACGAACTTTGCAAAAGCCAAAACATTCTGAACTCCATGTTCAGCTGTTCTGGTCCATGTGAGCAAATGTTTCATGCATCTTGTGCCGGTATTTCCAAGTCATGCCTTGACGACTTAAAATCTCTGCGATCAGGTCTTCGCTAGTACTGTGCTTCGTGTAGGGCACTTTCCCCAGATGAACTTTATTCAAAAATTAAGCTTTTTGGGGAAAGTCTTAACTCGTTAAACAACAATTTTCGAGAAATTGTAACATTTTTTAGTAAAGTTAGGGCCGCACCCAGTACCAGCGTCTATGATGAAAATTCCATTTCGGAAAATATCCCGCTTGTCACAGACTGTTTCTTCCGGGACACAAACAATCCTTTCACAAGAAGACCACAGTATCTCAAAAATAAAGAGAAAAAATAAAAAAACTAATAAGAAGCGAAAATCATCTGGATCTACTTCTCAGACCAAGCAGCCCTCAGCACCGCTTTTGAACAGGAACACTCCAGTTACTTCCTCGTCACCTTCTAACATTCCTTCTTTGACTAATAGTTCAGTTTTGACTCCTATTGAGCCTAGAAATCTATCAAGCTTAAGGGCAGTGTCGGGGAAAAAAAATTTATTTATTTCACGTCTTCAGCCCGACACAACTGTTGAAAATGTATTGACTTTTATCAAACATAATAAATTGGTGAGTCAAAATGGATTTTGCTCATGCAAAAAAATAGGTAATAAACCTTCCCATGCTTCCTTTATTCTCACAGTTCCAGCTGAAGAGTTTGCAACTGTTCTAAACTCTAATTTGTGGACTGATAATATACTCGTTACAGCGTTTCAGCCTAAGAATAAGCCTAGAGGGACGACTCAAGCCGCTCGTCAATCCCAAAAAAACTGAATAGGTTATCCCTTTACTATCAAAATGTAAGGGGATTACGCTCTAAGACGCGAGACATATTTTTAATGTCTCAGAATTTCTCTGAGGATATTATCGCACTGACTGAAACTTGGTTAAACGGAAGCATTACTGACTTAGAATTGTTTGATAACAGTTTTGAAGTTTATAGAAGAGATAGACATGCTGACAATACTTCTGCTGTCGGTGGAGGTGTCTTATTAGCTGTAAGGAACTCCTTCGTTAGTTCCATTATTGTTATTCCCTGCTCTCCTAACATCGAACTTATATGCGTCAAGGTTGTACATTGCAATTCTAATGTATATCTTATTAATGCATACGTTCCTCCTAAGAGCAGAGTAGAAGTTTATGCAAGCCTTGCGGATTGCTTAGAATATATCATAAGCATAATTGACGTTAATGACGACATTTTATTGTTAGGTGATTTTAATCTGCCTGACTTGAAATGGGAATATTCTGACGATGATACATATTTTTGTGCATCTAATTCGAAGACTCGCCAAGAGCATATATATTTGTTGATAATATATGTTCTGACTTACAACAAGTGAGTTGTATTTATAATAGTCGTGAAAGACTTCTTGACCTGGTCTTAACTGCAGACAGTAAAAATGTGATTGTTGAGAGGGCCCTCATGCTTTGACTGCTGTTGCTCTAAGGGGGTTAAGTGCAACTAACACTTTAAACCTTCCTCCTTATGAGGATCGTTTAAAACTATTAAAAATGCAATCTTTGAATGAGAGAAGGAAGTCAACCACCAACTTTTTTGATGTAGCTTTTTTGATGTTAACTTATCGAAAGGTCAACTCAAAAAAAGATTGAAAACTAATGTATGATTAGATCTATGTAAACGCACGGTTAGTTGTTATGTCTTGTGTTGTCCCTGAGCCCAACCCATATTATGGTGGGTAAATTTTTCTCACTTTGGATTGTTTTGGACCACTCTTATCGATATCATTAAGGCTATTCACGGTTTGAGCGTACTTTTAACAAATCGTATTTATAGCATTTGTTATTGTTCAAACTGTGAGCACCTCGCCATGTGACTGTCGTATAAAAAGATTGTGCAACCCTGTGATGTATGTGATTATGCGGCTGTAGACAGAGCATAAAAATACGAGGTACAAAAAACACGTCCAAGGGCTGCTTATATTTACGCGTGCCTGCGTATTTGCATTTGTATGCAAAACAACAACAAAGCAAAATAAGCTTCCGTAAATTGGCGTACAAATAGCAAATCGAACAAATGGCAGACCAGCGTATTCGAACTGTGAATGGCCTTATTGAGATGTTTTAATGTTATTTGGGCTGGTTCTTAAGATGATCTAATGCGGAGAAAGTGCGAAAAAGCTGTAGTAGCTGAACCCTATTGTTATTGCATGTTTACATTTGTGTCCTAAAAAGGCAACTTCTGGGTTAAAAAATGTACACTTGTCTGGGTGTAATTTCGGTTTGGTTTTTCGGTATATTTCAAAAATGGATTTGAGATATTTTAATATATGTCTTTCAGAGCATCCAATCACTATCAAATCATCCATGTATACAAAAGCTTTGCTGGGGCCAAGTCCAGAAAAAGCTATTGACATCATGCGTTGAAATGAATTGGGTGAGATCTTTAAGCCAAATTGTAAACGTTTAAACCTAAAAGAGCCTTTTGAGCTTGAGAAAGAAGTTAGATTTCTAGAATTTTCATCTAGTTTTATCTGGTGAAAACCAGAAATGAGATTTAGGCTTGAAAAGTACTTAGCTCTGCCTAATTGATCTAAAATTTCGTCAATTCGGGGTAAAGGGTATTTGTCTGAAGCTAATTTTTTATTAAATTGGCGATAGTCGATAACTAAACGCCATCTTTTTTCTGTTGAATTGGGTAGAGACTTTTTGGGTACTAATAGAATGGGGCTATTGTATTCGGAACAGGAGGGTTCTATTATGTCATCTTTACACATTTTATCTATTTGCTTATCTATTTCATCTTTATGAGTATGTGGAATTCTATAATTTTTAATGTATACGGGTGTTTCATCTTTAGGTCTTAGTTTTTGAGTATAAAAATTGTTAACGCTGACTGTGTCAGTTTCAATTGCGAAAACGTCTGTGTAGTTTTTACAGAGATTTAGAAATGCGTTTCGGTGAGTAAGGTGCAATTTTGAGACAATTTTGATAAAACGGTGTCTATTATTGGCTTGGAATTTTGGATGGGTTCTATTTTCTTAACCATTTCAGCTCTTGCTGGTAAAGATATCGTATTGGCTTTGTTTTTTAAGATTTGTGAAATGGGGTCTAATGTTTAAATTGTGCCTTCCCCTATACCTGTAAGTTTATATGTTAGTGTTAAATGTTATTTAATAATACTTATGTCTGACCCTGTATCTAGAAAGAATGTATTTGCTAAATCGTTCGTAGAAGTTTCAACAAATATATAATTACTAAACTTAAGATTAACATTAAGGATTTTAATTGTTTTTACTCTAAGTTTTGGATTGGGAAATGCGCACCCAGTTGGGATTGCTGGGTGGCATTTCTGTTTTCCGGTGCTGCTTCTATAACGTGCACATTTCTTTGAGATTGATAGTTATTGCTATATTGCCTGCTATTTCCTCTATTATTTTGATTATTATACCGCTGATTATTACTAGGTCTATATTGGATATTTCCTCTGTTAGATATTTGGCCATTGTATTGTCGCCTTTTGTTCTGTCCTCTATACTGTTGTACGTATTGTCCGCGATACTGTCCATAATCTCCTCTGTTATGCTGTTGATTACCTTTTCTGACAAAGTTTATTTTAAATGCATCTTCAGCATCGTTGCTAAGTTCTACAAACTTCACAACAGCTTCGCTTATATCAGTAAAGTTTACGGCTTGCATTAAATATTTCGCTTTTTCTGATCTTGCATTTTTCGTTATTGTTTTTATCGCTGTTTTTGTTGAGTAATTCTTTGCTATATTATGAGGGACTCCATCAGAAATGTAGGCGTACTCCAACTGCTTGGTCAGTTCTTCTACTTCTTTTTTGTAATCGTTAGTGGCTTTATTGCTCTGTCTAGCGTTTAGTAGTTTTGCTTCAATTGATTGAGTTGATTCAGCTTTAACGCTTTGTCTAAATTTGTCAACAATTGCTGTTATTAATGCTTCTGTTGAGACCAAATTCCTGGCCGTACCAGTCAGTTTGCTTTTAATGAGTTCAACCGCTACGCTTTCGTGCGTTTCTTTGATTAAATTTACTTATTACTTTACTTTGATTAAATTTAGACGGAATTAGTCTAAAAATGGTTGTAAATTTTCGAATTTTAGGTCGAAATTTTGAAGGAGTTTCGATGCGTCGGACAAGAAATCAGTCACCGTAATCACCATTGTGCTCGGTATTGGATTTAAATTTTCTAAGGTGTTTTCGGAGGCTGTATCAGTGTCGTCGGTATCACTTAGATTGTCATCTGATAAGACTGTTGCGCCAAAAATTTCCGTATCTACTCTAGTTGTCAAGTCTTTAGGTATTTCCTCTTGAATTCCTAATTCCTACAAGCTTTTCAAGCAGACAAAGCAAGTCTTCTCTGAAATAAGTAAGGAACTTTCTTCGCTTTCTGCAAAATTTTATAAATACCAGTCGCTTTTCGACGATTTTAAATATATTGAAGAGTCAATTCCTTCACCCAAAAGGAAAAAAAAAACATATGTCTTTGCGTAGTAAGCAAAAAACGGATTCAACTCCAACTCTACTTTCTTCTGTACATGACATTGCTGATGATATGGACATTTGTGGTATAACAGCCCCTCCACCTATTTTAACTTCTACTTCGAATACAACAAACATATCGATTTCTGCTCCTTTGCCAGTGCTGGCACCTCCACCTTTATTGCAAGTCATGTCTTATGCCCAAACTGTTTCTCTTTCACCAACTTTGGTCGATTACCAGGTTGTTCTTCTTACTTCTCAGGTTTCTGTTCCACCTAAGCCAATCATAGCAGTTCCACCACCTAAATCAATCTTTGTTTCTCGCTTAGCTGCGGTTACAACAGAGGTTGATATAGATTTTTTTATTAAATCAAAGTTGAATTGTTCCTTGCATCTTTCGGTTCATAAATTCAAATATTCAAATGTAAGATCGATAACTTTTTTTAGATTAACAGTTCCTGAAAATTTATTTAATACTATAGATTATGTAAACTTTTGGCCGCCAAACACAATTGTACGCGAATTTGAATTTAAGAGCAATCCAAGACCTGTAAATATTGCACTTTTGCCGCGCCCCCGAAATAGCCCTGATTCTCATCCAAAAAACTATTAATAAACCGCAAGTCTAAATTAGAGATTGTGTACCAAAATGTCAGGGGTCTTAACTCCAAACTTTCCGATATTTTCATAAACAGTTTTGATTTTGAATATAACATTATAATTTTTTACAGAGACTTGGCTTCGCTCTTATATCTTAAATTCTGAAATAATGTGCAATAAATATAAAATTTTTCGTAAAGATCGTCATGATAATATTGGTGGTGGTGTTTTGATAGCTGTTCAAAACTCGCTTGTATCTGAAGAATTGACAATTCTTGACACCAGTGACATTGAGTTCATTTGTGTTGCAGTAAAATTAAATAATAGTATTATTTATGTTACCTGCTCTTACATTCCTCCTTATTGTGACTTAACAATGTATTTAAAACATTTACAAGCCATCGAAAAAGATCATAATTTGCTAAAAAATAAAGACTTTCTTATTGTGCTGGGTGATTTTAATCTACCTTTTGTGACTTGGAGATCGCCTGATGATTCTTCATTTCTTACTCCTGTTTCCAATAGTGATTGGATAAATGATTTCTTAGATAAGCTATCTGATCTGTGTCTTGAACAAGTCAGTGATATTTTAAATATAAACCACAGAACCCTAGACCTTGTATTTGTAGATAGATGCACTTCTGTTAATCTCCATTGTTCGAATCCCGTATCTCTTCCAGAAGATGTACATCATCCAACTCTTGAAATAACAGTTTTACTCCCCCACGAAAAAGAAGATAAAGTAACTGCTGATGCGCGAAATAAAAAAATTTATAATTTTAAGGAAACGGACTATGTAAAACTTAATTCCTTACTTTCGCAGACTGATTGGTCTCCAATTTTAACTAGCGGAACATCATATTCATATTATGACGTCGAATCTTCTGTACAGTTTTTCAATGACACTCTGCAAAGGTGTTTCTTATTGTCCGTCCCAATAAGAAGGAGTTTCTCCAATTCTTTAAATACACCCTGGCTAACAAATGATCTAAAGGCACTTAAAAATTTAAAAAATCGTTTATTTAAAAAATATAAAATATCTGGTTCTAGTTAAGACTTTGCTTCCTATTCTTCTTGTCGTTATAGATATCAACTATTAAATAAACAATGCTATTCTGCTTAAATAATTAACATAAAATCTAAATTTAAAGATAATCCAAAACTTTTCTATAGTTTTTTTAACTCTTAAACGTAAAGCCTCCAGTTTTCCACCCCTAATGAAATTCAATCAGGAAGAATCATCTTGTGACAATGTGATTTTTAACATGTTTGCAAACTTCTTTAAATCAACTTACTCCGATATACCATTTAATACTAGCACGGTGTATCCTTTTCTCCCGCCAGTTAACTCTTTTGAAACTCCTGTAATGACCCAAATATTGTTATGTGTTTTCTTCGACAAGTAAAATCTTCTTTAACGACTGGCCCTGATAAAATTCTAAAGCAATGTGCTACAAACCTGTGTACTCCTCTAGCAAAAATTTTTAACATTTCCTTGCATATTGGTTATTTTCCTATTATATGGAAGGATTCTTATATTATACCCCTTCATAAATTTGGCTCCAAGATAGATGTTTCTAACTATCGAGGAATTGCAAAATTAAGTGCAATCCTTAAGTTATTTGAGAAAATCATAACTGATCAATTAACCCACTCCGTGTCGTCCACCATTTCTGTCTTTCAACATGGTTTTCTGAAGGGTAAGTCCACTACAACAAACCTCTTAGAGTTTACTACGCGTGTTATAAATGGTTTTACTTTGGGACTGCAGATTGATGTTATTTATACTGACTTTAGCAAAGCTTTCGACAGTGTAAATCATAATCTTCTTTTGAGAAAACTCCACCTTATTGGGTTTCCTGTCACATTATTAAATTGGATAATTTCGTATTTATCTAGACGTACTCAAAAGGTTTTATATAAGAATTCTCTTTCAAAAAGTATTTCGGTCACTTCTGGCGTTCCTCAGGGCAGTCATCTTGGACCGGTTTTGTTTTTACTATTCATTAATGATCTTCTTTCGGTAATAAAATACTGTAACGTCTTAATGTACGCTGACGACGTGAAACTTTTTCTTTGTTACAAATCACCCGAAGAACGACATCTTTTACAATCTGATCTAAATAGACTTGTGGACTGGTGTAGCTTAAAAATATTAAATCTCAACTTAAAAAAATGTAAGCAAATGACATTCTCGTGTAGATCTGCTAATAACATAAATTACACTATAAATAACACTAGCTTAGAAATAGTTTCCAGTTTTCTCGATCTTTGTGTTATTATGGATTCAAAACTTTGCTTCAATCTCCATGTTAATATGGTGATAAATAAGGCAAGAGGAGACCTTGGTTTCATTAAAAGATGGGCTAAAGAAATCAGTGTTCCCTTTACTACTAAATTATTATATACCTCTCTCGGAAGACCATTTCTTGAATATGTATCAGTTATATGGAACCCACAATATAATGTCTACATCGACGCCATAAATCCGTTCAAAAACAGTTTTTACTTTTTGCTTTACGTCATAGTCGTTGGAACCCCAATATTATGCTTCCATCGTATGAAATACGCCTTAAAATTATTTTACTACCTTCCCTAAGAAGCAGAAGAATGATGCTTAATGTCATGTTTCTGTATAAATTATTTCGTGGCGAGATTAATTCGGAATATCTCATCTCAGCTCTAAATTTTAACATCCCAAGGAGAGGAACTAGACATATTCTGTTTTTCAAGTTGAGTCAGTGCAATTCTAATTACGCTCTTCATGAACCTTTACGATGTATGTGCAGTGATTTCAATGATAACTTCAACATGATTAATTTTTCTGATTCGGTAGACGTATTAAAACGGAAAATTATATTACATTTAAATAATTAAATCAATTTAACTGCATCCTATTTGTTGCAACCTAACGCAGTTTTATAACAATATAATATTGGTAATTGAGATTGTTCTGTTTCTCCTTTTTGTCTCACTATTATGTTTTATAATGTAAGCACCATCAAATATGAATCGTTTTTTAAACTTACTTTTTAAAAATTAAATATCAGAAATTTTAATTTCAAAAAAATATTTTCAACATACATACATTCTATATTTAAAATATATATATAAGAAAAAAAATATTTATTTTAAATAGCCTACATAAAATTATTTAAATAAAAATATCACAATGATTTTGAGTCATTTGCTATTTCAAATAACAGGCATAATTTCTATACTTTGAATAAAAGAACAAACCTCAGTTGACTTGTAAAACAACGACAAGCAGACATTGCAGGCCAAAGCCACTTTAATTCAATTCTTTTGTATTTTGTTTTTTTTTTTTACTTTCTTTGTTTTATGACAAGCAATAACAAAGCATAGCTCCTAGCGAGAACTAATGTATGTATGGCTCAATTACAAATTTTAAGGTAGGATAGTGGGATAAATTCGTTTTCATGTAAAAGAACATTATTTCTGCACAGTGGAGCAAACTACGATTTTATAATTTTTTTTTTCCAACAAAATTTTATTTGTTTAATTTTAATAAATGCCTAAAGAAAATTTATATTCATGGCCAATAATAAGAGGACTAAAAGTCGAATTTGATAGGTCACATAAATGTCTTAATAGAGCCAATCTTCCTGCAGCACAAACCCAACTTAGGCATTTAAGGGTACTGGTTGAAAAGCACAACCGAATAGCAAATCTAGTTAATGAGTTTAAAAATAATCTCACATCTTTCCAAGAGACAGAAATCTCTAAATTATTCAACTCGTTGAAAGGGAGATTAGAAACATTATTTGAAATATTTTTTTTGGATTCGCACGGAGGTATGAATCTTCTAAAGATACGTATACCCGACCCATACGCATGCACGATTTACACTCTAGAACCTGCCCGGATCAGACCGGGACAGACAGAATGCACCTACGTACTAAACATATCCCCTATTGGCAAATAAGATTATCCACTAAGCACATTAATTGGCTTTTCAGCGGAATTTAAAAATTTAATATATAACAAACGCGTATTTAAGTATATTTAATTCTATATAAATAAGCAACATCGAATTAAATTATAGTGATTATCAATTTAAGGTACCCGAAAAACAATCCTGACTTCAAAAAGAATCGAAAACACTATACTCATTTTAACTGGTTTGCGGACATTGTCCAACCCAAGGACCTACGTAGAAATGAGATAAATCTCATATTCGCCAAATCAAAATCCCAATTAGTTGGATATGCATTTGGACCAACGCAGGCATAAACTTGTGTGGAGAAGAGATATACTCTGGCACACCAATCCAGGTGATAGTGTGAGTTCAGTCTAATTTCAAATCAGGAAACCACGTGAGCACGTAAATCACAATTCGATTTAAAATTAAAATATTGAATAATTAAAAAGTAATTTTAAAAAACGATTCATATTTGATGGTGCTTACATTATAACACATAATAGTGAGACAAAATGGAGAAACAGAACAATCTCAATTACCAATATTACATTGTTATAAAACTGCGTTAGGTTGCAACAAATAGGATGCAGTTAAATTGATTTAATTATTTAAATGTAATCGCTATGGAAGCATAATATTGGGGTTCCAACGACTATGACGTAAAGCAAAAAGTAAAAACTGTTTTTGAACGGATTTTATGGCGTCGATGTAGACATTATATTGTGGGTTCCATATAACTGATACATATTCAAGAAATGGTCTTCCGAGAGAGGTATATAATAATTTAGTAGTAAAGGGAACACTGATTTCTTTAGCCCATCTTTTAATGAAACCAAGGTCTCCTCTTGCCTTATTTATCACCATATTAACGTGGAGATTGAAGCAAAGTTTTGAATCCATAATAACACAAAGATCGAGAAAACTGGAAACTATTTCTAAGCTAGTGTTATTTATAGTGTAATTTATGTTATTAGCAGATCTACGCGAGAATGTCATTTGCTTACATTTTTTTAAGTTGAGATTTAATATTTTTAAGCTACACCAGTCCACAAGTCTATTTAGATCAGATTGTAAAATATGTCGTTCTTCGGGTGATTTGTAACAAAGAAAAAGTTTCACGTAGTCAGCGTACATTAAGACGTTACAGTATTTTATTACCGAAGGAAGATCATTAATGAATAGTAAAAACAAAACCGGTCCAAGATAACTGCCCTGAGGAACGCCAGAAGTGACCGAAATACTTTTTGAAAGAGAATTCTTATATAAAACCTTTTGAGTACGTCTAGATAAATACGAAATTATCCAATTTAATAATGTGACAGGAAACCCAATAAGGTGGAGTTTTCTCAAAAGAAGATTATGATTTACACTGTCGAAAGCTTTGCTAAAGTCAGTATAAATAACATCAATCTACAGTCCCAAAGTAAAACCATTTATAACACGCGTAGTAAACTCTAAGAGGTTTGTTGTAGTGGACGTACCCTTCAGAAAACCATGTTGAAAGACAGAAATGGTGGACGACACGGAGTGGGTTAATTGATCAGTTATGATTTTCTCAAATAACTTAAGGATTGCACTTAATTTTGCAATTCCTCGATAGTTAGAAACATCTATCTTGGAGCCAGATTTATGAAGGGGTATAATATAAGAATTCTTCCATATAATAGGAAAATAACCAATATGCAAGGAAATGTTAAAAATGTTTGCTAGAGGAGTACACAGGTTTGTAGCACATTGCTTTAGAATTTTATCAGGGCCGGTCGTTAAAGAAGATTTTACTTGTCGAAGATAACACATAACAATATTTGGGTCTATTACAGGAATTTCAAAAGAGTTAACTGGCGGGAGAAAAGGATACACCGTGCTAGTATTAAATGGTATATCGGAGTAAGTTGATTTAAAGAAGTTTGCAAACATGTTAGAAATCACATTGTCACAAGATGATTCTTCCTGATTGAATTTCATTAGGGGTGGAAAACTGAAGGCTTTACGTTTTGAGTTAAAAAAACTATAGAAAAGTTTTGGATTATCTTTAAATTTAGATTTTATGTTAATTATTTAAGCAGAATAGCATTGTTTATTTAATAGTTGATATCTATAACGACAAGAAGAATAGGAAGCAAAGTCTAAACTAGAACCAGATATTTTATATTTTTTAAATAAACAATTTTTTAAATTTGTAAGTGCCTTTAGATCATTTGTTAGCCAGGGTGTATTTAAAGAATTGGAAAAACTCCTTCTTATTGGGACGTTAATAAGAAACACCTTTGCAGAGTGTCATTGAAAAACTGTACAGAAGATTCGACGTCATAATATGAATATGATGTTCCGCTAGTTAAAATTGGAGACCAATCAGTCTGCGAAAGTAATGAATTAAGTTTTACATAATCCGTTTCCTTAAAATTATAAACTTTTTATTTCGCGCATCAGCAGTTACTTTATCTTCTTTTTCGTGGGGGAGTAAAACTGTTATTTCAAGAGTTGGATGATGTACATCTTCTGGAAGAGATACGGGATTCGAACAATGGAGATTAACAGAAGTGCATCTATCTACAAATACAAGGTCTAGGGTTCTGTGATTTATATTTAAAATATCATTGACTTGTTGAAGACACAGATCAGATAGCTTATCTAAGAAATCATTTATCCAATCACTATTGGAAACAGGAGTAAGAAATGAAGAATCATCAGACGATCTCCAAGTCACAAAAGGTAGGTTAAAATCACCCAGCACAATAAGAAAGTCTTTATTTTTTAACAAATTATGATCTTTTTCGATGGCTTGTAAATGTTTTAAATACATTGTTAAGTCACAATTAGGAGGAATGTAAGAGCAGGTAACATAAATAATACTATTATTTAATTTTTTAAATGAACTCAATGTCACTGGTGTCAAGAATTGTCAATTCTTCAGATACAAGCGAGTTTTGAACAGCTATCAAAACACCACCACCGATATTATCATGACGATCTTTACGAAAAATTTTATATTTATTGCACATTATTTCAGAATTTAAGATTTAAGAGCGAAGCCAAGTCTCTGTAAAAAATTATAATGTTATATTCAAAATCAAAACTGTTTATGAAAATATCGGAAAGTTTGGAGTTAAGACCCCTGACATTTTGGTACACAATCTCTAATTTAGACTTGCGGTTTATTAATAGTTTTTTGGATGAGAATCAGGGCTATTTCGGGGGCGCGGCAAAAGTGCAATATTTACAAGTCTTGGATTGCTCTTAAATTCAAATTCGCTTACAATTGTGTTTGGCGGCCAAAAGTTTACATAAACTATAGAATTAAATAAATTTTCAGGAACTGTTAATCTAAAAAAAGTTATCGACCTTACATTTGAATATTTGAATTTATGAACCGAAAGATGCAAGGAAAAATTCAACTTTGATTTAATAAAAAAATCTATATCAACCTCTGTTGTAACCGCAGCTAAGCGAGAAACAAAGATTGATTTAGGTGGCGGAACTGCTATGATTGGCTTAGGTGGAACAGAAACCTGAGAAGTAAGAAGAACAACCTGGTAATCGACCAAAGTTGGTGAAAGAGAAACAGTTTGGGCATAAGACATGACTTGCAATAAAGGTGGAGGTGCCAGCACTGGCAAAGGAGCAGAAATCGATATGTTTGTTGTATTCGAAGTAGAAGTTAAAATAGGTGGAGGGGCTGTTATACCACAAATGTCCATATCATCAGCAATGTCATGTACAGAAGAAAGTAGAGTTGGAGTTGAATCCGTTTTTTGCTTACTACGCAAAGACATATGTTTTTTTTTTCCTTTTGGGTGAAGGAATTGACTCTTCAATATATTTAAAATCGTCGAAAAGCGACTGGTATTTATAAAATTTTGCAGAAAGCGAAGAAAGTTCCTTACTTATTTCAGAGAAGACTTGCTTTGTCTGCTTGAAAAGCTTGTAGGAATTAGGAATTCAAGAGGAAATACCTAAAGACTTGACAACTAGAGTAGATACGGAAATTTTTGGCGCAACAGTCTTATCAGATGACAATCTAAGTGATACCGACGACACTGATACAGCCTCCGAAAACACCTTAGAAAATTTAAATCCAATACCGAGCACAATGGTGATTACGGTGACTGATTTCTTGTCCGACGCATCGAAACTCCTTCAAAATTTCGACCTAAAATTCGAAAATTTACAACCATTTTTAGACTAATTCCGTCTAAATTTAATCAAAGTAAAGTAATAAGTAAATTTAATCAAAGAAACGCACGAAAGCGTAGCGGTTGAACTCATTAAAAGCAAACTGACTGGTACGGCCAGGAATTTGGTCTCAACAGAAGCATTAATAACAGCAATTGTTGACAAATTTAGACAAAGCGTTAAAGCTGAATCAACTCAATCAATTGAAGCAAAACTACTAAACGCTAGACAGAGCAATAAAGCCACTAACGATTACAAAAAAGAAGTAGAAGAACTGACCAAGCAGTTGGAGTACGCCTACATTTCTGATGGAATCCCTCATAATATAGCGAAGAATTACTCAACAAAAACAGCGATAAAAACAATAACGAAAAATGCAAGATCAGAAAAAGCGAAATATTTAATGCAAGCCGTAAACTTTACTGATATAAGCGAAGCTGTTGTGAAGTTTGTAGAACTTAGCAACGATGCTGAAGATGCATTTAAAATAAACTTTGTCAGAAAAGGTAATGAACAACATAACAGAGGAGATTATGGACAGTATCGCGGATAATACGTACAACAGTACAGAGGACAGAACAAAAGGCGACAATACAATGGCCAAATATCTAACAGAGAAAATACCCAATATAGACCTAGTAATAATCAGCGGTATAATAATCAAAATAATAGAGGAAATAGCAGGCAATATAGCAATAACTATCAATCTCAAAGAAATGTGCACGTTATAGAAGCAGCACCGGAAAACAGAAATGCCACCCAGCAATCCCAACTGGGTGCGCATTTCCCAATCCAAAACTTAGAGTAAAAACAATTAAAATCCTTAATGTTAATCTTAAGTTTAGTAATTATATATTTGTTGAAACTTTTCGAACGATTTAGCAAATACATTCTTTCTAGATACAGGGTCAGACATAAGTATTATTAAACAACATATAACACTAACATATAAACTTACAGGTATAGGGGAAGGCACAATTTAAACATTAGGCTTTGTTCAAGCCAAAATCTTTCTGAAAAATTTTAAATTAACTCAAAACTTCCAAGTCGACAATGACTTTCCGATACCATGTGACGGAATCATTGGTTTAGACTTTATTAAATACCATAATTGTGTGTTAGACTACAACCCCCACAGAAGCATTTTCATTATTAGACCCCATTTCACAAATCTTAAAAAACTAATGCAAAATTTTTGATGAACCCAAAGCCAATACGATATCTTTACCAGCAAGAGCTGAAATGGTTAAGAAAATAAGTATAAACTGCAATGAGTCAGAAATTTTAATACCAAATCAGGAAATTTCACCTGGTTGCAAATACTTTGGCATCAAAAGATCACCCATATGTGAGAATCTTAAATACCACAAATAAAAATATTTTAATAGAAAATTATTCCATCAAAACAGAAAGTTTAGATTCATACCACATTTTAAAAATAGAACCCATCCAAAATTCCAAACCAAGAATAGACACCGTTTTATTAAAATTGTCTCAAAATTGCACCTTACTCACCGAAACGCATTTCTAAATCCGTGTAAAAACTACACAGACGTTTTCGCAATTGAAACTGACACAGTCAGCGTTAACAATTTTTATACTCAAAAACTAAGACCTAAAGATGAAACACCCGTATACATTAAAAATTATAGAATTCCACATACTCATAAAGATGAAATAGATAAGCAAATAGATAAAATGTGTAAAGATGACATAATGGAACCCTCCTGTTCCGAATACAATAGCCCCATTCTATTAGTACCCAAAAAGTCTCTACCCAATTCAACAGAAAAAAGATGGCGTCTAGTTATCGACTGCCGCCAATTTAATAAAAAATTAGCTTCAGACAAATACCCTTTACCCCGCAATGACGAAATTTTAGATCAATTAGGCAGAGCTAAGTACTTTTCGTGCCTAGATCTCATTTCTGGTTTTCACCAGATAAAACTAGATGAAAATTCTAGAAATCTAACTTCTTTCTCAAGCTCAAAAGGCTCTTTTAGGTTTAAACGTTTACAATTTGGCTTAAAGATCGCACCCAATTCATTTTAACGCATTCAACTTTCCTATTTGTAACTCAAGTCTGATCTGTACTTGCCACAGGTTGATTATGAAAATTATCGAAGCAGTCAGAACAGGTTACCACTTCAGTTTTGTGTGGTATTTTCTGATAAAACCGCGTGGGAAATTTTGACATTTCTTTACATATAGACAATACGGCGAATTTAACCAACGTTGAAATGGGTATGTGCAAAGTAATAGGATATGTTAAGACATAATTTTCGAAATGAAACTATTAATTTCTCACAGTATTCTTATCTCCACGATCAAGAGCGAGGAATTTTTTACAGTTTGAAATTGTCTTACATTTGTTGCTATCACAAACAAAACACTTGCGATCATCATTGTGGGTGAGAATGTAGGCCTTTTTGTTGATCTTGTTGTTGATGTTGGGTAATTGCTCTCTCTTAACATCTAAAGAGTCTTTAACTGTTATACAGCTAGCAGATATCCCTATGTTGAATACCCAATTGGAGAATTCATGCATATTAGGTTTCTTGTTTTGATTTAGCAGCTGTAATTTTTGTGTACCCCATTGAAATTGATATGTAGGTGGTAATTTTTGTATTAAATCTCGTAGCAGTGAGGAGTTATTAATTTCATCAGATAAATTAGCAATTAAACTTTTAACATTACAGGCGAATAAGGTAAATGAAGATAAACTATTTTCATCAATTGGAGGTGTTCTTTTGATACGATTTTTAATAGAATTTACAATCTTTTCAGGTTGGCCATACAGCAGCTTTAAAATTGACATTATCCACGAAACGTTTGATGGGTGAACTAACATATGTATGTTGAACGTTTTGTAGTGCTTCTACTCGCAAAGACTTTTGTAATCTTATAAGATTTTCAGCGTCAGCGAATCCGCAAATTTTAGTGGACCAATCATTGATAGACGAGAATATGGGCCATTCTTCTGGTTGACCGGAGAAATCAGGCAGTTATTTAGGTAAAGAATGTCGTGCTTGAAGCTGACCTTGATTTAACTGAGATGAGTTATTTAGGACTGCAGATTGAAGAGGTTGTGGATTTATAGGAACATTGTGCGTGGAAGTAAAATTCGAATAATTTAGTGGATGTGTTATTGGAGAAGTTGCAGATGTTATCGGCGGTTGGAGTACGACTGGTTAACACTGAGGCAGCAGTTGTTGTTGAAAACCTGTATTGGCAACACCTGAAGTAAAAGTTGGTATTACGGATGCAGATGATATCATTGTACCTTCCGCTGCTCTATTCGGTGGAAATGAAGAAGAAGTCAAGTTTCGTGTCATATTATTAATTCCGCTGCAATAATTGGTGTTATTATTCAAATTTGTGACATTACATATTTGTGGTGGTATTCTGAAATAAGCAGTTTCAACAGGCAAGTGCGATGCTTGCGGCTCTTTTGTTTTATTTGAATTTGTTATTTCAGGTTGCGCATTAGACTCGGACTGAATTGGTTGTGCTAAATAACTCAACTACGGCAGCTCTTTTAGCCAATTGCTTACTTGAATTGACCATGCATAACTTTGATGTTCTCCATCTTAATTTTCTAAAAACTTATATTTTTTATCTAAATATTCGCGATTTACGGCAAAGAAAAGGGATCATTCCTCTTCCAAACGTTGCAGTTTTAATTGAATTTGGCTTGCGTTAGAATTATTTGAGTGATTTAAGGCACGACTTGAAGAAGTTCTTACAGACTCAGCTGGTAGAGCATTAACTTGTAAGAAATACACGTTTGGCATTTAAAGGTTAGGTCTGACGTTTGGTTTTCTCGGGATGTTGTACAAGATTTATGATAACTTTTTTTAGAATTCGTGCAGGTTATCATATTTTGGTCAGGAGGGTTTAAACAAAGTCAGCATTCGAAACAATTTTGTTGATCTTGTGAATCCATTGTACTTACTGTGAGATTGGCAATATAGGACGCTTTTAGGTGCTACTGCAGTCTTTTTAGAAACGATGATTTGGTAGAAAACGTTTCGCCACAAAAAGAATTTTAAATTGTTGAGAGAGGAATCTGCTTCGCTAATGATTTCCACGTGATTTTAAATAAAGACTTCAATTGATTTCAATTCAAATTTCGATGTATTTCAACGAATATCTCTTATATTAAAATTCCTATAATTACATTTTCAGTAAGAAAATTCTTAGAGATAAACAAGTTTTTAAACTCATTTTTTGGTGTGGAAACCAATAGGTTCAAATATTTAAAAAAATTTAAGTTGATGATATATATTTAAACAAATTTCGCGGACTAACAATAATTTACAGCCAAACTCAGTACAAGTTTTATCATATCAAAAATGGCGATGTGAAATTAAAGCGGAACTGACAAACTTCGAAAAATATGTTCTCATTTCTGACATTTAGAATTTATAACTATTATCTTTTATATTTGATCTAACTAATTGCAAGTTTTGCCAGTGGCGCAATATATATTACGCAAATGCAAATTTTGTCCGGCGTAAGGCTTTTTAAGTACAAATCCAATCTTAATAAATTTAGTATTGTTTGGTTGGTTTAGACTTATAGATGTGCAACCTGGACTTTTTATTTCTTAAAAAAATTTACATATTTTAAGTTATAACGAGTTAAAGTTTGCATATAACTGTTGTTATGTTGCTTTTTCTTTTCTTAATTTCAGCATATGCCTAAATTATGTGGAACTCCTTCGTTAGTTCCATTATCGATATTCCCTGCTCTTCTAATATCGAACTTATATGCATTAAGATTGTACATTGTAATTCTTATGTATATGTAGTTAATGCTTATGTTCCTCCAAAGAGCAGTGTGGAAGTTTATGCAAGCCTTGCGGATTGCATAGAATACGTTATAAATATTCTTGACGTTAGTGACGACATTTTATTGTTGGGTGATTTTAATCTGCCTGACTTGAAATGGGAATCTTCAGACGATGATACATATTTTTGTGCATCTAATTCGAAGACACGCCAAGAGCATATATTTGTTGATAATATATGTTCTGACTTACAACAAGTAAGTTGTATTTATAATAGTCGTGAAAGACTTCTTGACCTGGTCTTAACTACAGACTGTAACAACGTGATTGTTAAGAGGGCCCTTCATGCTCTAACTTCTGTTGATGACTACCATCCACCACTGAGCATATGGTACAAGTCCGACAGGGAAAATATGGTGAATTCCAATTCAATAGATAAAGTTTATGAATTCAATTTCAAAAAAGCTGACTTTCTGAGGTTGAATCATTTACTTCATAATAAACTTAATGTAATTTTAGAATATTTTAATGGTAATAATCTTGAAGATTCAATTAATTTTTTTTATATGGAAATCTTTACTATGTTTTCTGAGTCCGTGCCGTATAGCCTCAAATTTGCGAAAAATTGTGCTTACCCTTGGTACACAAGGGAATTAAAGATTCTTCGCAACAACAGGAATAGGGCATGGAAGAAATATGTCTGTAGCTTAGACTTAAATGACCTAGAAACCTACAAGCGTTTGTTTCTGGATTTTGAAAGTTGCTCAGCTACCTTATATCAAAATTATTTAGACAATATTAAGCTGAGAATATTGTCTGATCCAAAGAAATTCTGGGGTTTCATAAACACCAAAAAAAAATCTGATGGATTCCCTTCATCATTTAAGTCTTCTGACGGATTTACTGACGATCCCGTTATAATTTGTGGCCTATTTGCCACTCTCTTTAAAGAGTCATTCTGTTCAGACTCTTTTAGTCCTGATGAAGATTATTTTGAATATATGAACTCTACACCCAGGGTTTCGTTGGGCCCTATATCTTTTAACTCAGAGGATATTTTAAAGTATATTGGATCGATCGAAGAAGATTTCAATGCTGGACCTGACGGAATTCCTGCCGCAGTGTTAACGCAATGTGGTTCCGTTCTAAGCCAACCACTCTCCATCTTATTCAATAAATCAATTAGGGAATGTAATTTTCCACTTTTTTGGAAAAAATCTTTTATAAGTCCTATTTATAAAAAAGGTTGTAGGAATGATGTAAACAACTATAGGCCTATCGCTAAACTCTCATCGATTCCAAAACTTTTCGAGCGGCTCGTGTATGATCGTGTGAAGATTCATTGTGCGAGGGTCATAACAACTCGTCAGCATGGATTTGTTACTGGCAGATCCACTGTGTCTAATCTCCTCGATTTTACAACATTCTGCTTAAATTCAGTTTATTCAGGTAACCAGGTCGATTGTATTTACACTGATTTTAGTAAAGCATTTGATAAACTACCACACAAATTAATTGTATTTAAACTAAAGTTATTGGGTTTTCCACAATTTTTTGTAAGCTGGATTCAATCGTATCTGACAGAGCGATCTTATCAAATACGATTTCGAGGTGTGTTGTCTGGTGAATTTATTGCTGCATCAGGTGTTCCTCAAGGTAGCCACCTTGGTCCACTTCTGTTTATTTTAGCCATTAATGATGTAACCCACATCATCAAATACTCTCATCTGCTCATTTATGCAGATGATATGAAAATATACAGAACAGTAGATTCTAAAGACAATTCAGTTCTACTCCAGTCTGATTTAAAATCCTTTGAAGTTTGGTGTTCTAAAAATAATATGTTTCTTAATCCAGATAAATGCCAAACTATGACCTTTTCGCGAAAAAGGAATAATTTAATTTTTGATTATAAGATAAAAGATACAGCTTTAAATCGTGTAGATTCTGTCAAAGATCTTGGTATATGCATGGATTCTAAGCTATCGTTTAGCGTTCATATTGATAGCATTTGTAAAAAAGCGTCTTCTATGCTCGGTTTTATAAAACGCTGGGCCAAAGAATTTAATAGTATGATAACAACTACAACGCTGTATTATTCAATTGTCCGTCCTCACTTGGAGTATGCAAGTCAAGTTTGGTCGCCAAGTTACAATGTACATGTTGAACGAATAGAAAGAATTCAAAAACGTTTTGTTCGGTTTGCTCTAAGGGGCTTAAGCGGAACTGACACTTTTAATCTTCCTCCTTATGAGGATCGTTTAAAACTATTAAAAATGCAATCTTTAAATGAGAGAAGGAAGTCTGCTGATATCGTCTACTTACACCAACTCATAACTGGTGGGTTCGATTCACCAGAACTCCTAACTCTTATAAATTTTAACACTAACCGTAGAAGCAGTAGAAACGCTAACAATTTAATTTATTTACCTTTTAGTAGCACAAATTATATGGCTACTGCTCCTTTAAATCGCATGAGTACCTTTGTTAACAACTGTAGCTTTTTTGATGTTAACTTATCGAAAGGTCAACTCAAAAGTAGATTGAAAACTAATGTATGATTAGATCTATATTAACGCATGGTTAGTTGTTATGTCTTGTGTTGTCCCTGAGCCCAACCCATATTATGGTGGGTAAATTTTTCTCACTTTAGATTGTTTTGGACCACTCTTATCGATATCATTAGGGCTATTCACGGTTTGAGCGTACTTTTAACAAATCGTATTTATAGCATTTGTTATTGTTCAAACTGTGAGCACCTCGCCATGTGACCGTCGTATTAAAAAATTGTGCAGCCCTGTGATGTATGTCATTATGCGGCTGTTGACAGATCATAAAAATACGAGGTACAAAAAACACGTCTAAGGGCTGCTTTTATTTCCGCGTGCCTGCGTATTTGCGTTTGTATGCAAAGCAACAGCAAAATGCGCTTTCGTAAATTGGCATACAAATAGCGGATCGTACAAATGGCGGACCAGCGTATTCGAACTGTGAATGGCCTTATTGAGATGTTGTAATGTTGTTTGGGCTGGTTCTTAAGATGATCTAATGCGGAGAAAGTGCGAAAAAGCTGTAGTAGCTGAACTCTATTGTTATTGCATGTAATGGTACCACCTATCGGCTAATAGCTATAAAACTATTATACTGACGTATAATTTTTTATAATTTCGAATCTAAAACTATGAATTGACTAGTATTTCCCGGCAGACGTTGTTCTGCCACAGACCGCCTTACTGCCATATACGAAAATGTCAAGAAATGCCGAATATATTCACCATTTTCAGTATACCCGAGTAAAAATAAAAACTTTTTTAGCTAAGGCCAAACAGCGGCCGTACAAGGCCTAATTTTTAATATTTTTCTCGGCCATACGAGGGTCGTACAAGGGTCGTACAAGGGTCGTACAAGGGTCGTACAAGGGTCGTTTGCATGACTTTTTGGCCAAACAGCGGAAAGCAGATTTTCAATTGTAACTTCATGCGGAAATAAATTAATGTACAACTGATTAAAAAAATTCATTACCATTAAATGTAATCAGTTAAAAAATTAAACTTTTTTAATTGAAAATTCAAAAGGGCATTGTATTCAAACAAATAACTTCATATACAACAAATGTTTTGCGCCACACACAAGTGGCGATAAGAATAACATCGCCGAGTGAGGCTTGCTTCTGTTGTTGCGCATACGCTTGTTAAATAGCAGCTTTGAAACATTTGGTGGCATTCAACGGGCGTACAGCGGCCGTTTTGCGGCCTTTCAGTGGCCATACTGCGGCCATACAACTTAAGTTAGGCCTTGTATGGCCGTCGGTTCACCCAACTTTTGGCCGCTAGGCTTTTTTGATTATTTTTGGGCCATTTTTGACCATTGTACGGCCGTGCGACTGATGAACGACCGCTGATCGGCCGCTGTTTGCCCGCTCATATTTTTACTAGGGTAGCTGCCGAAAGTAGCCATATGAACTAAATTACCAAATTTTACTCTAATACGATCAAAACCATGCGAAATATAGCATTTTAGTTGTTTTGTAAGCGGTAAAAAGGGGTGCAGCAAAATTATTTCCATTTAACCATCTCGTAATCAGTACAAATAGACTGCCAAAATTTCAGCTAAATTAAGCTTAAGCCTGGCGCACTTTGCTTCACTCCACGCTGACCTTCCGCAAAGTGAGGTTAACTAAAGTGGGACAGGCCTTTTTTCAGTGCACTTGTCGAGAGGAACCATATGAACTAAATTACAAAATTATTCTAAATTATTTTATAGTAAATTATTATAATACGACCCAAACCGTAGAAATAAAACAATTTCATTGGATTGTGTACGGAAAAAGGGGGTGTGGAAACTAATTCTTAGTACAGTTGCGGACAGTTACCATACAAACTAAGCCAACATTTAAGCTCAATCGACACAGTAGTCAATTTTCATGATTTCTCAAAAAGTGGGTGTGAATATATAATGATAACGATTATTTTTAGTACAGTTGCCGAAAGTAAAAATACAAACTTAAGTATCAAATGTAAGTATTATAAGACCAAAACAGCTTGAAATATAGCATTTTCACTGATTTGTGGGCTGAAAAGGGGCGTATAAACCAATTTTTCGTACAGTTTCTGACAGTAACCACCCAAACCAAATAACCAAATTTAAGTCTTATACGACCAAAACCGTATTAAATAAAGCATTTTCATTGGTTTGTGGGCTGTAAAAGGGGGCGTGGACACACAGTTACCGACAGTAACCATACAAACTAAATTACCAAATTTAAGTCTTACACGACCAAAACCGTCTGAAATAAAGCATTTTTATTGATTTGTGGGTGGTAAAAGAGGGCGAGGAAACCCATTTTTAATACAGTTGTCGACAGTAACCGTACAAACTTAATTACTGAATTTTAGCCTTATACGACCCAAACATATAGCAAACATATAGCATAGCAATATAGCAGTTTTATTGATTTGGAGGCGGTAAAAAGGGTGTGGCAATTTTTTCCCCAATCGTCTCGTACCTGAAACAAATCGACTGCCAAAATTTCAGGTCAATCAGTAAAGTAGTTTTGGAGTCTATAGGCATCAGGCACACATCGTTTTGCTTTTTATATATGACTTGCTGAAACCCGGCGCGTTGCTGCCACTCTCCCTTGTCAAACGCCCATAAAATGTTATGAGTTAAACAGCATGTCTAAATTGAGTTTAACTACTGAATTCCGAGACTGTGCGACCTATATCCACAAAGCTATTCGATGTAACAAATTTTGGTTGTATAGAAAGTGCCACGCCCTCTTGATCACCGCTCATAGAATAAAACAGTTAAACTGCATGTGTACCGAACACCGAATTACAAAACTGTGCGACATATAACTCCAAAACAATTCGATAACGCAAATTTGGGTTGTATGGGAGGTGCCACTCCCCTTTTCACTACGCCAACAAAATTTTACCAATGAAACTGCATGTGTAAATTGAGGTCGAATACTGAATTCCGAGGCTGAGTGCCCTATAACTCCAAAGCTATTCGATATTCGAACTTTCTGCTTTCAAAACACAGTAGTGGGGTAAGAAGTTTGTTTAGCATGAGCATGAGCGCCTAGAGTGTGAGCGCTAGCGATTAGGAACAACATGAGGAACAATCGCCAAAAGCAAGAAAAATCCATGCTTTTATGCTCATTCGCACAAAGCGAATGTTGTTACCAGGCCCAAAATATTGCAATATTATAAAATAAGATTTTAATTAGAGTTATTATCGCACAAGTTTAGAAAAAAATATGTCAACAATCAACTTCTATGTTAATTCGACTGCGAGGTGAATAGCAGGAATTGAATACGATTAATGTTAAAAATTAATTTTATTAATATAGCCAATGGTATAAAAAAATTTGTTTGAAGCCATAAACTTGGATTGGAATCAGATATTGGGGTTATTTTTTCATGTAAATTATTTTTGAGACATTAAGTATAAAAACAACATTTTAGTATAAATAAATTTCACCCAAAAAATCATAGGGCAAAAAAACCTTTTTGCTTTAATGACAAAAACAGTTTAGCAATTTTTGAGCAAAACTGGACGATTTTTTGCAAAAGAATTTTTTGCTATGTCATATAAAAGGTAGTCAGGAATTTCATATAATAGTATAGATGATTCCCCAAATACTTCGGCTGTAGAGATAGTCATTCGTGAGCTGGAATGGTTTAAAATCACCTCTAAAAATCAAGTTTTTTGTAAAAATATTGGCTGGTGTGGTAGTTTAAAAAATATAAATATAAATAATAGTTGTGAAAAAGTTCTTCCAATCAGCATCAACAAATGTTAAATTTTTGCATTAGGATTAATGAAAATGCTGTTTTTCGGGCATTTATTAATTATTTCAGTACTTTCAGTACTCAAACGCTATTCTCCCTTTTAAGATATCGTTGGGAAGGTTTTGAGTGGCTGCAATTGATTGATTGATTCTTGGCCACAATTCCGTATATTGATATAAATTAAAACTAAAATATAAATTATAAAATAAGCACATTCTAAAAAATATTGTAAGAAATTAAAAAACAAAATACAACTTATTTTAATTTTAAAAGTTTTGTATAAATCACATGAACTAAATTGCGAGCTTTAGATCAAGTAAGTTTTGCATTAATATTTTGAAATAAAATATATCAAAAATATGTATGAGTATATATAAGAATTTTCCTATCTTAAGTTAATTTATGTCATAACAATAACTTAGATATTAGCTTAAGTATTAGTTGACTGACAGATGTCGCTTCACGTTACTATAAAAGAGTATCCATTTTGTCTCCTTTTTTATACATATACGCATATATCTATACGCTTTTCCTGTTGCACAAGTTTAAGTTTAAGCATTCTTATTAAATAAACTCTGGTCAAGGTAAGACCTACTGCACAAATCTCCGTGTGACATTTTTTCATTCCAACATTTTTCTATTCCAAATCTCAAAACCGCCTCTGGCAATTTTGAGATCTAGCTAAATCGATCTTTTCTCAGGAGAATTGGGAAACGAAGTTATGTTTTGCAGGGAATAGACGTGTTTTTTTGCCTGCTCGCCGGTAGTTTGCTTTCCTAAAGAATAACTTCACCATATTGTGCCGAAGTGCGGTTAATTGCATAATATTGCTTTCAGTTGATCTCGTATATAAGTTGGTGTCGGTTGTGTTTTATCGTGTTATGTAAAAGCCTTTGTTTGTTATATTCGTGAGTGTATTAAAATAGTTAAAATAGTTTCAATATAGTAATTATTTAAATATCATATTTACTATACTAACAACATTAATATAAAACTGTTCGCTTAAATAATAATTGTGCATTTAAGTTGTGTAAGTTTATTTCTTGCATTTTAACTTTGTTTAACTTATTTAGTTAATGCAGTGTTGTTGTTGTTTTTGCATGCTTGCGGTGTTTTAGTTTCTTCTTTGTGCTGTGATTTGTTTATCTTCAGTTCAGTGAGTGTTGTTGTTTGTTTTTTGTTTTCTACTAAACTGTGCACACACTGTCTGAATAAAGTAACCCTGAAAGCACATTTTGCATCTGCTCATTTTTTTAAAAAATTAAAAATGGATTATTTTTCTGCAGAAAATATCGTTGCTTGTTCTTTGGACGAACTTTGCAAAAGCCAAAACATTCTAAACCCCATGTTCAGCTGCTCTGGTCCATGTGAGTAGATGTTTCATGCATCTTGTGCCGGTATATCCAAGTCATGCCTTGACGACTTAAAATCTCAGCGATCAGGCCTTCGCTGGTACTGTGCTTCGTGTAGGGCACTTTCCCCAGATGAACTTTATTCAAAAATTAAGCTTTTTGGGGAAAGTCTTAACTCATTAAACAACAATTTTCGAGAAATCGTAACATTTTTTAGTGAAGTTAGGGCCGCACCCAGTACCAGCGTCTATGATGAAAATTCCATTTCGGAAAATATCCCGATTTCTTTGTCACAGACTGTTTCTTCAGGGACACAAACAATCCTATCATCAGAAGACCACATTATCGCAAAAAAAAAGAGAAAAAATAAAAAAAATAATAAGAAGCGAAAATCATCTAGATCTACTTCTCAGGCCAAGCAGCCCTCAGCACCGCTTTTGAACAGGAACACTCCAGTTACTTCCTCGTCACCTTCTAACATTCCTTCTTTGACTAATAGTTCAGTTTTGACTCCTATTGAGCCTAGAAATCTATCAAGCTTAAGGGCAGTGTCGAGGAAAAAAAATGTATTTATTTCACGTCTTCAGCCCGACACAACTGTTGAAAATGTATTGACTTTTATCAAACATAATAAATTGTTGAGTCAAAATGCATTTTGTTCATGCAAAAAAATAGGTAATAAACCTTCCCATGCTTCCTTTATACTCACAGTTCCAGCTGAAGAGTTTGCAACTGTTCTAAACTCTAATTTGTGGTCTGATAATATACTCGTTACAGAGTTTCAGCCTAAGAATAAGCCTAGAGGGACGACTCAATCCGCACGTCAATCCCAAAAAAACTGAATAGGTTATCCCTGTACTATCAAAATGTAAGGGGATTACGCTCTAAGACGCGAGACATATTTTTAATGTCTCAGAATTTCTCTGAGGATATTATCGCACTGACTGAAACTTGGTTAAACGGAAGCATTACTGACTTAGAATTGTTTGATAACAGTTTTGAAGTTTATAGAAGAGATAGACATGCTGACAATACTTCTGCTGTCGGTGGAGGTGTCTTATTAGCTGTAAGGAACTCCTTCGTTAGTTCCATTATTGTTATTCCCTGCTCTGCTAACATCGAACTTATATGCGTCAAGGTTGTACATTCCAATTCTAATGTATATCTTATTAATGCATACGTTCCTCCTAAGAGCAGTGTAGAAGTTTATGCAAGCCTTGCGGATTGCATAGAATACGTTATAAGCATAATTGACGTTAATGACGACATTTTATTGTTAGGTGATTTTAATCTGCCTGACTTGAAATGGGAATCTTCTGACGATGATACATATTTTTGTGCATCTAATTCGAAGACTCGCCAAGAGCATATATTTGTTGATAATATATGTTCTGACTTACAACAAGTGAGTTGTATTTATAATAGTCGTGAAAGACTTCTTGACCTGGTCTTAACTACAGACTGTAACAACGTGATTGTTAAGAGGGCCCTTCATGCTCTAACTTCTGTTGATGACTACCATCCACCACTGAGCATATGGTACAAGTCCGACAGGGAAAATATGGTGAATTCCAATTCAATAGATAAAGTTTATGAATTCAATTTCAAAAAAGCTGACTTTCTGAGGTTGAATCATTTACTTCATAATAAACTTAATGTAATTTTAGAATATTTTAATGGTAATAATCTTGAAGATTCAATTAATTTTTTTTATATGGAAATCTTTACTATGTTTTCTGAGTCCGTGCCGTATAGCCTCAAATTTGCGAAAAATTGTGCTTACCCTTGGTACACAAGGGAATTAAAGATTCTTCGCAACAACAGGAATAGGGCATGGAAGAAATATGTCTGTAGCTTAGACTTAAATGACCTAGAAACCTACAAGCGTTTGTTTCTGGATTTTGAAAGTTGCTCAGCTACCTTATATCAAAATTATTTAGACAATATTAAGCTGAGAATATTGTCTGATCCAAAGAAATTCTGGGGTTTCATAAACACCAAAAAAAAATCTGATGGATTCCCTTCATCATTTAAGTCTTCTGACGGATTTACTGACGATCCCGTTATAATTTGTGGCCTATTTGCCACTCTCTTTAAAGAGTCATTCTGTTCAGACTCTTTTAGTCCTGATGAAGTTTATTTTGAATATATGAACTCTACACCCAGGGTTTCGTTGGGCCCTATATCTTTTAACTCAGAGGATATTTTAAAGTATATTGGATCGATCGAAGAAGATTTCAATGCTGGACCTGACGGAATTCCTGCCGCAGTGTTAACGCAATGTGGTTCCGTTCTAAGCCAACCACTCTCCATCTTATTCAATAAATCAATTAGGGAATGTAATTTTCCACTTTTTTGGAAAAAATCTTTTATAAGTCCTATTTATAAAAAAGGTTGTAGGAATGATGTAAACAACTATAGGCCTATCGCTAAACTCTCATCGATTCCAAAACTTTTCGAGCGGCTCGTGTATGATCGTGTGAAGATTCATTGTGCGAGGGTCATAACAACTCGTCAGCATGGATTTGTTACTGGCAGATCCACTGTGTCTAATCTCCTCGATTTTACAACATTCTGCTTAAATTCAGTTTATTCAGGTAACCAGGTCGATTGTATTTACACTGATTTTAGTAAAGCATTTGATAAACTACCACACAAATTAATTGTATTTAAACTAAAGTTATTGGGTTTTCCACAATTTTTTGTAAGCTGGATTCAATCGTATCTGACAGAGCGATCTTATCAAATACGATTTCGAGGTGTGTTGTCTGGTGAATTTATTGCTGCATCAGGTGTTTCTCAAGGTAGCCACCTTGGTCCACTTCTGTTTATTTTAGCCATTAATGATGTAACCCACATCATCAAATACTCTCATCTGCTCATTTATGCAGATGATATGAAAATATACAGAACAGTAGATTCTAAAGACAATTCAGTTCTACTCCAGTCTGATTTAAAATCCTTTGAAGTTTGGTGTTCTAAAAATAATATGTTTCTTAATCCAGATAAATGCCAAACTATGACCTTTTCGCGAAAAAGGAATAATTTAATTTTTGATTATAAGATAAAAGATACAGCTTTAAATCGTGTAGATTCTGTCAAAGATCTTGGTATATGCATGGATTCTAAGCTATCGTTTAGCGTTCATATTGATAGCATTTGTAAAAAAGCGTCTTCTATGCTCGGTTTTATAAAACGCTGGGCCAAAGAATTTAATAGTATGATAACAACTACAACGCTGTATTATTCAATTGTCCGTCCTCACTTGGAGTATGCAAGTCAAGTTTGGTCGCCAAGTTACAATGTACATGTTGAACGAATAGAAAGAATTCAAAAACGTTTTGTTCGGTTTGCTCTAAGGGGCTTAAGCGGAACTGATACTTTAAACCTTCCTCCTTATGAGGATCGTTTAAAACTTTTAAAAATGCAATCTTTGAATGAGAGAAGGAAGTCTGCAGATATCGTCTATTTACACCAACTCATAACTGGTGTATTCGATTCACCAGAACTTCTAACTCTTATAAATTTTAACACTAACCGTAGAAGCAGTAGAAATGCTAACAATTTAATTTACTTACCTTTTAGTAGAACAAATTATATGGCTACTGCTCCTTTACATCGCATGAGTACCTTTGTTAACAACTGTAGCTTTTTTGATGTTAACTTATCGAAAGGTCAACTCAAAAGTAGATTGAAAACTAATGTATGATTAGATCTATGTAAACGCATGGTTAGTTGTTATGTCTTGTGTTGTCCCTGAGCCCAACCCATATTATGGTGGGTAAATTTTTCTCACTTTGGATTGTTTTGGACCGCTCTTATCGATATCATTGGTTCTATTCACGGTTTGAGCGTACTTTTAACAAATCGTATTTATAGCATTTGTTCTTGTTCGAATTGTGAGCACCTCGCCATGTGACTGTCGTATAAAAAGACTGTGCAACTCTATGATGTATGTGATTATGCGGCTGTAGACAGAGCATAAAAATACGAGGTACAAAAAACACGTCCAAGGGATGCTTTTATTTACGAGTGCCTGCGTATTTGCATTTAGACACGATAGGCGGAACAGAAGAGGAGGTGGAGTTGCCATCTATTGTCGAAATAATTTGAAAGCCAAAGTTGTTAATAAATCTACTGAGGGTAGTGTTGAATATATTAATCTTTGTGTATCAGATAACTACACTAAAATTTTTTTGTCGTGCGTCTACAATCCTAATAAAATGCTAAGCCTTAATTCATTCTTCACCGAGCTGTCTGATTTTGTGGTTGACTATAACTTTTTTATTATATGTGGTGACTTTAATGTTAACATTCTATGTCGTGATAATATATCTAAATCTTTGCATGATAATGTCTCGTCTGTCGGTCTGTCAATTGTGAATGAAACTATTCCCACGCGATTCTGTAGTAATGATGTCCCTAGTCTTCTTGATTACTTTATTGTTTCCGATAGCACATCCGTTTTATTGTTCGATCAAATTTACTTTCTCTCTGACCATGACTTAATTTTTTGTACCTTTGACATAAAACTAGCGCAAATGGCTATCTCCAAAACAATATCTTACTCGGATTTTAAATCCATTGATCTTCAGGCCTTGAATTATGATGCCTGCCTCACCTACTAGAACGAACTTTGGTTCTACGAGAGTGTTGATGAAAAAGTTACATCCTTTTCAAACAAACTTAATAACCTCTTTGCAAGACATGTTCCTACCAGGACAGTTGTCATTAAAAATGTTGGATGCCCCTGGTATACATTAGGTGTTCAAAACTCTATAAAAAAACGAAACAAACTACACAGGATATGGAAAAGAAATCCTACACCAGAAAAATGGGAAAACTACAGGGCGGCACGGAATGCTTCAGTTTTAATCGCTAGGCAATCCAAAAAAAGATATTGCTCTAAAAAATTGAAAGCATCGCTACCATCAAAGATACTTTGGAGAAACTTAAAAACCTTTGGTATTGCTAACAAGCCAGTATCTGAGTGTTTCCTGGACCCTGATATTCTAAACGATTTCTTTTTAAATAATAACCAGAGTGTTGGTAGCTCTGAGGAAATATCAAATACTATTGTGCAACCAAACTTTCAGTTTTCAGCTGTCTGCGAATATGAGGTCTGTAAACGCATTATGAATGTAAAGTCAAATGCCATTGGTGAAGATGGAGTTTCGATTAAGTTTATCAAACTAATTCTAACTCACGTTGTTAGCCCGCTTACGCACATTTAAACCATTGTATCACAACGTCATCTTTTCCTCAGCTCTGGAAAATAGCAAAAGTATTACCTGTCGCAAAAAAACCAACTGCGTGTGGACCAAATGATTTTAGACCTATTAGTATTTTGTCATCCCTATCGAAGGTCTTCGAAGCAATTATGGCCGGTCAGATTTCTGAATTCTTAACTACTAATACCCTATTATCTCCACTGCAATCTGGCTTCCGTTGTGGGCATAGTTGCTCAACAGCTACCATAAAAGTTATTGATGATATCCGAACACCTTATGATGAAGGCTTAACTACACTACTCTGCATGCTGGATTTTTCCAAAGCATTTGACACAGTGAATCACTCCTTACTCTGCCAAAAACTTGGGCGCAGGTATGGTTTTTGTAATAATGCCGTAGATCTCTTAAGGTGTTTTTTGTCAAACAGAGTACAGAAAGTTTGTGTTGGCAATAGATGTTCTCAACTTAAGCCGGTATGCAGTGGAGTGCCACAAGGCTCAGTTCTTGGCCCTTTACTATTCTCAATCTTTATCAATGATATTTTTTCCGTCTGTAAATATGCCTCTATCCATGCCTTTGCTGATGATGTGCAATTACACCTTTCTTGCAGAACTGGCCTCCTGGAAGACTTAAGTTGCAGGCTAAATGAAGACTTAAATAGTATAAGCGGATGGGCCATTAAAAATTGTCTGAAACTAAACGCAGAGAAGTCTTATGTGCTGCCTATTAGCAAAAGTAATATTGTCTTTGATGATATTCCAGACTTGTTTATAGGGGACAAGAAACTTAAATTAGTTAACACTATAAAAAGCCTTGGTTATCACATTAACTCGTCCTTAACATGCACGGATCACATAAATAATATGGTGCGCACCATATACTTCATTCTGCGCAACCTTAAAGTGTCAGCAGAGTTTACTCCTGTGGAAACCAGACGCAAGCTCGTGCTGCAACTTATTATTCCTATCATTACCTATTCTGAACTCATTTATAGTAGGCTCGATTCACGATCTGAACACAAGCTGCAAGTTGCGTTCAATCATGCTACTATGTATGTCTATAACCTTCTCAGATTTGACCACATTACTCAATTCAAGAAAAGCATACTTGGTTGTGACATCATTAGTTACCTCAATGCCCGAAATTGCATCTTTTTGCATAAAATTATTCATTTCAAAACTCCTCGGTATCTTTTTGAAAAACTACAGTCTTGCCAGTCAACCAGAAGCAATAATATTATAATACCAAACTGGAAGTATCTGAACTCTACCAGGCTTTTTTTCGTCAATGCCGTTAGATTATGGAATAGTTTACCCAGCGTAATTAAATGTATATATAGCACAGGTGGCTTTAAGCGAGCAGTTTTGAATCACTTTTCTTAAAACAAAAATATATAATAAGATAAGAAACCAGATCTCTACTTTAAATTTTTTTTTTTTTTTTGCTTACTTCTTCTCTCTTTTTTTTTCTTTCCTTTTCTTTTTTTCCCTTCTTGTTATTAATACGCAAAAAAAGTTTTGTTAACTTATTGATGTTGTTGTTCTAATTTAATAAACTGAATTTTTTATGATTAATTATGATTACATAAGTATTCTTAAATTTTAATTTTAATTGTAATATCTTAAAACATCATACTTATTGCTTAAACTACTGCCTTTGTACAGCAAAAGAATTCATTCTTATTGTACTAATATGTTAAATTAAATTAAATAAATAAATAAAATAAATAAATTTCAACGCTGCGAAATCCAACATTCCACACATCTTCATTTGGTCCACATCGAGCCGGATTTTCCTCATCAAGGTCTACCTGAGAAAGTCGCTCCAAATTCCAAACTCAATTCCATCCACATCATAGATTCCATTAAAGGAGAGAGAGTCAAGCGGGCGCTGTAAAACATCATCAGGTTCGTTTGCTTTTCTCTAGTTCAGTATAGTTTAAGTTGTTACATAGTGCATAACCACGTAGGCGCGTTAAAACGCGGGCAAGTTAAAAAATCGTGCAAAAATTTAACAAAAAAAGGTTAAAATAAATAGTTTTTTCATTGAGAATTGCATATATAAAATATTTGCATTATAAATATATATATGTTCAAAAAAACTTTATAATCTAAAGGAATAAAGCGTTGTACAAGAAATCGCTTATAGCTGAAAAAAAAACAACCTAAAAGTGTTTGTTAAAAAATTACATAGAGAGCAACTCCATCAACACTTATTCTACAATTTTTCATAATTTCTTCATATTTTTACTGAATTTTCTTGGATGAAATTCAGTTCTCCACAGGTGAGTGTTCTGAAAAATTTTGTAAGAAACATACAAATCAAAAGTTCAATGTAATTTTTTAAATCATAAAAAATTCATTTTAAAATCAACAAAAAAAATATTGATATTCATTTCAGGCCCATAAGTATACTGTCCCCGTTATCCAAGGTCTGTGAGAAAATAATAAGCCTACAAATCAATAAATTCTTACATGAAAATAAGCTCTTGTCTCCATTTCAATCTGGCTTTCGGTTAGGGCACGGGTGTAATTCAGCAGTAGTTAAGGTTATAGATGATTTACGGCCTGCATACGACTCTGGTGCGATTTCGTTACTTTGCTTATTAGATTTCTCAAAAGCATTTGATAAGGTAAGCCACAAATATTTATGTCTGAAACTCAAGTCTTTCTTTGGGTTTAGTGATAGTGCGGTGAGTCTCATATCAAATTATTTGTCTAATAGATTGCAAAAAGTTCAAGTTGGACAAAAATTTTCCAGCTATAAAACGGTAATAAGTGGTGTTCCTCAAGGGTCGATCCTTGGTCCCCTCTTATTTTCTATCTTTTTAAATGATATTTTTGGTGTTTGTAATCATTCTTCTATACATGCTTATGCGGACGATATTCAGATCTATCACTCAAGTAGTGTTGATCTCCTAGATACCCTCTGTTACAGAATTAATGAGGACCTAAGAAACATTTATCAGTGGGCAATTAGCAATGGACTTCAACTAAATGCTGCCAAATCTTATATTCTCCCTATCTGTAAAAATAAATCTTTCCTTAAAAACATTCCTGACCTCTACATTGGCTCAAATAAACTAAGTGTTGTGTCAAAAATTGTAAATCTGGGTTATTGTATGAATTCTTCTCTATCTTGTGTTGATCATGTTAATAGTGTTGTTAGTAAAGTTTATTATATCCTGCGAAATTTAAGAATGTCTGCTTGTCTTTGTACGCTTGATCTAAGGCGAATGCTAGTAAAGCAATTTGTCTTACCTGTTATAACATATTCTGACGTGGTGTACAGTAAACTCGACTCATCTTCCCTGCTTAAACTTAATATTGCATATAACTATGCCACGCGGTTTGTTTTCGGCTTAAAAAAGTTTGACCACCTCTCTCACTTCAGAAATGCATTACTTGGGTGCAGTTTGGTTGATTATTTAAATGGTAGAAACTGTATCTACCTTCATAAAATAAAACATAGTAAAACTCCTTATTACCTATATGAAAAACTGCAGTTCAGTTTGTCTACAAGATGCAAGATACTTATAGTTCCAAGACATGGCTCTCTAACTTCTTCCAATCTTTTTTTCATTAATGCCATAAGACTGTGGAATGCGTTACCACGTAACTTAAGAGAAATCGAACGGGCGGAAAATTTTAGGCAATCTATTTTTACTCACTTCTCAACTTCTTAACTTCTTCAACTTAATTTATTTTTCTATCCTTTCTCTTTTATCTTTACATAATCTTTTTATTCATTCATATTATTATTCTTATATTTATTGATACAATATTTTTTATTTTGATTTTATTATTATTAATCTCTTAATCATTATCTAATGTAATTCATTATCTTATTTATAGTCACTGTTATTCATTTTTTGTTATTTCTAAACAATTTGTTTATTATCTTAACTTATTTATAGGTATTTTTACTTGTTGTACTGTAAAAGAACTTAGTTCTTATTTGTACTAATGTCTTATAAATAAATACAAATACAAATACAAATTCTGTTTTGTATGTAATTAAAAAGTTGAACAGAAAATATTCCTATAACAAAAATAAAAAAAAAATCATAAGATTTTAATACGGAATTTTTGTTGCACATAAATTCCGTATTAAATTCCTACATATTAATACATATGATTTGTACTTTTTCGAATACATACATATACAAAAAATTATATTAACATATATATGTGCATAAGTATGTACTACAAGTGTTAATTCGCTGTTAAAAACTCCGAACTGTTAAAATCCCAGAAAGTTAACAGCAGCTTAACGTGCTCTTTGCAATTATTTGCTGATCTCTTTATGCCGTAACAGCGACATAAAATCACTTGGCTCTTGGCGACATAAAATCAACTTTGTCGCGAAACTTTTGTGTGTTCCCATAGGAGAGTGAGCAGCTGGAAACTTATCAACATTTCGATGCTCATCAAAATTTCGTTCCACCTTTTACAACAACAAGAACATTAATATGTACTTCTTGCTATTCTGCATTTATATCTAATCAGATGTTACTTGAGTTCAAACTCTATCAGCTGTTCGAACGCAACATTTTATATACTTAAAATAAAGTGCTAAGGGGGAATCTACTTAAACCATTCTGAAAGCATTTAAAAAACAAAAATAAAACATTCTTTGGAAATAAAGTGTAAACAGTGTTTGAAAAAAAAAAAAAAGTTAATAAAGTGTTCATAAATCTTCTTCAATGCAAATAAAATTAAAACAAAAAAAAAATTTTTTTAAATAATTCTCTGACAAGTTTAATAAATAGAGTGCTGCAATTTTTTTCGTATGTAATAATTATTTTAATTTTCCAAATCCGAACAACAACATTAATTGTTACAATTTTTTCAAAATTCTTTTCGTGTTTCCAAAATACAATAGCTGTGAAAAATTTCCTGTTCCTGCAAACAAAAAGGATTACATAGCTGTCAAACTAATAAACGTTTTATGATAAACTGAAACGATTTAAATTCCGAAATTTTCTCAAACTTTAGTCATCAATATTTTTCGTTCAATCACAATATTTTTTTGGTGTTTTGTATCTAATCTAGAAGTAACTAGAAGAAGAAATTACTTCTGTGAATAATTTCAATTATTTTTAGACTTTTCATCTCTTGTGGTTTAGATGGATTTCTAATTCTAATTTGTGCTATTAAGATTTATAACAATTTAAAGTTGTTCCATTTCGTGTGCTCTTTAAAAACTTAAAGGCAGTAATCAAATTTAGATTTGATTATTGATTTCAATTTTTATAACAATTTAAAAATTGGTTTATTTCACCGGTTTATTGGTTATTTCTTTTCATACGGGTTTGTACTGAACTTCAGTGCATTCATTTCTTACCAATTTTCAAAAAATCAAAGGCAATAATCAAGTCTCGATTTGATTATTGATTTCAATATTTATAACAATTTTAAAATTGTTCTATTTTGCGTTATTTTCATCAGCGTTTGAACTTAACTTCAGTGCATTAATTTTTTTAAAAAAATTTCGAATTTTTTATTGATTTCAATCTTATAACAAGCTTAAAAGTGTTCTTTACGTCCGGGTTTGCATTTAAATTGAGTGCATTCATTTTTTTCTAATTCAAAATACAAAGGCAATATCAAATTTCGATTTGATTATTGATTTCAATCTTTATATCCGTTTTAAAACTGTTCTATTTCACGATCTAATCATACGGGTTTGCACTTAATTTCATTCATGAAATTAATACATTCATTTCTTTTCAATTCAAAACCTCAAGGCAATATCGAATATCGATTTGATAATTGATTTCAATCTGTAAAAATTTCAAAATTTTTCTATTTCACTTACTTTTCATATGGTCTTGTACTGAACTTCAGTGCATTCATTTCTGTTAAAAAAAAAAACTTAAAGGCAATATCAAATTTCGATTTGATTATTGATTTCAATCTTTATAACAGTTTTAAAATTGTTCTATTTCACGTTCTTATCATACGGGTTGTACTTGATTTCATTCATGAAGCTAGTGCATTCATTTCAATTCCATTCAAAATCTTAAAAGCAATATAAAATTTTTATTTGATTCTTGATTTCGATCTGTACACGTTATATATAGATTGTTCTTCTTTTCCAAACTATTTCACATTCATTCTGCAGTTTCTGTTTCATTTACAATTCAGTCATTCCATTCATTATAATTAAGCATTTCGTTGTTTTACGAATCTTTGCTTAATTTATGTTACTGGTGGTTAGTTGCTTCTTGAGATTTTTGTGTTAAATTTTTTTTTTATATTATTGTGATCATGACTCTGCTAGAAACTTTCATTCGTCTCACCGACAACTTGGTGGAATTCGAAGCTGAATTCAATGGAATCCCAGGTTTACTTCATTCGAAATACTCTCTTGAAGCTCATCGCGAGGAAGTTAAATCGATCTGGGCGATCGTTAAATCTGGATACGAAGCATGTTTAAAAGAATTAACTGCAAATGACGAAAAAGAAGATTCTAGCGACGATCTGGAAAGCATTAAATTTCGCTATCGCAATTCTTACCAAACTTACGTAAGAATCATCGCAAAAATCGAGGAATTCACTCATTTTGCTGAGTCAACGAATCCTACTATCCCTAAGTCAAAGGAAGCATCTATTCCTAGTTCAAATTTCCATCTACCACCATGTGACACCCAAATATTCAACGGGGATTACCTGTCATGGCCCTCCTTTCGTGACATGTTCACAGCAATTTATATAAACAATACACGGTTAAGTCCGGTGGAAAAGCTTTTCCATCTTAACCAAAAAACAAGAGGGGATGCACAGGATATTGTAAAGAAATCTCCATTGACTAATGACGGTTTTTTAATTGCTTGGAAAAACTTACAGGATCGTTTTGAAAATAAACGAATCCTAGTCAATAGCCAACTTCGAATTCTTTTTAACCTGTCTTCCATTTCCACAAAATCTATCACTGCAATTAAAAAGTTGCAGAGGGATATCAGTAGTTGCATTTCCGCTTTGCAACTCCATGATGTCAATATTGAGAACTGGGATCCAATTTTCATTTTCCTTTGTTCCACTCGACTTCCAGATGCTACCCTATCACTTTGGGAGCAATCAATTAGCAATAAAGTTGACATTCCTCGGTGGGCAGATTTAGATTCCATCTTGACAAGCCGTTACCAAACACTAGAAACTGTCTCAGACATTAAGTGTTCAGCTAGTCAAAGAGATTCTGTCCACAAAAAGACACATCCAAGTTCTGAAGTCCGTTCTCAACACAAGAGAATCAATTCATATGCTTCCAATTTTTCTAGTCCTAATTGCAAACTTTGTCCAAATCAGCAACATACTATTCGGCAGTGCTCTCAATTTTTAAAGATGAGTCCAACCGAAAGAGTGTCTTGTATCAAAAGATTTGGCCTCTGCTTAAATTGCTTCGCAGCAACTCATTCGATCAGAGACTGTAAAAGCATACACAACTGTAATCTCTTAATCATTATCTAATGTAATTCATTATCTTATTTATAGTCACTGTTATCCATTTTTTGTTATTTCTAAACAATTTGTTTATTATCTTAACTTATTTATAGGTATTTTTACTTGTTGTACTGTAAAAGAACTTAGTTCTTATTTGTACTAATGTCTTATAAATAAATACAAATACAAATACAAATTCTGTTTTGTATGTAATTAAAAAGTTGAACAGAAAATATTCCTATAACAAAAATAAAAAAAAAATCATAAGATTTTAATACGGAATTTTTGTTGCACATAAATTCCGTATTAAATTCCTACATATTAATACATATGATTTGTACTTTTTCGAATACATACATATACAAAAAATTATATTAACATATATATGTGCATAAGTATGTACTACAAGTGTTAATTCGCTGTTAAAAACTCCGAACTGTTAAAATCCCAGAAAGTTAACAGCAGCTTAACGTGCTCTTTGCAATTATTTGCTGATCTCTTTATGCCGTAACAGCGACATAAAATCACTTGGCTCTTGGCGACATAAAATCAACTTTGTCGCGAAACTTTTGTGTGTTCCCATAGGAGAGTGAGCAGCTGGAAACTTATCAACATTTCGATGCTCATCAAAATTTCGTTCCACCTTTTACAACAACAAGAACATTAATATGTACTTCTTGCTATTCTGCATTTATATCTAATCAGATGTTACTTGAGTTCAAACTCTATCAGCTGTTCGAACGCAACATTTTATATACTTAAAATAAAGTGCTAAGGGGGAATCTACTTAAACCATTCTGAAAGCATTTAAAAAACAAAAATAAAACATTCTTTGGAAATAAAGTGTAAACAGTGTTTGAAAAAAAAAAAAAGTTAATAAAGTGTTCATAAATCTTCTTCAATGCAAATAAAATTAAAACAAAAAAAAAATTTTTTTAAATAATTCTCTGACAAGTTTAATAAATAGAGTGCTGCAATTTTTTTCGTATGTAATAATTATTTTAATTTTCCAAATCCGAACAACAACATTAATTGTTACAATTTTTTCAAAATTCTTTTCGTGTTTCCAAAATACAATAGCTGTGAAAAATTTCCTGTTCCTGCAAACAAAAAGGATTACATAGCTGTCAAACTAATAAACGTTTTATGATAAACTGAAACGATTTAAATTCCGAAATTTTCTCAAACTTTAGTCATCAATATTTTTCGTTCAATCACAATATTTTTTTGGTGTTTTGTATCTAATCTAGAAGTAACTAGAAGAAGAAATTACTTCTGTGAATAATTTCAATTATTTTTAGACTTTTCATCTCTTGTGGTTTAGATGGATTTCTAATTCTAATTTGTGCTATTAAGATTTATAACAATTTAAAGTTGTTCCATTTCGTGTGCTCTTTAAAAACTTAAAGGCAGTAATCAAATTTAGATTTGATTATTGATTTCAATTTTTATAACAATTTAAAAATTGGTTTATTTCACCGGTTTATTGGTTATTTCTTTTCATACGGGTTTGTACTGAACTTCAGTGCATTCATTTCTTACCAATTTTCAAAAAATCAAAGGCAATAATCAAGTCTCGATTTGATTATTGATTTCAATATTTATAACAATTTTAAAATTGTTCTATTTTGCGTTATTTTC
This sequence comes from Dichetophora obliterata, assembly GCA_963920525.1. Taxonomy (NCBI): domain Eukaryota; kingdom Metazoa; phylum Arthropoda; class Insecta; order Diptera; family Sciomyzidae; genus Dichetophora; species Dichetophora obliterata. The sequence continues at coordinate 145,462,929 of OY986436.1, read as the reverse complement.
ATCAGCGTTTGAACTTAACTTCAGTGCATTAATTTTATTAAAAAAATTTCGAATTTTTTATTGATTTCAATCTTATAACAAGCTTAAAAGTGTTCTTTACGTCCGGGTTTGCATTTAAATTGAGTGCATTCATTTTTTTCTAATTCAAAATACAAAGGCAATATCAAATTTCGATTTGATTATTGATTTCAATCTTTATATCCGTTTTAAAACTGTTCTATTTCACGATCTAATCATACGGGTTTGCACTTAATTTCATTCATGAAATTAATACATTCATTTCTTTTCAATTCAAAACCTCAAGGCAATATCGAATATCGATTTGATAATTGATTTCAATCTGTAAAAATTTCAAAATTTTTCTATTTCACTTACTTTTCATATGGTCTTGTACTGAACTTCAGTGCATTCATTTCTGTTAAAAAAAAAAACTTAAAGGCAATATCAAATTTCGATTTGATTATTGATTTCAATCTTTATAACAGTTTTAAAATTGTTCTATTTCACGTTCTTATCATACGGGTTGTACTTGATTTCATTCATGAAGCTAGTGCATTCATTTCAATTCCATTCAAAATCTTAAAAGCAATATAAAATTTTTATTTGATTCTTGATTTCGATCTGTACACGTTATATATAGATTGTTCTTCTTTTCCAAACTATTTCACATTCATTCTGCAGTTTCTGTTTCATTTACAATTCAGTCATTCCATTCATTATAATTAAGCATTTCGTTGTTTTACGAATCTTTGCTTAATTTATGTTACTGGTGGTTAGTTGCTTCTTGAGATTTTTGTGTTAAATTTTTTTTTTATATTATTGTGATCATGACTCTGCTAGAAACTTTCATTCGTCTCACCGACAACTTGGTGGAATTCGAAGCTGAATTCAATGGAATCCCAGGTTTACTTCATTCGAAATACTCTCTTGAAGCTCATCGCGAGGAAGTTAAATCGATCTGGGCGATCGTTAAATCTGGATACGAAGCATGTTTAAAAGAATTAACTGCAAATGACGAAAAAGAAGATTCTAGCGACGATCTGGAAAGCATTAAATTTCGCTATCGCAATTCTTACCAAACTTACGTAAGAATCATCGCAAAAATCGGGGAATTCACTCATTTTGCTGAGTCAACGAATCCTACTATCCCTAAGTCAAAGGAAGCATCTATTCCTAGTTCAAATTTCCATCTACCACCATGTGACACCCAAATATTCAACGGGGATTACCTGTCATGGCCCTCTTTTCGTGACATGTTCACAGCAATTTATATAAACAATACACGGTTAAGTCCGGTGGAAAAGCTTTTCCATCTTAACCAAAAAACAAGAGGGGATGCACAGGATATTGTAAAGAAATCTCCATTGACTAATGACGGTTTTTTAATTGCTTGGAAAAACTTACAGGATCGTTTTGAAAATAAACGAATCCTAGTCAATAGCCAACTTCGAATTCTTTTTAACCTGTCTTCCATTTCCACAAAATCTATCACTGCAATTAAAAAGTTGCAGAGGGATATCAGTAGTTGCATTTCCGCTTTGCAACTCCATGATGTCAATATTGAGAACTGGGATCCAATTTTCATTTTCCTTTGTTCCACTCGACTTCCAGATGCTACCCTATCACTTTGGGAGCAATCAATTAGCAATAAAGTTGACATTCCTCGGTGGGCAGATTTAGATTCCATCTTGACAAGCCGTTACCAAACACTAGAAACTGTCTCAGACATTAAGTGTTCAGCTAGTCAAAGAGATTTTGTCCACAAAAAGACACATCCAAGTTCTGAAGTCCGTTCTCAACACAAGAGGATCAATTCATATGCTTCCAATTTTTCTAGTCCTAATTGCAAACTTTGTCCAAATCAGCAACATACTATTCGGCAGTGCTCTCAATTTTTAAAGATGAGTCCAACCGAAAGAGTGTCTTGTATCAAAAGATTTGGCCTCTGCTTAAATTGCTTCGCAGCAACTCATTCGATCAGAGACTGTAAAAGCATACACAACTGTAATCTCTTAATCATTATCTAATGTAATTCATTATCTTATTTATAGTCACTGTTATCCATTTTTTGTTATTTCTAAACAATTTGTTTATTATCTTAACTTATTTATAGGTATTTTTACTTGTTGTACTGTAAAAGAACTTAGTTCTTATTTGTACTAATGTCTTATAAATAAATACAAATACAAATACAAATTCTGTTTTGTATGTAATTAAAAAGTTGAACAGAAAATATTCCTATAACAAAAATAAAAAAAAAATCATAAGATTTTAATACGGAATTTTTGTTGCACATAAATTCCGTATTAAATTCCTACATATTAATACATATGATTTGTACTTTTTCGAATACATACATATACAAAAAATTATATTAACATATATATGTGCATAAGTATGTACTACAAGTGTTAATTCGCTGTTAAAAACTCCGAACTGTTAAAATCCCAGAAAGTTAACAGCAGCTTAACGTGCTCTTTGCAATTATTTGCTGATCTCTTTATGCCGTAACAGCGACATAAAATCACTTGGCTCTTGGCGACATAAAATCAACTTTGTCGCGAAACTTTTGTGTGTTCCCATAGGAGAGTGAGCAGCTGGAAACTTATCAACATTTCGATGCTCATCAAAATTTCGTTCCACCTTTTACAACAACAAGAACATTAATATGTACTTCTTGCTATTCTGCATTTATATCTAATCAGATGTTACTTGAGTTCAAACTCTATCAGCTGTTCGAACGCAACATTTTATATACTTAAAATAAAGTGCTAAGGGGGAATCTACTTAAACCATTCTGAAAGCATTTAAAAAACAAAAATAAAACATTCTTTGGAAATAAAGTGTAAACAGTGTTTGAAAAAAAAAAAAAAAGTTAATAAAGTGTTCATAAATCTTCTTCAATGCAAATAAAATTAAAACAAAAAAAAAATTTTTTTAAATAATTCTCTGACAAGTTTAATAAATAGAGTGCTGCAATTTTTTTCGTATGTAATAATTATTTTAATTTTCCAAATCCGAACAACAACATTAATTGTTACAATTTTTTCAAAATTCTTTTCGTGTTTCCAAAATACAATAGCTGTGAAAAATTTCCTGTTCCTGCAAACAAAAAGGATTACATAGCTGTCCAACTAATAAACGTTTTATGATAAACTGAAACGATTTAAATTCCGAAATTTTCTCAAACTTTAGTCATCAATATTTTTCGTTCAATCACAATATTTTTTTGGTGTTTTGTATCTAATCTAGAAGTAACTAGAAGAAGAAATTACTTCTGTGAATAATTTCAATTATTTTTAGACTTTTCATCTCTTGTGGTTTAGATGGATTTCTAATTCTAATTTGTGCTATTAAGATTTATAACAATTTAAAGTTGTTCCATTTCGTGTGCTCTTTAAAAACTTAAAGGCAGTAATCAAATTTAGATTTGATTATTGATTTCAATTTTTATAACAATTTAAAAATTGGTTTATTTCACCGGTTTATTGGTTATTTCTTTTCATACGGGTTTGTACTGAACTTCAGTGCATTCATTTCTTACCAATTTTCAAAAAATCAAAGGCAATAATCAAGTCTCGATTTGATTATTGATTTCAATATTTATAACAATTTTAAAATTGTTCTATTTTGCGTTATTTTCATCAGCGTTTGAACTTAACTTCAGTGCATTAATTTTTTTAAAAAAATTTCGAATTTTTTATTGATTTCAATCTTATAACAAGCTTAAAAGTGTTCTTTACGTCCGGGTTTGCATTTAAATTGAGTGCATTCATTTTTTTCTAATTCAAAATACAAAGGCAATATCAAATTTCGATTTGATTATTGATTTCAATCTTTATATCCGTTTTAAAACTGTTCTATTTCACGATCTAATCATACGGGTTTGCACTTAATATCATTCATGAAATTAATACATTCATTTCTTTTCAATTAAAAACCTCAAGGCAATATCGAATATCGATTTGATAATTGATTTCAATCTGTAAAAATTTCAAAATTTTTCTATTTCACTTTCTTTTCATATGGTCTTGTACTGAACTTCAGTGCATTCATTTCTGTTAAAAAAAAAAAACTTAAAGGCAATATCAAATTTCGATTTGATTATTGATTTCAATCTTTATAACAGTTTTAAAATTGTTCTATTTCACGTTCTTATCATACGGGTTGTACTTGATTTCATTCATGAAGCTAGTGCATTCATTTCAATTCCATTCAAAATCTTAAAAGCAATATAAAATTTTTATTTGATTCTTGATTTCGATCTGTACACGTTATATATAGATTGTTCTTCTTTTCCAAACTATTTCACATTCATTCTGCAGTTTCTGTTTCATTTACAATTCAGTCATTCCATTCATTATAATTAAGCATTTCGTTGTTTTACGAATCTTTGCTTAATTTATGTTACTGGTGGTTAGTTGCTTCTTGAGATTTTTGTGTTAAATTTTTTTTTTATATTATTGTGATCATGACTCTGCTAGAAACTTTCATTCGTCTCACCGACAACTTGGTGGAATTCGAAGCTGAATTCAATGGAATCCCAGGTTTACTTCATTCGAAATACTCTCTTGAAGCTCATCGCGAGGAAGTTAAATCGATCTGGGCGATCGTTAAATCTGGATACGAAGCATGTTTAAAAGAATTAACTGCAAATGACGAAAAAGAAGATTCTAGCGACGATCTGGAAAGCATTAAATTTCGCTATCGCAATTCTTACCAAACTTACGTAAGAATCATCGCAAAAATCGGGGAATTCACTCATTTTGCTGAGTCAACGAATCCTACTATCCCTAAGTCAAAGGAAGCATCTATTCCTAGTTCAAATTTCCATCTACCACCATGTGACACCCAAATATTCAACGGGGATTACCTGTCATGGCCCTCCTTTCGTGACATGTTCACAGCAATTTATATAAACAATACACGGTTAAGTCCGGTGGAAAAGCTTTTCCATCTTAACCAAAAAACAAGAGGGGATGCACAGGATATTGTAAAGAAATCTCCATTGACTAATGACGGTTTTTTAATTGCTTGGAAAAACTTACAGGATCGTTTTGAAAATAAACGAATCCTAGTCAATAGCCAACTTCGAATTCTTTTTAACCTGTCTTCCATTTCCACAAAATCTATCACTGCAATTAAAAAGTTGCAGAGGGATATCAGTAGTTGCATTTCCGCTTTGCAACTCCATGATGTCAATATTGAGAACTGGGATCCAATTTTCATTTTCCTTTGTTCCACTCGACTTCCAGATGCTACCCTATCACTTTGGGAGCAATCAATTAGCAATAAAGTTGACATTCCTCGGTGGGCAGATTTAGATTCCATCTTGACAAGCCGTTACCAAACACTAGAAACTGTCTCAGACATTAAGTGTTCAGCTAGTCAAAGAGATTCTGTCCACAAAAAGACACATCCAAGTTCTGAAGTCCGTTCTCAACACAAGAGGATCAATTCATATGCTTCCAATTTTTCTAGTCCTAATTGCAAACTTTGTCCAAATCAGCAACATACTATTCGGCAGTGCTCTCAATTTTTAAAGATGAGTCCAACCGAAAGAGTGTCTTGTATCAAAAGATTTGGCCTCTGCTTAAATTGCTTCGCAGCAACTCATTCGATCAGAGACTGTAAAAGCATACACAACTGCTTCAAGTGTAATAAACGCCATAATACGCTTATACACGATGATGCCCCCAATACTATTTCTACTGGGAACAATCCATTTTCATCAACATCCAAAGATGCAGCTCAAAGCCCACGTATGAGCGCAAATTACAGTTCTGCAATGCGTCGATCGCACGCAACCCAAATGCAGTCCACTGAAGAAACCCCAGTAGAAAATATTCAATCATGTTTAGCATCTAATTTTAAAAGCGTTTTGTTAGGGACTGCAGTGGTACATATTTGCCACCTTGGTTTTACCTACTCTGCACGCGCTCTCATAGATTCAGGTTCTGAAGGCACATTTATTTCCGAAAGACTTTTCCGTTTGCTTAAACTGCCTTTTACTGCAACTTCTGCTCAAATTTCAGGATTGAACAACGCAGTTTCTGCTCAGGTTCAGAAAATCTGCTCATTTACTTTGTCTTCACCACTTGATTCGAACATTGCCATTGAAGCAAACGCTCTGGTCGTTCTACGTTTGACCGGAAATCTTCCATCACGCCCACTAGATCCTTCGTTTTTACAAAAGATTCCAAATATTCAATTAGCTGATGCTGAATTCTTCAAAAGTTCCCATATTGATCTTTTGATCGGTGGTGATCTTTTTCCATTAGTTCTCCAAGATGGTATAAAACGCAATATTGGAGGTTCATCCTTACTTGAGCAAAAAACAATATTTGGATGGATTCTTACTGGCCCCGTTTCCAAAGATCCTACTGCAAACGTTTCCAAATGTGTTTCGTTCTTTACTGAAATTTCTCTTGACAAGGAAATTTCACGCTTTTGGGAGGTGGAGGATCTTCCACAAAAACATCACATGTCATCATCTGATCGATTCTGTGAAAGAAACTTCACTCAAACCACAACAAGAAATGAGGATGGAAGATATGTAGTTACACTTCCGTTTAAGGAATCTATTCTAAATACCAGAAAACTAGGCCATTCTCGTGCAATTGCAACTGCACAGTTCCTATGAAATGAAGTTCGTTTAGCTAAAAATCCTAATTTTAAAATCCAATATGATAACGTCGTGCGTGAATATCTCAATTTAAACCATATGACGTTAGTTTCTGAACCCAAGTTCAATTATTTTCCGAAAAATTATTACTTGCCACATCATGCAGTAATAAAGCCCGAGAGCACAACAACAAAGGTCCGTGTAGTGTTCAATACCTCCAGCGCTTCTTCCAACGGAGCAAGTCTTAACGATGTTTTGCATATTGGTCCAACTCTTCAAGCTGACCTGACCATTTTAATATTAAAATGGCGTTTTTTCCAGTTCGTTTTCAATGGCGATATTGAAAAGATGTATCGCCAGATCCTAGTTCATCCTGATCATACTCCATTTCAACGCATCCTCTTTCGAAACTCGCCGAACGAGCAAATCCGCGACTATGAGCTAAAAACAGTTACTTTTGGGGTAAACTGTGCTCCTTACTTAGCCATATGAACGCTTCTTAAGCTTGCAGATGACACTGAAAAGTCATATCCACTCGCAAGCCATATATTACGAAAATCAATGTACGTTGATAATGCGTTAGCCGGAGCTCACGACATCTCCACAGCACAAAAAGCTAGAGATGAGCTCATTGCAGCTCTTTCGTCTGCTGGTTTTTCCCTTCGAAAGTGGACATCGAATTCAGAGCTAATTCTAGAAGGCCTTCCACAAGATCATCTTCTCCATGATGATTTTTTGAAGCTGGAAGACAGCAGCACTGCTAAGTCGCTAGGTGTGCAGTGGAATGCTAGCTCTGACCACTTCTTCTTTTCCACAAAACCTTTAGAACAGAGAACTCATTTTACAAAGCGGGAAGTTCTCTCTCAAATTTCAAAGCTGTTTGATCCAGCAGGCTGGCTTGCTCCATGCATTGTCATAGCAAAAATGCTTATGTAACAAATATGGTTGCAGCAAATAAGTTGGGATGAGAACCTTCCTTCCGATTGCCTTAGAATATGGCAATCTTTCCTTTCCAATTATCCACATATAAACCATATACGAATTCCTAGATGGGTAAACTATAATCCATCATGCAAAATTCAATTTCACGCATTTTGCGATGCATCCGAGAAAGCTTATGCTGCAGCCATCTACGTCCGAATTGATAACTCTAATATCATTTCCACTCATTTATTAGCTAGTAAAACTAAGGTTGCGCCAGTGAAAACAATTTCTCTACCACGACTGGAACTGTGTGGTGCAGCACTCTTAGCTGAGATGGTCGAATCTCTGTTACCACAACTGGATATTCCAAAATACCAAACATTCTGTTGGACTGATTCCACCATCGTGATAGCATGGCTTCGGAAGCCACCTTGCCAATGGACAACATTCGTGGCAAATCGAGTGTCTAAGATAGTGCAGAGCGTTGGCTCTGAGAACTGGTTCCATGTGGACTCTACAACCAACCCTGCTGACTTGGCAAGCCGTGGCGTTCAACCGCAAGATCTTTTCGAAAATAAATTATGGTGGTACGGGCCGAATTGGCTCAAACTTTCTCCTGGCTACTGGCCAAATTCTTTCCAAGAAGCAGAAATAGAAACTGAAATTGAAAAGAAGCCTTCGAAATCTTTTTTTGTTTATTTCAAAGACTATGAAGACATCCTTGAACGATTTTCTTCATTTCCAAGGGCAATTCGTGTCATTGCATATATATTTCGTTTCTTTTCCCACACACATCCAAAGCACCGCTCTAACTTTTCTTATAGTTCAACTGTCATTACGAGTTATTCTGTGTCAGAAGGTGATGTATTCGGAAGAGTACAACAATCTCTCCACAAAAGAATCAATTAGAACAACAAGCAGTCTTCTTAATTTGAATCCTTTTCTTGATGCAGCTGGTGTCTTAAGAGTATGTGGTCGACTAGTTTCCTCTCCAGTCATGTCATATGACGAAAGACATCCTATAATTCTTCCATACAATTGCCAATTTTCCAGACTTCTCGTCCATTTTATGCATCAAATATCCTTGCACGGTGAAAACCAGCTCGTTCTCCGTCTACTCCGCCTGCAGTATTGGATTCCAAAAGCAAGGAATCTCATAAAAACAACAATCCATAAATGCAAAATTTGTGCTATTCATAAACAAAAAGCACAGTCGCAGTTAATGGGTTCTTTGCCACCTGAAAGAAAAATTCTGTCACGTCCATTTGCTCATACCGGTCTCGACTTTGCTGGACCGTTTGACATTAAAAACTACACGGGAAGAGCTTGTCTAATCACAAAAGGCTATGTCTGTGTCTTTGTGTGTTTTTCCACAAAGGCAATTCATCTTGAAGTTACATCAAATCTTTCAACTCCTGTTTTCTTAGCAGCTTTTTACCGATTTGTTTCGCGGCGAGGTTGTCCTACTCATCTATATTCCGATAATGGAACCACGTTCGTGGGCTCTTCAAAAGTATTAGCTCGTGAATTTCTTTCTACTACTCGTAGCGCTGTCACTTCCAATTTCAATCACCAGGGCCTCACATGGCATTTCATTCCCCCTGGTGCTCCCCATATGGGCGGTTTATGGGAAGCAGGGGTTAAAAGTTTTAAAATTCACTTCCGAAAAATAGCCGGCAACTTCAAATAACCTTTTGAAGAAATTTCCACTCTTTTGTCCAGAATTGAAGCCTGCCTCAATTCGCGTCCAATTTCACCCATGTCCGAAGATCCCTCCGATAATTCGGCATTGACACTAGGTCACTTTCTTATCGGAGGACCCATTCATGCTCCTTTAGAATCCGAAATAACCGAACCATCGATATCTGTAATTAATCGTTGGCAAAGATTAAAAGCTTTACAACAAGAATTTTGCTCACGTTGGAAAAATGAATATTTAAAGGAGTTACATAAGTGGAAAAATCCACAAACCAATATAGAAGAAAATGCTATGGTCGTCATAAAAGATGAAAATCTACCACCAACCGAATGGCGGTTAGGTAGAATAGTAAAAGTCTATCCAGGTTGTGATAACCGAGTTCGAGTTGCAGATATTCTTACGCAACGAGGCCTCGTTAAACGTCCGATCGTGAAACTAGTTGCCCTTCCAAATCAATAGCATTTTGCTCTTCTTTTTCCAAAATTATATTTTTTCCAATACTTTCCAGTTCTATAATGCCAAGCGAAATGAAAAGACGGCAACACTCACATCCCAAGAAGTCAAGCTACAAGGCAAACAAATTTCAATGTCGACTATGTCTTCGCTACCATGCATTGCGGTTTTGTACAAAATTCCTATCGATGAATACCGACAAACGGATGCGTTTTGTGCTCCTACACAAATACTGCTCCAATTGCTTAGCTCACAAACATTCAGAAGGATCATGCATGAGTAAGCTAGGTTGCCACTACTGCAAAAAGGATCATCATACATTACTTCACATGCATGAACGTTTGCAACGCCGCCAATCCGATGGTCCGTCTAGTTCCACATCTACAAATACAACCACGAAACTACATAACCCACCGACTCCAGAACAACCTACATATTCTTCTATCAGAGCTCATCACGTCGTCACTCTTCTGCCAACTGCAGTTTTCAAGCTCGAAGTGAACGGCAAATTCCATTCTGTAAGATCAATCCTTGATCCATGTACGGTTATTAGCCGAATTTCCGAAAAGCTGGTAAATCGACTCCAGTTAAAAACAACTATTCTAGGTGGTGACAAAATTTGCTGCCTAAACATTCAATCTCGATCCGATTCGACTCTTCAAATTGAAGTTACCCTCAAGGTTGTTGGGCATATCACCTTAAAGACTCCATCCAAAACACTTAATGACACGGTCAAGGAATAATTCCAAAACTTAGTCCTTGCCGATCCACAATTCTACAAGTCCGCCGCGATATCGGTTATTTTGGGAGCCGATGTGTATCCAAAAATTATAAAGCCTGGCATGATTCTGCTTGACGCCGGCTTTCCTGTTGCACAGAATACGCTATTTGGCTGGATTCTTTTTGGATCCGTTCAAATTTAAAATCAATTCCGTTTTTTTTTTCTCTTACTTTGTTCCATATTTTGACTATTTAACACTATTTAACAACAAGTTTATTTTATACTGAATTAAGGGCAAACGACATATATTTAGTAGTTTCTGAATTTATATAAAAATATTTTGTTTTTACAATGAATTGAAAATAAGAAATATTTAATGAATTATTTTTAATTATATATGCTGTAAATATTTGCAGCCGTACTGCAAGGCGGGCGGCAATGTATATATAAGAATTTTCCTATCTTAAGTTAATTTATGTCATAACAATAACTTAGATATTAGCTTAAGTATTAGTTGACTGACAGATGTCGCTTCACGTTACTATAAAAGAGTATCCATTTTGTCTCCTTTTTTATACATATACGCATATATCTATACGCACTTCCTGTTGCACAAGTTTAAGTTTAAGCATTCTTATTAAATAAACTCTGGTCAAGGTAAGACCTAATGCACAAATCCCCGTGTGACATTTTTTCATTCCAACATTTTTCTATTCCAAATCTCAAAACCGCCTCTGGCAATTTTGAGATCTAGCTAAATCGATCTTTTCTCAGGAGAATTTCAACGCTGCGAAATCCAACATTCCACACATCTTCAGTATGAAAAAAAGCGTTATCTTTTATCCGATTGCATACATTTCAATTGTTGATGCAGATAGGAAGAGTTTTTCCGCCATATAATTTCTGGCAGTTTATTTCTTAAAATTATTACACCAACCAATATTTTGACAAAAAACTTTATTTTTAGAGGCTATATCAAACCATTTTATCACACGAATGGCTATCACTAGAATCGAAATATTTGAGGAATCTTCATAATTGCTATTGCAACCAAGGATTATTTGGAGGAACTGACGCAAGCAACTTAACCTTCAGCCTTTAATATTCATAGCACAGAGATAAAATATATAATCAAATATAATGAATTTTATTAAATATTCTTATAAAATATTTAATATATAATTTGTTTTACAAGATATTTATATTGTATTTAAAATGTTATTTTATTTATAAAAAATATTTTTATTATAGAAACAATAAAACAGTTGCATATCGTAAAAATTATATAATAAGTATATTAAGAAGCAGGGCTCGTATTTTGATGACCTAAAACTGACATATGTGACATAAAAAACGCAAACAATTACATAAAAAAATAAAGAAAAAAGCCTTAGAAATAAAACATTACTTAACTTCAATTTTATTTTATAGAATATTTTGTGTACACAGCGTTACACTATATTTCAAGGTATATTTTAAGTTATTAAAATGGAAAGAACGTTGATTGTCTGGAACATATATATTTAAAAGACGATTTGTCATAGGATGTAAGTTTCTCTTCTAATTTCATAGTATTAACATTTTTCCCTCTATTTTTCATCAATAGACCATAAAAAAAGAGTTATTACAAACTAGCATATCCTGAGTTTTTATATAATATTTGTTTCGATATTTTTGATTGAAGGGACTCTATTGTTAAAGGAATATGTTTATAAATTTTAATTTTTTCATTTTTTAGTATTTTAAAATTACACAAAAGTTAACTAAAAACCCGAAAAATTTTCCTAAAGTTAAAAATGTCCAAAAATGACAATAAAATAACTTAAAATTCGCAAAAAATTACCAAAAAATGTACTAAATCTAGTAAAAACCACCAGAAAACTAAAAGCGATAAAAAAACTACCTAAAAAATGTTCATATTTGGAACTTACGAAACATGAATGGCCGTTCCAAATAATCAGAAAATTTTTTAGAAGCAGCAGAAAAAGATGTCTTGTCATCGAAATCCTAGCAACCTATGGTTAGAGTTTTTGGCACAAATAAATATATTTTTTATAGTGTTTTGATGTCTTTTTTGAGAGAAAAAGTGGGTTTAAATGGGATTTTACATATACAAACGAGTGACGATCGTGTCGTTTGTTGAAGCGTATCGGCTTACGAATATTTCTCAGAAACTGCTTTTGATGTTATTAATTTGTGTATAAAATTGACATATATAAATGCATGTCTGTTGCTTTCGTTTTTTTTTCGGTTAGAGTTTTATGTAGTATGTAGCTCTTATATCGCATTCTTTTCTGAAAAAAATGTTGCATTTTTCCTGACCTCATCAAGAGTTTTAAATTTTTTTCGTTATTTTCTAAAAAAAAATGTTGACCTCAATATAAATCGTGTTCTTTTCTCGAAAATATTGACCGCAACATTATAACATATACAGAATTTTCTGACCTGTGAAATTTGACGGTTCTCCATTCTGCTCTCTAATAAATAATACCAACATGACAACATTAAGGGTATTCACTTCACTGCTGAAATTTCGAAATGCTGAAATTTACGAAAACTTGAGTGCAATTGTTGTTGTTTTGGTTTTCCGAAGTTTGCTTAAATTTAATCACCTATTGAATTGATGAAAAATAATCGTCGGATATTTGCGAAGAAAAATATGTTCAGTAACCATAAGCAAATCTGTTTAATGAGTGTGAGTCATTGTGAATATGATAATTTTGACAAGAAGAAGAGCATTCTGTCAAATCCCGCCTTAAAGCTGATGCAATGTCTGCAAGCAAGAACAAAATTATCATTAATTCTATTGTAGCTGAGTTGCAGTCGATTTATATATATGTGTATTAATCTGTGTTTAACAAAATATGAACAAAATTATTTATTTTGGTAACAAGCGCACTAACGAAATGAAGCAATGGCGATTTTAAGTTTGACAGATGTATATAAAAAAAACGAAATATTACAAATAGGTCGCTCACTTCAACTCGTCGGAAAATTCCGATTTCTGAAATTTCAGCATTGAAGTGATTACCCCTATTATATTTTATGAGGAACAAAAAGTTGCAATTTTGAAAAATTTCTAAGATTTCTAAATATATTTTTGATTAGTTAGTTTTAAAAAAAACTGAATTGATCGATAAATATTTGTTAAAAATTCTATGTTGTGAGCACTATGCATAACCTCAATTGCAAATACATCCGAATTCAAAACAGTGCAGCCAATATTAAATAAAAAAAATGTTGCATTTCGTTTCTCAGCTCAAAAGAAGTCAACATTCTGCAAATTAAGATCAGAATCTAAAAAATTCTGCATTCTGTGAGGTCAGATTTTTTTTCCAGACAACAATACGCTATTCGTATTTTTTTACGTGCGTTTATCTATGTTTTAAGCCATTTCGTTGTATATAAAAATAGGCGTAGGAAAAACAGTTCTTCCGTGTTTCTGAACCGATTTTGATAATTTTTTAAATACATTACAGTAGAGAGAAGAAGTTCACCGATTAGTTATGTGACCTTTGACTTGAAATATGAGCACTGAAAGAATATTTCTGAAGTAAAACCTAAACTATAAGAAATGGAAGAACATGGCGTATGAGAAAATTTTAGGAATTAATACAATGTAGGAAAAGCATTTTTCGCTATCTCTTACGGATACCCTACAATGAGCATTTTTTTTAGTACATTTTTTTATTTTACAAATAGTAAATTCTGAAAAATTTGGATATAAAAGTTATGACGATATCTCGAAAATTGTTGCTTTCTCTCGAATCTTAAGATTTTCTTAGTACAACACATTTTCTAAAAAAATTTAATTAAAAAACGAAAAACGATTGAAATTTCAGAAATTTGGTCGAATTTCGACCTCGCCTGTGGTTTAGTTTAGTTTAGTTTAATGTCTAATATTGTGCACTTATAGTACGTGTAAATTATAATTTCCAGTTATATTTGATGTAAATAAAATTTGAATAAAAATTTAAGATGCTTTTGATAAGAATAACAACGATTTAATTTTGGGCCAAAAAATTAATTTACAATTTTTTTCAACAAACGAAACAACAAAGCAGAAGAACATAACAAAAAAAAAACAAATAAGCTATCAAAATGCTGTCAATACATCAAGTAACGTAGCTATTTTTTTTGTGGGGGCACAAATGCGAGAAAACAATCCTATTATATATATATTTCTTTTCAATAATAGTACTAAAAAATATATTTGCTTAAATTTATTTGTAAATGCATATATATATATAATGTTATTTATTTAATTTCAGTAAACCAAGTTTCAATAAGAAAATGTCAATATTTCTTCATCGCTATAAATTAATTATCCCCATTATATATATATTGTGACTTCGTTTTATTTAGCCACTTTGCAAGCTCGAACTACGTCACAAAAAAAATGGCGGGCATGCGCAGTACGATGTCTGTATATCTTTGTTTCATGGGGTAGCATTGTAAAATTAGGCAAGGTAGGGTTGAAGCTGAGAGCCAGTGACCAACATTGTCAAAACGAAGTTGACAGCTCTTAAAAAATGCTATTTAAAATTATATATAATAAATAAATGCAGTTTTCATAGCACAACGACCATTCATAGTCTTTGCATATGTTAACGCGCGTAAAAAAAAATACGAATAGCTTATTGTTTTCTGAAAAATTCTGACCTCACAGAATGCAGAATTTTTTAGATTCTGGCCTTAATTTGCAGAATCATTTGAGCTGAGAAACGAAATGCAACATTTTTTTATTTAATATTGGCTGCACTGTTTTGAATTTGGATGTATTTGCAATTGAGGTTATGCATAGTGCTGACTACATGTAATTTTTAACAAATATTCATCGATCAATTCAGTTTTTTTAAAACTAACTAATCAAAAATATATTGGATTCAATCTTAGAAATTTTTCAAAATTGCAACTTTTTGTTCCTCATAAAATATAATAGGGGTAATCACTTCAATGCTGAAATTTCAGAAATCGGAATTTTCCGACGAGTTGAAGTGAGCGACCTATTTGTAATATTTCGTTTTTTTTATATACATCTGTCAAACTTAAAATCGCCATTGCTTCATTTCGTTAGTGCGCTTGTTACCAAAATAAATAATTTTGTTCATATTTTGTTAAACACAGATTAATACACATATATATAAATCGACTGCCACTCAGCTACAATAGAATTAATGATAATTTTGTTCTTGCTTGGAGACGGGCTTTTAGGCGGGATTTGACAGAATGCTCTTCTTCTTGTCAAAATTATCATATTCACAATGACTCACACTCATTAAACAGATTTGCTTATGGTTACTGAACATATTTTTCTTCGCAAATATCCGACGATTATTTTTCATCAATTCAATAGGTGATTAAATTTAAGCAAACTTCGGAAAACCAAAACAACAACAATTGCACTCAAGTTTTCGTAAATTTCAGCATTTCGAAATTTCAGCAGTGAAGTGAATACCCTTAATGTTGTCATGTTGGTATTATTTATTAGAGAGCAGAATGGAGAACCGTCAAATTTCACAGGTCAGAAAATTCTGTATATGTTATAATGTTGCGGTCAATATTTTCGAGAAAAGAACACGATTTATATTGAGGTCAACATTTTTTTTTAGAAAATAACGAAAAAAATTTAAAACTCTTGATGAGGTCAGGAAAAATGCAACATTTTTTTCAGAAAAGAATGCGATATAAGAGCTACATACTACATAAAACTCTAACCGAAAAAAAAACGAAAGCAACAGACATGCATTTATATATGTCAATTTTATACACAAATTAATAACATCAAAAGCAGTTTCTGAGAAATATTCGTAAGCCGATACGCTTCAACAAACGACACGATCGTCACTCGTTTGTATATGTAAAATCCCATTTAAACCCACTTTTTCTCTCAAAAAAGACATCAAAACACTATAAAAAATATATTTATTTGTGCCAAAAACTCTAACCATAGGTTGCTAGGATTTCGATGACAAGACATCTTTTTCTGCTGCTTCTAAAAAATTTTCTGATTATTTGGAACGGCCATTCATGTTTCGTAAGTTCCAAATATGAACATTTTTTAGGTAGTTTTTTTATCGCTTTTAGTTTTCTGGTGGTTTTTACTAGATTTAGTACATTTTTTGGTAATTTTTTGCGAATTTTAAGTTATTTTATTGTCATTTTTGGACATTTTTAACTTTAAGAAAATTTTTCGGGTTTTTAGTTAACTTTTGTGTAATTTTAAAATACTAAAAAATGAAAAAATTAAAATTTATAAACATATTCCTTTAACAATAGAGTCCCTTTAATCAAAAATATCGAAACAAATATTATATAAAAACTCAGGATATGCTAGTTTGTAATAACTCTTTTTTTATGGTCTATTGATGAAAAATAGAGGGAAAAATGTTAATACTATGAAATTAGAAGAGAAACTTACATCCTATGACAAATCGTCTTTTAAATATATATGTTCCAGACAATCAACGTTCTTTCCATTTTAATAACTTAAAATATACCTTGAAATATAGTGTAACGCTGTGTACACAAAATATTCTATAAAATAAATTTGAAGTTAAGTAATGTTTTATTTCTAAGGCTTTTTTCTTTATTTTTTTATGTAAATGTTTGCGTTTTTTATGTCACATATGTCAGTTTTAGGTCATCAAAATACGAGCCCTGCTTCTTAATATACTTATTATATAATTTTTACGATATGCAACTGTTTTATTGTTTCTATAATAAAAATATTTTTTATAAATAAAATAACATTTTAAATACAATATAAATACCTTGTAAAACAAATTATATATTAAATATTTTATAAGAATATTTAATAAAATTCATTATATTTGATTATATATTTTATCTCTGTGCTATGAATATTAAAGGCTGAAGGTTAAGTTGCTTGCGTCAGTTCCTCCAAATAATCCTTGGTTGCAATAGCAATTATGAAGATTCCTCAAATATTTCGATTCTAGTGATAGCCATTCGTATGATAAAATGGTTTGATATAGCCTCTAAAAATAAAGTTTTTTGTCAAAATATTGGTTGGTGTAATAATTTTAAGAAATAAACTGCCAGAAATTATATGGCGGAAAAACTCTTCCTATCTGCATCAACAATTGAAATGTATGCAATCGGATAAAAGATAACGCTTTTTTTCATACATATTTTTGATATATTTTATTTCAAAATATTAATGCAAAACTTACTTGATCTAAAGCTCGCAATTTAGTTCATGTGATTGATACAAAACTTTTAAAATTAAAATAAGCTGTATTTTGTTTTTTAATTTCTTACAATATTTTTTAGAATGTGCTTATTTTATAATTTATATTTTAGTTTTAATTTATATCAATATACGGAATTGTGGCCAAGAATCAATCAATCAATTGCAGCCACTCAAAACCTTCCCAACGATATCTTAAAAGGGAGAATAGCGTTTGAAATAATTATGTTTTTTTGAATGTAATGAAAAACAGTTAATAAATACTGAAATAATTAATAAATGCCCGAAAAAACAGCATTTTCATTAATCCTAATGCAAAAATTTAACATTTGTTGATGCTGATTGGAAAAACTTTTTCACAACTATTATTTATATTTATATTTTTTAAACTACCACACCAGCCAATATCTTTACAAAAAACTTAATTTTTAGAGGTGATTTTAAACCATTCCAGCTCACGAATGACCATCTCTACAGCCGAAGTATTTGGGAAATCATCTATATTATTATATGAAATTCCTGACTACCTTTTATATGACATAGCAAAAAATTCTTTTGCAAAAAATCGTCCAGTTTTGCTCAAAAATTGCTAAACTGTTTTTGTCATTAAAACAAAAAGGTTTTTTTGCCCTATGATTTTTTGGGTGAAATTTATTTATACTAAAATGTTGTTTTTATACTTGTCTCAAAAATAATTTACATGAAAAAATAACCCCAATATCTGATTCCAATCCAAGTTTATGGCTTCAAACAAATTTTTTTATACCATTGGCTATATTAATAAAATTAATTTTTAACATTAATCGTATTCAATTCCTGCTATTCACCTCGCAGTCGAATTAACATAGAAGTTGATTGTTGACATATTTTTTTCCAAACTTGTGCGATAATAACTCTAATTAAAATCTTATTTTATAATATTGCAATTCTTTGGGCCTGGTAACAACATTCGCTTTGTGCGAATGAGCATAAAAGCATGGATTTTTCTTGCTTTTGGCGATTGTTCCTCATGTTGTTCCTAATCGCTAGCGCTCACACTCTAGGCACTCATGCTCGTTTATTGACGAGACAATCGAAACGCCATTTGAATGCACTCAAGCTGTTCTCTGGTGGTTACACAGAGTGGCCTGACTTTATTTCAATGTTTGAATCTGGCGTCGGGAAAGATGCTGATTTGAGCAAAATTGAAAAGTTCCAGCACTAGCGTTCGAGTTAAAAGGCATCTGCATTGAATACGGTTCGCTCCTTGGAAATCTCTGAAAATAATTACGATCAGGCTATAACTTTGTTAAAGCATAGATTTGATAATAAACGTTTAACATTTCAGGCACACATCCGTGAAATTTTCGTCCTAAGAATAGTGGAAACTGGCTCAGTAATTAAACTTCGTGAGCTAAGCGATAAGGTAAACGCTCATTTACGAGCTCTACAAACCATGGGCACAAGGAACAGATTGCAGATTGTGTGCTCATTAACCTTATTGGAAGCAAGCTTGACAGTGCAACTCAGAGTAAATGGGAAGAAAAAACACCTATAAATTAAATACCAACTTTGGACTCAATGTCGACGTTTTTGGAACATAGATGCAGGATCCTCGAAAATTTGGAAAGTGCTTTGTTATCAAAAACACCAGGCAAACAGGTGGGAAAAGTTTTGTATCAAATCGTTAATAATACTCATAGAGCTTTAGTTGCATCTACTTCTTCGTCATATAACTGTTCATTGTGCAAATCCAATGAACATTCGCTAACAGGTTGCACAACGTTTTTAAACCTTACGCCTGCCCTTCGCCTTAAAGAGGCAAAAAAGTTGAAAATTTGTTTGAATTGTTTAAAGAGGCGACATTGGCTCAATGCTTGTAAATCTATACGTTGTCATCATTGTTCTTCAAAGCATTATACTCTACTTCACATAAGCCCGCTTACAGTTCCCAGTGTGCAGACTTCTCTTAAAGGTGATGAGTCTTTAGCATTGAACATGTCACAAACAGCTTCGGGTTCATATAGCCAACACACAGCTTCTAACATGCAATCTCCCCCTTATTGCAAACGTGCCACCAGCTATAGAAAATTGGAAAGCAGCTTTAGTTTCCATGTCAGCTTCTCGTCGCGTTGAAGTGAACCCTCAACTCGATAGCTTCGTTCTTCTAGCCACTACTGTTGTTTTCGTTAAAAACGGAGTAGGGTCTTTAGTACCTGGTCGTATCATTTTGGATTTGGCGTCTCAGCTAAACTTCGTTACCTCTCGTTTCGCAAATCAACTTCAACTTAGGAGAACCAAGTCGCCTACCGTTATATCTGGAATCGGAGAGTCCGATTTTGTAGCAGATAGCATCGTTGATTTATTCCTGCAGTCTCAAATTGGAGATTATTCAACAACAATTGTAGCTGTCGTTACACCAACCATAACTAATCAGCAACCAAGTTTTAATATAAACACGTCTGATTGGAATGTACCAACTAACAATAAGCTTGCTGATACGTTGTTTATAAATCGCAGCGTATTGATGTCTTGGTAGGACCAAGTCTGTTTTTTGATCTTATTTGCATTAGCCAAATTCAAATCCGTGATGATTTACCGCTAATGCAGAAAACTAGATTAGGTTAGGTGGTTTCTAGCGTAGGAAAACATATAAATGCAAAGCATTCAGCGTTAGCTGTTATCGATAAAACTCCAATAGAGAACGATTCCGACTATTTTTTGCATGATATTGTTAAGAAATTCTGGGAAGTTGAAGATGTCGTTCATAGCGAATTGAAAAGGTCAAAGGAAGAACTTGAATGTGAAATTCATTTTAAAAGTAATTATAAACGAAAAGTTACAGTTGAATATTCCATGCGTTTGCCACTAAAATGCAATCCAGAGATTCTCGGTGATTCCTTTAACACAGCGATCATAAGGTTTAAAGGTCTTGAGAAAAAATTGGATCGCAACCCAGAACTGAAACAACAATATTCGTCGTTTATCAAAGAGTATCTTGAGCTAAACCATATGTCCGAGGTAATCAGCGTCGAAGAGGGAGTCAAAACAAAATTCTTACCCCACCACTGTGTTTTGAAAGCAGAAAATTCTGCTGCTTCTTCTAATGGTCGTTCACTAAACGATATTTTAATGGCAGGCCCATGCATTCAACCAAAACTTTTTTAAATTTTTTTACGTTTTCGCTCGTTTAAAATCGCACTCACTGGAGATGTATCGAGGTGTGAGAACTCATTAACCTTACAACTACTTACAGTACGTATTATGGAGAGATAATCCACACGAAAATCTAAAGATATTCAAATTAGATACAGTGACTTACGGAACAAAGCCAGCATCATTCTTAGCGATTCGCGCTATGCAGCAATTAGTTCAAGATGAAAAAATGGAGTACCCACTTGCTGCGGAAATCGTCTGCAGAGATTTTTACGTCGATGACATGATAACTGGAGAGAATTCAGAAGAGAAGGCTTGCGACATCATGCAACAAACAACTGAGCTGTTAAGTCGAGGAAATTTTCAAATAAACAAATGGTGTTCGAATAGTGGTCAGCTGTTACATGGAGTTTCAGAAAAGGATAAAGAGAGATTTCTTAGATGTGGTGACGGCACTGATGTCACTATGATCCTGGGCATGTCACTATGATTCTCTTTTTCACCTCCTCAAGTAGCCACAGTCACTAAGCGATCAGTTTTATCAACAATAGCTTGGATTTATGATCCATTAGGGTTAATAGGACCTGTGATTACCAAAGCAAAGATATTTCTTCAGATTCTATGGAAAAACAAGTTTGAATGGGATGAGAGTCTTCCCCAAGTTTTGCATTCGGCAAGGACAGAACTGCTGTCTGAACTCACTGATGTTGGCAACCCTAGCTTCCCCCGTCTTTTCCAAATTAGAGGTGCATGCCTTTTGCGATGCGAGTTCAGTAGCATTTGGAGCTTGCATATATGTGAGATCAGAGTATAAGGGAAGCAGTAGTACGAATTTACTGTGCTCCAAGTCTAGGGTTGCTCCATTAAAAACAGTTACTATTCCGAAATTAGAATTATTTGCTGCTTTGCTGTTGGCAGAGCTTGTTAAGGTGATCACAAAACTATTAATATTTAATTGCGATTTTCATTGTTGGACTGAGAGACGAACAGTCAAACTTTAATATTTTTGTAGCTAACTGAGTTAGAAACATTCAACATCTAACTGCTGACATGAATTGGCATTATTTTCCAACATTGCAAAACCCAGAAGATATTTTGTCAAGGGGTTCTTCACCACGCAATCTGATTGACTCGAAACTCTGGAAACATGGTCCTGTTTTCTTACAAGGCTCTAGTGATGGTTGGCCAGCATTTCCCGACCTGGTTCATGATTTGCCAGAACGTCGAAAAAGGGTTCTGATTGTTAGTTCGAATTCTAAGAATTTATCATTAGATTGCAAGTTTATAAATTCTTTTGGGGAAAATGCAGCGCATTTATGCATACTATAAGTTCGGTAAAAGGGGAACATCGCGTTTCGGCATGCTTACCGCAGTAGATATCAAGCTTGGTACACTTTTACTAATTCGAATGGTGCAGCGAGCATCATTTTTTGAAAAATTCAAAACTTTGTTCTCTATCACCGTTTTTGGACTCATTTGGCTTGTTACGTGTTGGCGGGCGGTTAAAGCATTCGTTACTGGATTTTGATAATCGTCATCCAATTATTTTACCAAAAGGGCATCCACTTACAAAATCATTAGTTGATTTTTATCATTAAAAATTTATGCATGCTGGCTCACAGTCTGTTTTGGCTTCCCTACGGCTTCAATATTGGCCCATTGATGGTCGCAAAACAGTTAACCGGATTGTCAGCAAGTGCCTTCGATGTTTTCATACTGGACCTCGAGTAGCGGAACATATTATGGGCGATTTACCAGTGGGAAGCGTTCAGACAAGCAGAGCTTTTATCATAACAGAAGTCGATTTTTGCGGCCCTTTTTATTATCAATCAGAAATCCGAAAAAGACCGCCAATCAAGTGTTATATATACCTATTTATATGTTTCTCAACCAAGGCGGTTCATACGGAACTTGTTAAAGATCAGTCAACTCCATCGTTTTTAGCAGCATTAACGCGGTTTATTTGCACTCGTGGAAGGCCAAGGCGTATTTGGTCTGATAACGCGACGAATTTTGTAGGAGCTAAAAATGAATTAGCTGAGCTCAGAAGATTATTTTCAAGCAATACGCACGAGGATGCAGTGAAAAAGCAATGTCTCGAAGATTATGTCGATTGGAAATGTTTTCCGCCTAGGTCGCCTCATTTCGGAGGACTCTTGGAAGCTTCAGTTAAGTTGGGAAAATATCATTTTTATCGAGTAGCTGGTCTTTCAACTTTGAATTTTGAGGAATTACGAACACTAGTCTGTCAAATATCAGCTATTATTAATTCACGCCCTGTATGCCCTCTTACATAGAGTTCTGATGACCTGAAGGTGCTGACTCTAGCCTACTTCTTGGTTGGGGCTCCTTTTACATCCATCGTTGAGCCTGATGTATCTCAATTAGACATAAATCGTCTGGGACGTTGGCAGCGGATTTGCTGCATGCAGCAACATTTCTGGAGAAAATGGAGCACCGAATATCTCACCCTGTTACAGCAGCGAAACAAATGGCGTTTATCGCAAGATAGTTTAAAGGTAGGAACAATGGTTTTATTAACTGACGAAAATCTTTCACCACTAAAATGGCAAATGGGCAAGGTATTAGAAACAATCAGCGGTGATGATGGAGTGGTCTGTGTAGCAGTTGTGAAAACCTTCCAACGGGGTGAGGATGTTTAGAGAACAAATTGTCAAGCCTCTGGCATGCACAATCATCGTATCTTAATTAATTACAAACATACATACATATGCATATCAACGTAAGTCGCTCAACTGATCATGAGTCTGTCTTTCGAAATTGGTTAGTTTTTAAAATCTCTTCTACGAATATTGCTCATTTGTTGTAAATTATTATAACGCTTACTGTATTAAAAGCTGAAATTGTTCATGCCGAGCCTATATGATATGGTTTCTAATTCTTAAACTTTACTTGTAAATGGACAGTCAATAAAGTAAAACACTAAATCATTTAATACTTAGTAAATAAATATCATTTGATTCTTATTATTCGGCCAAGAGCCGAAAAAAATCTACTTAGGGAAACTGTCTATCTGTCGGCAAACGCACAGCAATGACTCACAATGTCATAGCGGACGTCATCTGTTGGTGTGTAAGCCTTCTTTTCTTTAAGTGGTTGCGTGGTCTCTGGTCGACCACTTTCGGGTTTTCTGGAGACGAATTAATTGAGCCACTTCTGTTCGAAATTTGGGTAATTGAGTACATCGATCTTCTTTGTGCAGTCAATGGAAAAGAACGTAAGCATTCACCAATGCAACATCTAGCAAATGAAAAAATACGGTTTTTCCACTTTCTAGTCTTGATGCGTATGTGATAGCGACCTATTAACCCATCCATGTGACGGGTATATTCTTTTATTATGAATGGGCAGTCAATTTCCGTCTGCTGTTTTGTTTTACGATCCCAACGTTTTGATTTATTTGGTTGATCGTCAATATTTTTGGACACAAATAGTTTGATCCACGTAAGTTGACAACAAACGAACAGTTTTGTTGTCTTTCCACAAAACATTACATATGTATGTCAATTTCATATGCACTTCCAACATATTCCTCGGAATAGCCTCGCTGAACCTTTTTGTTTGCCAACTCGACTTCGCTCGAGAGCTTGATATTTGGAATACGATTAACGCACACTGTACCCAAACTATAAATTGTACGGTTTTTGAGATACGTCACCAATCCCAGCGATGTATAAAAATTGCTGAAATTGAGGATATGATTGACACTGTTAAAAATTTTGCTTGACAAGCGAATGAAGACATTTGACGAAGCGCCGAGATCTGGTAAATTTTCTGGAATAACGTCATCGCCAGCACCAGAATAAATTTCGAAAGAATATAAAAAGCCGGTATAATCACAAAGAGCAAAAAGCTTGTTTCCCATTTATGAGGTTTATCTGGCAAGTACTGACGAGTCGGGTTGACACCCATTTTGGTTCCACACATTTGTTCGTCAACACAAAGACGTTGCAACATTGGAACAGATTCAAATCGTGTATTGAAGTGCTCCACCAACGGACGCATTTTGTATAATTTATTATGACCGGGATCTGATGAATTGTTATTGAAATGTAACATTTTCGCATTTCATCGAAGTGTTTCCGGCTCATCGTCTGTCTAATTGCCTCGAATTAATGACATGCCCAATACTCACGAATGCTGGGATACCGGTATATTGACATAAAATACATCATTTTAATGAATTTATGAACCTCTGCTGCATTTTTGGCAAATTGAGATTCAATGTGTCCTTGGCGGGCATACAAATTCATGTGTTCGGCTAGAATTCAAGTAATGCATCGGTAATGAAATATTGCAAACATTCGAATGGCGTTTTTAGAGTTGTCACTTATGCAGGCATTTCTTTTCTGCCTCGGAATACAACTTCATTCACTTGTAACTGCAGATTTTTCTTTCTCCAGAGCATCGATTTGAACTCAGATGAGTCATTCTCTATATCAGTCACGGTGCCACTGAATTGGGCACTAGTAATTGTAGATGGACCCCCTGTTACTTCTTGCGTTCATTTGAATATGTGCTCTTCTTGCGGAATGGCCGTTATTTAGCTATTTATTTTGGTACAGAAACTAGATTTAGGAAAGTAGCATTAGCAGTAGACGAAGTGCACGGCAATGCTTCTGAGGAATTGCAAATTTCGTTATCAACTTCACTAACATTTATATTGCTAAATTTGGGTCAGCAACAACATCATCGTTATCGAAATCTTCTTCGCTGCCAGTGTCATTCCCGGAATCTATTGAATTCATCAATGCGTCGATTTCCTCCTCCGACACAGTCGATAAATTATAAAATTTCTAGATTGACACGACTAGTAACTCCAAAAAAAATACAAAAATTGTTATTGAAATGCTGTTGAATCACTAAAATGCGAAATTACCGTTAGCTTGACTTAAATGCGAAATTTGACTTAAAATTAACTTATTTACTTATATATTATTAATATAATATTAAATGAATTTGAATAAAATTTAAATAAAAAAACTGGCAAAAACTCGACTTTTGAAACCTTCAGTTAGTTGTCTATAACTTCAGTAGTCTTCCATGAATTTTCTTCATCTGTAATATCCAACTTGTTATTGTTTTAACATTTATTAATTATGCTGATATGAATACCCCTATTATATTGTTTATTTAAGGTTAAAAGTGTGCACATGCCATAAGTAATATTTCTAAATTGTTATTGGTAACTCTGAAAATAAAGTAATAAAAAAGAAGATATGGCAGCACTGTAAAAGGTTCGGCCATTGATTTTTGGAGAACTGATTGAAACGCAAGTGTGATTCTAACTTGAAATTATAATCTGTTTAAATTAACAGAATCCAAGTAAGGATTATAACTTCAGATATGGGGTAATCAAAACAAATCCAAAAACTATTAAAAAAAAGGTAAAACTTTATTGAAATTACAATGAGTCGACGGCCAACTCGACAAATAACCACTGTCAATGGACAAACTACTGGCTCCGCGAATGGAGCACCTACTGTCTCTGCAGATACTGCACGGGCCATGTCAGTAAATGAGGCAACTGCTGCTGCCTCCGCGAACAAAACAACTGCTGCATTTGAAGACGATAAATTCGATGTCTTTCCGAAAAAAGCACCCACCACTGCTGCTGAAACTACTGCTTCCTCTGAAACCACCGCTGCTGCTGAAACCACTGCTTCTTCTGAAATCACCGCTGCTGCTGAAACCACCGCTGAAAAAAACCAAGCAATTAACGCCAAATTCGCGGCTGCTAAATTTACCACTATTGAAAGAACTGCTGCTGACACATCTGCTGAAAATTTTTCTGATGTTTTAGAACATGCTACCGCTTCTACTGCTGACATACCAGTTGAGAAAAACAAATTCATTCCAGAAAACGCATACATATGTTCACTTGCAGAGCAACTGAATGCTTTGAAAACGCAACGTGAAATATTAGAACTGCAGCAACACATAAAAAAGTTAGAGAAAGGTGAACCCGAGCTGCCCGCTGTCAGGCATATTATTTTCGAAGAATTGGACACTGCAATACCAACTTTCAATGGTGGCGATAATTATGATATTGTCAAGTGGTTTTCTCAATTCGAAGACTACACCAACATGTGTGGATACAATCAGAGAGAGCAGTGTTTGGGAGTGCGGCGCCGGTTGGATGGCACAGCCAAAGAATATGTGCATAATCTAGGCTTAATTGACTATCCAGAACTGAAAGCTAGTATTATAAAAATGTTTAATCGTACTATAACACGACAAGAAGTTTACCGTCAGCTGCGTGCACGCAAACTTAAACTGCAAGAATCGTGCATAAGCTACATAGTCGATATGCAATCTATTGCATCAAAGTCTGACATTGCCGAACAGGAGCTTGTTGATATCATCGTTGATGGGATACCTGATAGTAGTCATCATATTTCTTTCCTTTTTGGTGCTAATACATTGGATGAGCTAATACGTCGAATGGATAGATACGATCAACGGCGTATAAGATCAAATACTCCAAAATCAAGGTCTACTGCTGTCACTGCCACTGCTGAAATTCGGTGTTTCAATTGTTCGCAGTTTGGGCATTATCAAAGTGCCTGCCCGAAACCACTGCGGCCACCTGGTTCATGTTTTTCCTGCCATCAAATGGGTCATCTACACAATGATTGTCCGAAGTTGAAGAAATATAAGTCACGCACTGTCGCTGCTGTAACTGATGATGAGTCTGGAAATGAGGCTGCTGATATCATTCGTGTCATGCGAAAGGTAAGGGTGGCATTTGATATTTGTAGTTGGGTTGCATGCACTGAATTCAAGAAATTTCTTTCTCTCATTGACTCCGGCAGTCCAATTAGCTTAATCCAACGTTCAAGCATACCACCATCAGTTAAATTAACAAATATTTTGCGGCCAACTAGTTACCTTGGTCTGGGTGGACGAAAAATTTATTCATATGACGTGATATTATGCTCTGTACAATTTCGAACGGAAACTAAAATTATCTCTTTCATTGTTACACCAAATGACACAATGGCTATGCCAGTAATTCTTGGACGGGATTTTATGAAAAAATTTAATATCTATTTAATTCAAAAAATAAAAAATGTTAACGTTGAAGTAAATAAAGTTGACCAAAATAAAAATTCAAAGAATTCATGTGTTCATGCATCCGATTTAATTAGAAAAGATATTGTTTATAGTGAATGGGTACCCTCTGTTGAAGCTAAGAAAGAAAGTGTAGTCGTTAACGTTGTGAACAAAAAGCAATTTCCAATATCGCCAATTAAGAATGGTTCGCTTTGTTTTGCTGATGAATTTATTGCAGAACTTTGTGCTATCGATATAGTAAATCCTGATTTTGAAATAAATATTTCTTCTGAGTTGAGTAAGGATCAGTCTAATAAATTACAAAAAGTTATTTTAGATTCATATTTGCAACCAAAAAATTTATCTCGAAAATTGTATGATTACAAAATGAAAATTCGTTTGACAGATGACACTCCATTTCATTGTGCACCACGAAGGTTATCTTTTTTTGACAGAGCTGAAGTTAGAAAAATAACCGATGATTTGATAGACAGGCACATTATTCGGCCAAGTAATTCACCTTATGCTTCAGCTATTGTTTTAGTAAAAAAGAAATGTGGTGGTACACGAATGTGCGTCGATTATCGTGCATTGAACAAAAAGACTATCAGAGATAATTTTCCATTGCCTCTTATAGAGGATTGTGTTGAGTATATGGCAGATAAACGATGGTTTTCTCTTCTCGACTTAAATGATGGATTTAATCAGTGTACTATGGACACAGATTCAATTCCTTTAACATCTTTTGTCACACCTCATGGGCAGTTCGAGTATCTAAAGATGCCATTTGGATTAAAAAATGCGCCAGCCAACTTTCAGCGTTTTGTCTATAATATTTTAAGAGATTTAATTGATGAAAACAAAATTATAGTTTATATTTATGACATTTTAATTGCCTCTTTTGACTTTGAATCACACGTAGATATAGTAAAACAAGTTCTTAGTAGAATTTATGAAAAGGGACTTGAAATCAAGTTGAAGAAATGCAAATTTGGCTATCAAGAAATCGAGTATTTGGGATATTCAGTAAATTCATCTGGGATTAGGCCAAGTGATTCACATATACGTGCAATTAAATGTTATCCAATGCCGACAAATCAAAAAGAACTACAAAAGTGTATTGGTTTATTTTCTTATATCAGGCGGTTTGTCCCATCCTTTTCTAAAATTTCAAGGCCGCTGTTAAACTTGCTAGGTAAGGAAAGTTCTTTCGACTTTTCTGAGGCTTGTGCTAATGCATTTTACAATTTGCGAGATCAACTTTCTGCTGCACCAGTGCTCGCAATAAATAGCTCAAAGCGTGAAACTGAACTTCATTGTGACGCTAGCAGTCATGGTTTCGGTTCAGTACTTATGCAACGTCAAGATGATGGTCGATTTTATCCAGTAGCATATTTTTCAAAATCTACTTCTGATGCTGAATCGAAATACCACAGCTTTGAACTAGAAACTCTCTCCTTTATTTCTGCACTTAGGCGGTTCCGTGTGTATTTAGAAGGACTTCCATTCAAGATTGTTACTGACTGCAATTTACTCACCATGACACTTAGCAAAAAACATGTCAATCCAAGGATTGCTCGATGGGCACTGGAGTTAGAAAATTATAATTATTCGATTCAGCATCGAAATGGTGTTTCAATGGGTCATGTAGATGCTTTGAGTAGATGCCACTTCAAGCAATCATCAAAAACGGGGGAAATTAAGCTTACCGATGTAGACAAAAGTTGTCATATTAGTGCCGCGGTAGATGACGACAATGTGGATTTTTACATTCAAGTGGCACAAAATCGTGACAAAGAGATTAGAGAGTTGCAAGACAAGTTAGAAAAGTGCATTATAAATGGTTATGAGTTACGTGATGGATTAGTCTTCCGTAGAATTGAACCGAATAGACTGCTTCTGTGCGTGCCCAAGGAAATGTATTAAGTATTGTATTAAGTGTATAATGAACTCGTCGCCAGCGCGTTCAAATGAACATAATCTGTTTAGTATTCCGAAGACACCCATACCGTTTGACACAATACATGTTGACCACTTTGGGCCATTACCTTCAATTAACTCGAAGCGTAAGCATACATATATTGGTTGTAATTGACGCATTTACAAAATTTGTTCGGTTGTATCCAGTAAATTCAACCAGCACAAAAGAAGTGTGTTGCGCATTAGATAAGTATTTTAGCTACTACAGCCGTCCTAGACGAGTTATTTCTAACCGAGGTACCTGCTTCACTTCGCATGAGTTTAGTGACTTTTTGTCAAAAAATAATATTAGCCATGTAAAGGTTGCAGTCGCCTCACCGCAAGCTAATGGCCAGGTTGAGCGTGTGAATCGGGTACTCCGGGCAATGTTAAGTAAACTAAGTGAGCCTATACAGCACGCTGACTGGTCATTGAAATTGTCTCAAGTAGAGTACGCGTTAAATAATACTGTTCACAGCACAACTAAGCAGACACCTAGTAAACTATTATTTGGTACTGACCAAAGAGGCAATATTATAGATGAGTTAACGGAACACTTAAATAATAAATTGAATGAAGAAGAAACACAGTCTTTGGAATCAGTTAGATCAGATGCATTAAGTGCTATTGAAAAATCTCAAGAATATAACACGCAGTATTTCCTAAAGCACAGTGTGCCAGCAAGGACTTACTCGGTGGGCGATTTTGTTGTTATTAAAAATACTGACACTACTGTTGGAAAAAACAAAAAATTTATTCCGAAATATCGTGGTCCTTATGTTATTTATAAAGTATTGCCTAACGACCGTAATTAAAGATATTTAAAATTGTCAACTGACTCAGTTACCGTATAATAGTATTGTTAAATCTAGGAAAATTCGTAAATGGTTATCACCAGAGGTTTCTCTTGACACTACAGTCTTACTTTGTCATATGCCACCCTTTACTGGTTTAGGATAGTTATAATTATACAAAAAAATGTTTATTTTATTGATCTGGTATTCTTGATTGGGGTCAATCAAGATTGTCAGATTGGCCGAGTTGTAATATCCAACTTGTTATTGTTTTAACATTTATTAATTATGCTGATATGAATACCCCTATTATATTGTTTATTTAAGGTTAAAAGTGTGCACATGCCATAAGTAATATTTCTAAATTGTTATTGGTAACTCTGAAAATAAAGTAATAAAAAAGAAGATATGGCAGCACTGTAAA
This sequence comes from Dichetophora obliterata, assembly GCA_963920525.1. Taxonomy (NCBI): domain Eukaryota; kingdom Metazoa; phylum Arthropoda; class Insecta; order Diptera; family Sciomyzidae; genus Dichetophora; species Dichetophora obliterata. The sequence continues at coordinate 145,431,905 of OY986436.1, read as the reverse complement.
AGGTTCGGCCATTGATTTTTGGAGAACTGATTGAAACGCAAGTGTGATTCTAACTTGAAATTATAATCTGTTTAAATTAACAGAATCCAAGTAAGGATTATACATCATTAGCTTATTTTTTTTAAACCACTGTTTGATGATATATCTAGATGTGTCTTTGATTTTGGTCATTATATCCTTTGTGATGATTTCAACATAAATCTTCTGGCTAAAGATAATCTTAGCACTGATTTTTTGGATTGCCTAGCCGAAGTTGGACTAAGTTTAGTTAACACGACGTTGCCAACAAGGTTTTCCAACAATGCCTGCCCCAGTTTCCTTGATGTCTTCGTAACATCCGATGTATCGTCTGTACTCCTTTTTAACCAGATATCATTTGTTTCAGACCATGACCTAATTTTCTGCTCATTTAACATTAATCTTGCACCTATTGCTTTTGAAACTTGGGGATTTATCTGAAATAAACTGGACTGATTGTTGGTTCTTTAGCTCAGTTGATGACAAGCTAAAATTTTTTTGTTGATAATATCTTAAATCTTTTTGAATCCAATGTTCCCCTGTGTTTACGACAGATCACCAACACAACCTGCCCCTGGCTAATCATGCATGTTAAGTTGATCATAAAAAAACGTTACAAGATATCCAAAGTGGAAACGATATCCAATTGAGGTCAATTGGGAAAGATTTAGGCAAGCAAAGGAATGAAGCTACCTTGGCAGTTAGACTATCCAAAAAACAATATTATATATCTAAACTAAGCCCAAATCTATCTTCTAAACAGTTATGGAAAAATCTAAAAAGTATTGGTATCTGCAATAAAGGCTCTAAAGTCTGCCATACTAATCCAAATCCACTAAATGATTATTTCACTGCGAGCTCGTTGAGAGATGATAATGCCGATACATTAATAGCATAGTGTCTGTTGAGTTACCGTATGATTTCAATTTTAGAGTTATAAATGAACTAGATGTTGCCCGCTGCATTAAAAAAATTAGTTCGAATTCCATTGGTGAAGACGGTGTGTCGATCAAGTTCATTAAGCTTATTTTGCCCCATGTGGTCAGTCCACTAGCTCATATCATTAACCATTGCGTCACTACCTCGTGCTTTCCTGCCAGCTGGAAAGTGGCTACAATTGTTACGATTGCGAAAATTGCAAATGCACGCGAGCCTGGTGACTTCAGACCAATCAGCTTATTGTCATTGATTTCGAAAGCATGTGAGGCTCTTATGGCGGAGCAAATAAGTGAACATATCCTATCTCTGGGCCTTATGTCTGATTTTCAGTCAGGCTTCCTAAAAGGTCATAGTTGTTCAACAGCTATAGTTAATATCTTGGATGACATTAGAGCTCCCTTCGATAATGATGATCTGACCTTGCTTTGCCTTCTCGATTTCTCTAAGGCTTTCGACAATGTAAACCATAATATCTTATGCAAAAAACTTGAATTGAAGTTCGGATTTTCTCAGCCATCAGTTCGCCTTTTAAGTAGTTACTTAAATGGAAGGTCCCAAAGAGTCAGCCTAGGCAACAGCTTATCTGCGTATAAGCAAATCTCTTGCGGTGTCCCTCAAGGATCAATCTTGGGACCACTCTTGTTTGCCATGTTCATTTTTGTGAAATGTGAGAATGTATCCATGCATGCTTATGCTGATGACTTACAGTTATATATGTCAAGACCCACAGGGCTTGTTGAGGATTTGTGCGCAAGAGTAAATTATGATTTAAAATTAGTAGTGGAATGGGCTAGGGAGAATATGCATGCACTAAACCCCTCGAAATCATGTGTCTTGCCAATTACCAAAACACCTTTCTTCAATCTTGAGTTTCCTCCGATTATTCTAAATAACGCTGAGTTAAAAGTTGTAAGAAAAGTAAAAAACCTAGGTTTTATGCTTAATTCATCTCTTTCCTGCGAGGATCATATTAATATGTGTGTAAGTAAGGTCTATTATGTATTAAGAAACTTAAGAATGACTGCACCGTTTGTTCCCACCGAAACAAAACGTAAACTTGTCCTGCAGATTTTAATGCCAATAATTACATACTCAGAAGTCGTGTGTAGCAAGCTGGACTCGAAATCCTCACATAAACTGTTAGTTGCCATGAACAATGCTGCTCGCTTTGTCTATGGTTTGCAGATGCATGACCATGTCTCCTCATTTTCCATTCGATTACTTGGCCGTAGTCTGGACAATCTTTTCCAAGCAAGGAACTGCATTTTCTTGCATAACATAATATACTCGCAAAGTCCAGGATATCTCTTTGCAAGACTTCAGTTCTGCAGATCAAGTAGAAATCTGAATCTCTTAATACCGCGTTTTAATTATACAGCCTCAAGTAGACTGTTTTTCGGTAGCGCAATAAGGCTGTGGAACTCACTGCCCAACCATATAAAATTAGTCTCCAATAGATTAGCCTTTAAGCAATTGATACTCAAATATTTTTCTTAACTTCACATAACTTAATTTTTAGTCTAAGCTCTAACACAACCTCTTATTCTAGCTCTAGTATCTTTTCACCGCAGGTCGATCATTTCATTAGTGAATTTATATTAATCTCACATCTTTTAAAAATATTTTCAATAGTTTTAAATATCTTTTTCACTGTGACATGCACATGACAATTAATTCTTGAATGTTAACATAATCTCTAATAAAATACATTATTGGTATCATTTTATGAGTTGAGAATTTCTGTCATTAATGATAATTATCTTACTTATAAAATTTTAAAAAGTTTAGTATATAAGTATTATACTGTTGTTATTTATTCAAAAAATGCGGCGTGCAAAAGGCTCAAGTCTTAAATGCCAACAATATTTTTAAATAAATAAAAAATTAAATAAAATAAAAACCATCTTCTTACTTAAATTACAAGCTGTGAATTTTTTGGTACCTCCGATTTTTCCCATTTTTTTTAAAGATTTTTCTATTTTATCTTTGACCGAAAAAATTTTTCCTTATTTCTTTCGATTGCGCCGAAACTACTAAGCAAATTTGCAAAGTTGCCACACTAAATTAAAATTAAATTATCTTTAAATTTTATTAACCAAATCAGTCAATTCTAACTTGAGATATGTAAAAATATATATAACTATATCCAAAAAATTGTAATGATTGTTTGGATTGCAAAAATAAAAAACTAAAAAAAAAACAAATTGAAAAGTTTGATAGAGAAACAAATAGTTGCAATACTAAGTGTTTCAATTATAGCATGCTATTTATTTCTTCACTGCAACATAACATAAATATTTTGTTGTTAGGCTTGCTAATCAAGAAAAAAAAAATAAAGAAATTGTTCCTCTTTTTCTTGCCCTTTAATATATATAAGCAATTATTCAATGCACTTGATGCGCTTTATTATTTTTTTTTTCATCTTCAATGCTACTACAACAACTTGAAGAAATACAAGAAAAAAAAAATAACAAAATACTGGTTTTTATTCTTGACCAATTTTGGTCTCTAAAGCTCGGAGTAAATACATAGAAACCGTAGAACAAAAAACTGTATACTGGCATGATTTAGGTGCTAAGCGAAGTAATGAAAATTTTTCGTTCATTTGGTTTGGAATAATAGAAAAGTTTAGTCTGGTGCTAAAGGTGTCTATTAAAATTAAACAAAGTACATATTTAACTTAGTTTGATTCACTTTCTTGCTTAAAAAAAAATGAGTTTAATTAAAACGTAATAAGTTTTTAATTTAATTTTTAACTTATAAGAAGTTATAAGAAGTTATAAGAACGTATAATCCGGAAATAATTTCATATAAAATCCCTCATCAAAAAAGGGTGCTATCCAGGAGCACATGGTTTCTACACTCGACACCCTTGGAATACAACGCTGCGTAAACCAATACAGACCGCAACGGGTAGCATCAGAAGAAATACCTCAACTTGCTTTAGAATATTTGACTTGTCATATTGGAAGCTAATTGGTAGCTATCGAGGAAATCAATAATGAGCATACTCCAGTTTAGTTTTGTTAAATAAGTTAAAAAAATAAAAAAAAAATAGTTAAAAGAAACTTAAATCCTTTTGCTAAAATAAACAAAAACGAGTACAAATGTACACACCCTAATGTATTATTCAATCATCCTAAAGATAGAGTTTTTCTTTCTTATAAAAAGTGCAGTTTGCATATTATACAATTTAGATCTCTCTTTATCATAAAAAAAAAACAAACAACAACAAAACAAAATATTGAAATCTGAAGCTTAAAACTAGTGTAACGAGAAAGCAATGTTAACGAAACACTGGCTTGAGAATTCTGTTAATATAATGTTACAATAATAATAGATACACCCATACAAAAATTATTTAACTTTCTTTAAAGTTATTGAGCTTAAATGCATATTATATGAAACGACAAACAAAACCACTAACATGTTAAATCATATTCCATGCAAAATTAAAACTACTCTCATCGCTTTGGACGCCGAAAGTACTTTCTACGTCATCGCTGGAGTAATATATGTAAGTTATTACAAATTTGTATTATTTTTTTATGGGTAGTGTATTACATTAAAAAAAAAAAAAACAAAGTTTAAGTTAGTCTCTCTCTTTGAAAAAAAAAGAACAAAAATATGTTGTTTTGCATTGTTGAAAGAAAAAAACAAAGTAATAATTTTAGAAGTCATTCATGCTTTAAAGTAATAAGAACATGGGCACAATAAAGTAAAAAAAAAAAAAAGGAAGAACAAAAGTTGAAGCTTTAAGGTTTCCAACAAACTTCAATTTCTTTACAAGTAGTTTATAACTAGTACTACATATAATATATATATATATATATAAATAGAATATATAAGTTATGAACATTTGTACGTCTTTGACGTTAATATTTTGTACTCCAGCAAAACAGCTGATGATTACAGGCTATAACATTTTTTTTGTTTGCAATAATAACTAGATTTGTAACTTAGCTTTTGGGTATGCTAAACATTTTATTTAAACATTTAACTGTTTTATTATAAGTTTACAAGAATTAAAAAAAAATTAAAACCATTTGAAATATTAAATAAAGAATGAAAAGTTCTGAAATGAAAATTTCAGAAACTTGAAATGGAGTAATTTTTCATACATGTTTTGATAACGTATTTGGCTGTGTGATATTTTTTTTGGGGATCTAATAGGAAAAAAATCGCTGCTTATGGATCCATGGTTGGGTATCTATGAGGGAAAAGAAGAAGCAGCTTGGCTTTAACATCTAAGCTAATGGTATGTGGTGTTAACTCAGAGTAAATTTTTTTTTTGTATTTTTTCTTGCAGTAATTATTCGCATGCTGATAAATATGTAGTTGTAGGCCTGTAGAGATTGGCAAGAACTCCCCTTTTTCCGACGTTGCTAGCAAAGGCAAACGAATGCATGCGATAGCCAAATCTTTATAGCAATATTCATCTTTTGCCACTTGAGAAACAGAGTTATACACGAACTCTGTGAAATAAAAATAACAACTTCTACAAAATCGGAATAAATTTTTAAAAATATGTATTATATCGAAATCCTATCCATACAAAAATTTTCTTGCGTTTTTTGTGTTCAGCAGGCCAAAATCTATCATAAAAGTTTGGTGGCATATCGATCACGAAAATGGCAGTGCATAGTGTTATTAGTAGGGCTTGGAATTTCATTCACTAAAAAATCGAAAATATGCGTATATAACATGCACTTAAAACTCCAAAATATAAGCTACAAACAGGTAAAATATCCAATAAAAAACAAGTTATTATATCATTTACATAATTTATCAAAAACAATTAAAATATGAAGTAAACATTAAAGTAATAATTATAAATTATTATTAAAATGGTTGCAAATCAACAAAGCAAAAATAGGCATTTTTTGTTAAATATGCAATAATATGCATTTATTGCAAAATATACACTAACGATTGAATGCCGTTTTAAAAGAAATTTCATGATTCGGAAAGATAACTTAACCATTTCCATTTTAAGATTCCCAGTAAAAACATGCATTTGCATGAGATTCTGAGCCCTAGTTATTAGTTACTAATTTAGAAACTGAGGATGTTCGTAAACTAAGTTTACCTACTAATGAAAACTAATAGTGGAAATAATAGTGGACTTCCACTTCAATAAAAACGTCGCCTTATTGAAACGGAATGTTGCAACAAATTTGGAAAAAAAACATGTAAATTTATTAGTTTACCTAAAGTTTTTTCCTAAATGACCTCTATATTTATTATGATTTATATTATATACTATATACTATTCATATAATACTACTTTATATGATTTAAATACAAATTCTAAATGTTTGATAGTTTTAATCATACTTGATTTTAAATACAAATTCTAGTTGTTTGATAGTTTAAAATCGTTTATTGAGCTTAAGGTCAAAGTTAGAACAATTAATTTGTTCTAACGAATCTTTCCAAAGAAACAACAACAACAACAAAGTTTTTTTCAATATGAAAAGGAAAAAATCACCAGCTGATCTGATTGCAATTTCTGTCTGGCTAAGGACGTCATCAGAAATCTTTGTGATTCCCGTACAAGCGCGCACTAACGCACTGCACCACCGGGGCGATGAGATTTGAAGTGTCAATTTCTCAGTTTTTTTCTCAATTTCATAATTTCACATTTGTTGTTGTATTTCTGTTTTACTTTAGTTATGCTTATGTTATTATATGTAGTCCAACAGCCTGCTGGAAGTCTGCACTAACAAAGCATGTTTACTGAAGTTATTTTTAGGATTTTGCTGATTTTGTTTTCAGCTGTTCCCGTTTGGTCGAACTCTACCATTTAATTAAAGTTTTTCCTAAATGACCTCTATATTTATTATGTTGACTTTATATGATTTAAATACAAATTCTAAATGTTTGATAGTTTATTAATTTACTTCAGAAGCACAGCACCACTTAAGCAGAGCAAGACAGTTTCAGGGGATTACTGCGATCTCGCAGACGACTTCGCTTATTTTTTCGCTTCGTCTTTATAATTTTCTAAGAAAAGCAACAGATGCTGTTCAGATCCACTATCGAGGTGGATTTCAGAACATGCCTGATTATTTAAATTATTATTTAGTTCTGTAGATTGTTGAAAAATTAAGAAAATAATGATTTAAAAGTGGGTGTGGCATTAAAGCTCACTAGGTAGATTGAGACAAATGGCAAATCACTTTAATTAAGAGCATGCCCTTTTTATGATAATTTGACTCGCCTAAAAAAATAATTTTAAAAGGACTTGACAAGTTTCTTACGCCTCTTTACTCTTCTTCTGGAGTAAGCCGGCCATCCCTTAGTGATATCTTCTTAAGAGAAGAAAACAAAAACCATTGCTGTATAAAAAGATGTACTTATAAGATTTCCATTATTTTAACTATATATAAATAAATTTTTTTTATAGAAATACAATAAAAAATTTTCATTCACTTTTGAAAAAAAACCAAACTACAAAATAAAATTTGCACCCCAACATTTCTTATTAATAAAAATTTGAAGCAAGAAACTAAGCCCATTTATTTGCATTGCTTAAACATAACAAATTTTTAAAAATGGTGAAAAAAATAATAAACTAAAAAAAATTCATTGGCTAGATTAGAAACATTTTTAAAATTTCACAAAAATTAGAGATACTCATGCTTAAAAAATAGTTGATAGCAAAATAAGTAGCATATACTTATGTAAAGCAATTAAAAGTTGCTAAGAAGATATTTTGATAACCTTTCAATCGAACTGCGAACAGCCTGAAGAGAATAAACAGTGCACATTAATTTTCTGGCGACACTTGAGAGAAGAATACTTATCTACTCTAGAAAATACAGAAAAGTTGTAAATTATATGCCATTGAAAACCATACAAAACCATTCAGATTGCTCTCAACGACGAGATAGAGAAGGAAAAAAAATTTACAAATTAAAAACTACGACTGATAATCTTTCGCATCGCAAAATTTAATAAATATTTTCAGTGAACTCAAAATATTGTCATTAACTTGACGTTCTGAATATCATCGTCTCAAATCGCGAAAACTACTTCCGGTTTCAAAAATATGTATGTTTAAAAAATAAAATAAAGAAATGCACAAAGCATTATTTATTATAAGTCTAATGTGAATTAAATGTGAACGCCGATAACTTAAAAATTATATCGGTCTGTTCCAATATGCAGATATTATATTAAATTTTTTGTGTTTTTAGTTAATAAGATAGAATGCAACTGGTTGCGTGGAGTTGGTCGGAAAACTACAGCAAACTAGTGCTCTCGATGCATTTTTAAATAATTTTAACTCTAGAAAATAGTAAGATATGTTACCAAAGAGTCCGTCTCAGAAAAAAATATCAAAGTATTAAATTATAAACCAGCAATAAGTTAAGTAATGTGCTGTCCATAAACTACGTTGAAAATTTAAGAGGGAAAGAAGTTTTGAAATGTATTATGGTAAGTAATGGAAGGAAGTGGCAATTTGAGATATTTTAACGTTGCAAAAAATGTAACAATGGTTCCAAAAACAATTTTTTAAAATTGCCCCTTCTTTTGTAAAAAACTGCTCTTATTTATATTATAAACAAATAACTTACAAAATCTGCACCAAGATATCACAAAAAGAAAAAGATTTAGATAAGATTTAAACAGAAATTTATTAATTACGCTGTGCATGTCCAAAACTCAAACCGGCTTGGGACATAACATTTCAGCATAATTCAAGGGTGATGAATTTAACGGCGTTAAAAGTTTTTAATCTTTCGGCCCATTTTCGAGAAATTCGAGTTTTTTCGGGAGTGAACCAAACCAATCTCAAACGATAGTATTTGACATCAATAACAAAAGCCCAAGTCGCTTTTTGCTTTACTACGTCACAAATTTTTTTGCAGTAGTTTTAACTTAAAATTTTTTTGGTCAAAATGTAATTAAAAAATATAAAAAAATTATATGTTAAACTTAATATAGGGTGGTTCTTGTCTTCGAAAGCCTAAATTAAAATTTTCCGGGGAGTATTTTTTCGGAACAATTAAATCCCCTAGCTCCTTCCAGTATGGGTCAATTTGACCCCTTTTTTTTGGAAAAGACCCTATAAGTCAACTTTGGAGGGAGGTTAAAGGTTAAAACCTTCCAAAAAAATATTCTCTAGAAAATTTCATTTGGGGTCACCGAAGACAAGCAACTACGACTAAAAGCTTACACATAAAATACGAACCGAAAAGATAATACATTTATTTTCATGTTATGTAATTTTAATGTTTTTTTTTAAATAGTTTCCATGTTATGGCATGAAATATCATATAGTTTAGAGAGGTTTATATCTTTTTCTTGAAATTCGTCTTCACTTTCGTTTTTATTAATTTCTTCATATGTTGTTTTGGACCACCAACAAATTCCGGCCAGAACTGCATCTGGTGTTTTCTATCCTCTGTATCTGTAAAAACGGAAATAATCCCATCTGGTACAAAAGTGTTGATTGTAAGGAAAGTGTAATTTTGAATTTCAAATGGCAAGGAAACCTGATGAAATCGTTCCCCTTGCTCATCAGATTCCGAACCGAGTTGCCTTTCAAAATAGTCCAGATGCAAGAGCAAAAAATGAATTTTTAACGACATATTCACGCCAAGTTTCTCGAACGCATTGAGCATCTCAGTTACATCCTTTTTATAAGCATTCGAGCGTTTTTTTCCTAGAAGACCATTTTTCTTAGATAATTCTCTAGGATTAGAGCGTTTTTTCCTTAAAGGAAAACTCCCTTTTACTTCCCTTTTACTTCATTCCATCCAATCAGCTCGTCACCTACCAGCTCTTCATCAAATGACTTTGACTTCTTTAGATTCCTTATATCTGGACCGTTAAGTAGACCGGAAGATGTGAAAAAAGAATTAGGAAAACATTTTTTAAATTAGAATAAAGGCTCATTCCATCAGATTTCGACCAAAAAAATAAAAAGTCGCCTCACCATCTAGAAAAAAATTGGCAAAAATATATGTGAATGCCCCGTTATTGAACACAACAAAAAACTGTTTTTTAAGTTTTTCTTTTATCGTTAGCCCGTGGTGCCACGCGAAACGCACTTTCTTCTGTACTGTGTTTTTTATAAATTTCGTTCTTTGTTACCATAAAATTAAAATTATTTAATAAGAAACCAAGCGCGTTGGAAGCGAATTTGATCTGGGGCCGCAGTACAAATGGTGGTGCAAAAAAAGTTCACCAAAATTTCTTCAAAAAAACATGAATGTGAATACACAAATTTTTTATTTTAGTTTAAAATAAAAAAATATAAAAATATATAAAAAATAATAAAATTTCATTATTTTTAAAAGTTCTTCCAATTTCAGTATTAGAGATCATTCTTTAAAGGATCTTTCGTATGGTAATATGAAAATATAAGAAATAATGGTTGCTTTTATAAAGCAAGACTAGGTATATCTTTACATGGTTTAAATGCAATAAGGTACAAAAAGTTATATCAATTTAAATTATTCCAAAATGTTTCTTTCTGTCCTTGCGAGAAACAAACTCTTTCACCACCTCCATCGAATTCAATTCTTCGGTTTTTTCTTTGTGAATGTGTATAAGTGAGTCGCCGCATGAGTGAGTCGTTTCTGTGTCATAGTTGCTCGAAGATACGTTTTAAGTCGTCTTAGTGCACTAAAAAACGCTCAGATGAAGCTGCTGATGCAGGCACAGTCAAAAGCAAAGCAATAAGTTTTTCAACTTCATTTAATAGTTTTTTTTACAGTATCCGAATTTTTTGCAAATTGGGATACAATGCCACTACAATTTGAAGGTGTTTGGCCAGGCAATTGCTTCAGAAATTTAAGTTGCGCGTGGAGGTCGCTCACATCAAAGTCATTTGCATAAAGATCTAGTTTTGTTTTTAGATTTTGTTCAGAAGGCACTTTTCCGTTGAAGACTTCGATTACAATATTACAGTATTAAGCTACATACTTAAGGGTGCTTTTAAACTGAAGTGGTGGGTTTGCAGTAGAAACTCTACATTATGTTCTATCTTTTTGCAAACACAGAGAAAGAAAATGGTTATCCGCAAGCATGCTTATGAAGAAGAGAGAAAGAGGAGGAAAATATCTAATACAAAAATATTATCGTTGTAAAAAAAAAACTGACATTTTGAATAACTTTTGAAGTTTTCTTTTTAAATTGTTTATCTAGCTAAAAAAGTGGGGGGCAACTGCCCCCCTTGCCCCCGCTTCCGACGCCAATGTAAGAAACTTATGTTTCGATTTAAAATAAACTTTGTGAATTATGTGCATAAAGTTATTCCTCCGTGTATGGTATTTTTTCATATAAAATCCAAAATCCAAAAACTAAAAAAAAAATATAAATTGTAAGTTTGACAGAGTGCATGAGGTAAAACACTACATTTTTGCAAACATTGATAATGGCATTCGATTAAGCGAATAATTTTATGTTGGAATCGGTATGTCTTGTAATTAGTTCTTCACGCAAATAAATAGCTTAAAAAATAAATGTGAATGATGCTATAAAAAATTACAATAAAAATGGTTTTTTGACTTAAGCGCACTCTGTCTAAGAGATATTGAATTCCAAATTTCACATTTTTTATCCTCTTAATATGTTTCTTCATATTTTTAATCTGGTGTACGAATAAAAAATAAAATTTGAAAAAAAACTTATCTAATATGCAACAGTATTAAATTAGTTTTTAATACATTTTTAAAATGAATTTTTTCGAAAACAAGGCAAAACACACTCTCAAAATTTTATCACTGTATTGCAAATTAGTGGTACTTACAATATAAAAAATTAGGATTTAAGAATTTGCGTTTTCGGAGATACAGGGTTCGATAGTTGACACATTTTTCGTAAATTCATATTTTTAAAGCATAATATCTGCATACCTGTAATTGTTTTTTGCAATTTTTTTTACGTTATATAATTAAATAGTGTTTCAGTTTCAGTTTTGAAAAACTTTAACTTCTAAAAACAGGGTGGTTAAAATCGAAAAAATTTAAAATTTTTACAAAAGTTTAAGTAATTTATTCAAACCTTATGCTTAACCAAGTAAAGTTAATTTTGATTGTATCTTAAATAACAATTTATTTTCTTTGAAAATGTTCTTAAATGAAGCCAATACCTATCTTAGAAGTAAAGATATAACGTATATCGTATACGCCTAAAACATGTTTTTTGGGGCGACCCCGAAGCGTTTCGCGTGGCACCACGGGCTAACGGTAAAAGAAAAAAAAATTAAAAAACAGTTTTTTGTTGTGTTCCATTCACATATATTGTTGCCAATTTTTTTCTAGATGGTGAGGCGCCCACCCTTGGCAAAATCTGATGGAATGAGCCTAAAACAACAGATGTTTTTTTAATGCATATTTACCATTATTTAGCTGAGCTGGACTCAGACGAGGAAACGTTTCCTTAAGATACATTTTTTTTCGCTTTTAATTATTGTTTTGATAAATCTTTTGATGCCAAGCTTGATGTGCAATGGTTGTAGTAAAAATTGTTCCTTCGGTACTAGTGCCTAACGACCAACGTTTAGAAATCCAATAAAACATCTCATACACCAATTTTTTGTATTATACTGGTTTCCTTTGAACCTAGTATCCGAGTCACACAAGAAACACATATTTTTTGTATATCCGCTTTGCATACCACAAAGCAGAGTGACTACTTTTAAATCGCAGCAAATTTTCCATTTAGGCTTTGCGTGATCAAGTGGCTTTAAAATGTCGCATATTTCTTTAGTTTCGGTGGAATAGGCAATTGGGATGGAAGGTAGTAAATTCCAAACATGAACCAGGACGGCTTTAAGACTTGTTGAGGAACTGTCGATAAATAACCTCCACTCTTTAAGCTTGTATTCAATGTTCAATGTTCATTCTTGCATTAAAGCCATTACATCATCACAATAAGAGTATGTTTTTTAACTATTTACTGAAAACGCAGGGTGGAATACACCCATAAGTTTTGAAATATGGAAAAAATTTATTGATAGTTTAATGGTGCGAACATTATATCAAACGCAATCTCTTTTTGTATATTTTGCTATATTTTAAAACAAAATTTATTTCTGTTTATTAAACTAAATTATAAAAATTACTCATTTCAAAAAGTGTCTGGGTGTTTTACACCCACGTTTGTAAGGACGGAACAAGAATTTCGGGTGGTTTACACCGACGGTAGTAATCATGTTATATTATTTACTATAAACCTGTGATTTGTTTCTTAAGTAAAATAAAAAAGTTTTTAAATAAAAACCTCTCCTGAGCAACACAGGAAATTCAAATTAAAGATTTAAGCCTTTGCTCGACTTAAACAGCTTCGACGATTTCATCACGTTATGTAATAATATATCAATAGAAAAAATTTTTAAGAATGCGGACGTGTTTGTGCTTGCAAGATCTCATCTCATCTTTCTCAACACTGTGAATTCAGATTTAGCCCAGTGGAAATGGTCGAATTTCTCGTTGTAATTTTAACGGAACATTCAATATTGTTCTATTGTATTTGACTAGCCATTTGACAAAAAATTTGAACAGGGTTTTTGTCATTATATGCAATTTTTGCATCATTCAATTACGTTTGTAATGGTCCAATTAAACATGGCTTAACAAGTGCAACATAGAAACCTGTTTAGGGGGATTTACGTGTATCTGATTATGCACAACATGGCAATGCATGGCTTAGATAAAAACGGAAATGCATCTCTAGATAGATAAACATAGAAGTTCTATTTAATTTGTATTTCAGCGTATTCTTCAATGCATTTGACGATTTGGCAAAACAAATGTGAAATTGTATAATTCTTTGACCAAGAATTCCTTTGATTGTTTTATTGTGACTATGTGACTAAGTTCTGCATAACCAACATTCATTCTATGTGCTAGCCACTTATCTACGATGCTTGCGCTGCCGTGCCATGAGAGGCTAATGTTTCAATTATGACGAATAATAAGAGGTCATTATTTTAAAAAATTTTCATTGCAAAAAAAAATTTTTAGATCATTTTTTTTTCATACATCTTTTAACTTTTCAAATTGACCTTTTCGAAGAACGTGGCAAATAATTTGGCCTCGGAATGTGAAATTGTTCAAACCATTATATTTTTTTTTTTTTTAGTTCTCTAATGAACGTTATTTTGATATATTTTTATTAAAATTAAATACAATATTAATTAAACTTGACGAATTTAATGCTTAATAGAATAATAAAATATACGAAATTAATAAAAGCAGAACCGTTTTACTGTTTTAGCGTTCTTTTTTATAAATACATGAATTAAAATTGATGGGTGGATTACACCCAGGATAGTATTGACGTTACTCCGAATAGCGTTAGTAACGGAGGGTTAATATTCATGTAAATAAAATAATAAATAGAGCAAATAGTACTTTCGGATTTATTAAACGTTGGGCAAAACAGTTTAATGATCCATTCATAACGAAAACGTCATTCAGTTGTTTGGTGCCCACGATACGGTTGTTACATAGACGACATTGAATCAGTGCAGAAATAATTTCTTTTGTTTTGCTTAAGCTATCTTTATTGTAATACCGATTTTCACTTACCACCTTATGAATATCGGTTACAACTCTTAAATCTTCCTTCTTTAAAAAACCGGAGAAATATGATAAATGCTCGTTGGATTATAAAACTTTTACATGAATATGTCAACAGACCACATTTATTGAGTAAAATATACTTTAATATTCCTCTTCGTCCTAGAAGATCTTTTGAGTTACTCCACATGAACTTTTGTAGAACTAATTATTTGCAAAATGAATCTCTTAGAAGCGCTTGCGGTGATTTTAATTTTGTATCTGATGTTATATCTTTAAATGAATCAATGGACTCAATTAAACATAAAATTGTAGATTACCTGCAGTACCGTCGTTGATTATGATTAAGTTCTCTCATACATATATCTGATCCATCTGGTGATATTTGTAAACACATTTTTATAACAATCTAAATGGATAAATGAGAATCTAGGGGCGAACCTTTACAATGTAACATGTCTGACTGTCGCAACCTGGCAAGGCCAGCATAATCTTTGTGAAATCGCCTCAAGTCGACTCAAACCTCCACGTGGTGTTCCCTGGGCAACGTCAAAGCTGACAACCGTTAGTTTGGCGGCTAATTTGGCCCCCCTAGGCTTAAAATAGGTTGTGCGACGGGTTTGAAGCCCACCCGTAAAAGCCCATTTCAATGAAAACACAAAAGAATAGAAGAAAACTGATCCCCAACTCTGATGACGACTACCGCAATCGAAAAACTGATAACTATTTACGGATATCTTGATGTCTTAGAAAGAAACAAAGCTGATATCACTGCTATCCAAGAAATGCGATGGAAGGGACACGGTTGCATTCGGCATGCACCCTGTGATATCTACTACAGCGGCCATGCAGAGAAGCACAAGTTTGAATGCGGATTTGTAGTTGGCAAAAGACCACAGCCCCACGTTCTACGATTCACACCTGTGAACGAACGACTTGCCATAATCCGCATCAAGGTTCAATTTTTTAATATAAGCCTAATATATGCGCACGCTTCGACAGAAGACAAGGACGATGAGATCAAGGAAAATTTCTACGAATGCCTTGAAAATGCTTACGAGCGCTGCCCCCGTCACGACGTAAAAATCGTGCTTGGTGACTTCAACGCTAAGGTGGGCAAGGAGAATATTTTTGGTCCAACAGTCGGAAAGTTCATCCTCCACGACAACACCTCCGATAACGGAATGAGGCTGATTGACTTCGCCGCAGCACGAAACATAGTTGTAAGTAGCACTAGATTCAAGCATCTCAATATTCATAAAGCCACCTGAATGTCCCTGATCAAAAAACCAAAAATCAAATTGATCACGTTTTGATCGACGGAAGGCACTCTTCCATTGTATTGGATGTACGCACGATCCGTGGTGCAAACATTGACTCGGATCACTATCTTGTTGGAGCCAAGATCCGTACACGTCTGTGCGCAGCTAAGAATACACGCAACCCTACACAGAGAAAACTAAACGTCAACAAGCTGCAATCGAAACAGACAGACGATGCTTTCGCCACTCGACTCTCACTCCTGCTTCAAATCGCTCCTCCAATCGATGATATATGCGCGCAGTGGACACACATTTTCAACTCCATGCGTGTGGCTGCTGAAGAGGTGATTGGCTACCACCGCCCTCGAAACCAGTGGTACGACCAGGAGTGTCGCGACACCACTGCAGAGAAAGACGCCGCCTACAAAGCCACCCTGCAGTCGGTAGTAACGCGCGCTGCTAAGAAGCGATACAAAGAAAAGAGCAGGGAAGAGAGACGTATATTCAGGCGGAAAACAAGAGGCCGGAAAGCGCGAGCAGGAGAAGATTGAGATGTATGGTGACAGGAATGAGGCCCGAAAATTTTTCGGAAAAATAAGACGACTTGCCGATGGTTTTAAAACCGGGGCCTCTTCCTGCAAGGATGCAAGCGGGAATCTAGTGACAGATGTCTAGAGTACACTGACGTTATGAAGGGAACACTTTTCTAAGCTTCTAAATGGCGACGCTGACAACAATCCCACCAATAGAGATGATATTCCGGAAACCCCAATTTCGGATGATAGCGTCGAGGTTCCGCTGCCCGACTATGATGAAGTTCTGACAGCTATAGCTCGGCTTAAAAATTACAAAGCCGCGGGAGCTGCTGAGCTGTTTAAGAACGGAGGCGAAGCTCTACTTAAATGCATTCACGAGCTTCTATGCAGAATATGGTCGGAAGAATGCATTCCGAACGATTGAAATCTCAGTGTGCTCTGCCCAATCCACAAGAAAGGTGATCCCACTATCTGTGCCAATTACCGTGGGATAAACCTTCTTGAATGAATGAATAAGTGATTTATTTAAATAAAGGCTTACATTAGTATAAACATTATAATAATAATATTATTACAATAGTATTTTTTAAAATAAATCAAATTTGACATAACATAATATGTTGTGTGTCAGATTGGCATGAATCATGTTCAATTTAAAAATTTATAATAGAACATGTTACAAAAATGTTTTATTAATTAAATTCAGATGTTATAAGTTGTCTTTATTTTAAAAAATTGATTAAATATTTGTATTAAAGGTAATAATTTTTGCCATTCAAAACTTCGTAAACTTCGCCTAAAATGGGTGAACTTTTACCAAAGTAATATGATCGAATGTATGCAAATATCGGGCAAATACCTAAAAGGTGATGTGTATTTTCATATTCTTGCAAGTTGCATAATGTGCACTGTGTGCACTGCACACATTAAAAGTACTTTCACTAAATCTGCTTAAATTTAAGTTGAGTAAACTCTACATCTGAATATCAAACTTATAAGATGAGTCGAATTTGAATCGACAAAGTAGGAGAGCACATCGAATCGAATGTGACGATCCAAATCATGAAACCGCGAGTCTCTTGCTCTGCGAATGTGTTTCTCATACACTTTTAATCTCAATGCTTGTAGTACACGATCATGGTGTAACGCCAAAATCAAGGCTAAAACCAAGATCACTACATAGAGCGAGCCATTGTGGTAGCCAAAAAGAACTCGCGGAAGCCTGTTTAAAGGATAACTAAGAATTTTCCTCAAATAAATAAAATGTAATTTAAGCGTTTCTTCAAATTGAGAAGCCAGTCTTGTTTCTATGTGTAGCATATAATTAGGAGTATTTGCAGGTAAATATAACATTTTTTTCAGGAAATAACGTAGTAACTTCTCTACTTGCTCATACTGTTTGAAACCCCAAACTTCTGCGCCATAAATTATAATCGATTTTGCTGTAGTTTTAAAAATTTTAAGCTTGTTCGATAGAGATATTTTAGGGTGATGTAAATAACTTAGCCACGATGCGTTTATAGCAGTTTTAGACGATACCAATTTAGCGTCAAGGTGCTTGTTGAAGGACAAATTGTAAGTGAGATTAACTCCTAAGTATTTGTATTCATTAAATATTTCAATGTCGTCATCACCATAAGACCATTTCAAATTTCGGCTTATTCTAGCACAAGTTGTTAATATCCTGATTTTAGATTTCATGAGGTTAGGTTTTAGACACCATTGAATGCAATAGTTGTGCAATCATAGTTAAGAGTTCTGTAGGGCAATCGGCCAAGAGAATGATATCGTCAGTGTAAAGTAACACTTTAATAACCGTGCCAGCCACACGTAAACCGCCGGGTAAATTATCATACAAGTCATTCAAATACATTGCGAATAGGACAGGACTGAGTATGCACCCCTTCCTAACACCCTGTGTAACAGGAAAATTATCGGATAAAGAATTGCCATCCCAAACATGACTTATTGTACCATCGTATAACAATTGCAATATTTTTACCACTTTAGATGACAAACCAGCATTGGATAACTTATAAAATAATGAGTTTCTTGGAATATTGTCAAACGCAGAAGAAAAATCAACAAAAATTGCATATGTTTTCTTTTTCAGTTTAAAGTTCAAATGGATAATGCTACTCAGATTAAATATGTTGTCGACAGTGGAATAGCCCTTTCGAAAACCTGCTTGATATTAATTTAGAATGTTATGACAGTCAATCCAACTATTAATTCTGTTGAGGAGTATACTTGTGAAAATTTTGTACAGTATGTCTAGAAGTGAGAGTCCTATGTAATTTGACACATTAACATTACCTTTTTTGAACAATGGTATAATTATAGCTCTGCGAAAAGAGGCTGGTATGTCTTGGCAAAGAAAAAGTACATTTAAAAGTTAGACAACTTCACTAAGAAAGTATTGTGGAGCATATTTATAAAATTCATAGCTTATTCTATCTAGGCCTGGGGCTTTTCTATCTTTTGCTGTTTTTAGGGCTTTTTTTTTTTTTTTTTTAATATTTTAAAAGATCAAAGAACCAAGGCATGCGTCTTATACAAACAAGGTTTGGTCTTTGACCTGAAAGGAAAGGGATAGATTATTTAGAGGAATTGATTGGAAACCATACGTGAATTATTGATTAGGCGAAACAACCGCGAAAGAAAATTTGAATTGCTATTTAACCGAGGCTAGTGTTATGCCTTAACCTCGGCAAGCATTTCAAGCCCTTAGTTGTTCCATTCCTTCACATTTTCCACAATTTAGTTGTGGATTTAGTTTTCCATAATTCTTTAATGTAGGACAAAGAAAGAACAAAGAAAGTGAAAAGAACCATGCCCGAGCCCGGATTCGAACCAGGGACCTTTGGGTTGAGAGTCTAGCGCACTCTCCACTAGACTACAAAGGCCGACAAAGGCTAACATAATTTCACGCAATTCAAGAGGAAAATCAAGGAACGGATCTATGATGTTAGGTGACGCCCATAAAATTGTTCGATCAGATTCTACCTGTGACAAAAGTGACTTGAAAAAGTTGTAAAAATCAATAGTTTTAAGGTTGTTACCATTTCTAGGCGAAGAACACTTTAATGAGTTCGCTAATTTCCACCATTCGCTAGTGTTACGCACCGCATTAAGTTGTTCAATGTTTTTGTTTTTGTAAGCTAGTTTTTTCTTTATAATTTTGAATATTTTGTTCTACTTTCATTATAAGATTGTCTGTTTATTTGAGAATTAAATTTTCTAAGGCTGTTAAGTTTTCTAAGCATTCGTTTACGTGCATTTCCACACTGTGAATCAAACCAGTTATTTTTAGGGTCAAAACGTTTTTTAAGACTGTATCCCCCCGCTGCTAGGTTTATTTTATCAATTTAAGTATTAACTTTATCTTCTATATTTGAATTAGACATAATGTGATCAATATTTGTGGTGTTTTTTAGAGATTCAGTATACTTCACAATGTTTTTTGGATTCCAGTTAAGTTTTTGTGGCAAAGATAATTGTTTTGAGTTTTGATTAACCATGGCAGATATAGAGAAAGTTAGAGGCATATGATCTGAGTATGGAATAGAGATGTGAAAATTATTTAAAAACTGTCGAAAATCGTATGAACCAATGCAATAATCAACTAAAGAAATTCCCATCACTCCGCAAAACGAGTACTTGCCCTCAATGTCCCCAGAAATCCTTCCATTAATAATCACACCACCAATATCTTGGAGCAGATTCAATAACTTTTTGCCTTTCGCATCAATGATTTTATCTTTTGAAACACGACAGTGAGAGACTTAAGGAGTATTTAACAACAAGTCATCATCAATTTTCTGTGCGTCAGAGATGCGCGCATTCAAATCGCCAACTATGCAAAACGAAGAAGCCTTCAAACCATATAAAAAATCTTCAAACTGTTTAAAGTCATTTACCCAATTTGAGCAGTTTAAATAACGTGGAATAATATGAAAAGACACATCGCCAAATCTAGCTGATAACGTAACACTATAAGAGTAATTGTCAAATTTTAGTGAATATTTATTTTGAATAGATTTTTTGAATCCGTATAAACAACCACCACTGGCGCGACCATCAGAATGAATTTTAAGAGCATCCACCCAGAAAAAGACATAGTCATTAAAATAACAAGCAAAGTTTATCTGTTTATCGGCAATCACATGTGTTTAAAATAAGAAAAAATATCAAATTTATTAATATAAGTAAAAAAGTTATCAAAATTTAGCTTGCTAGTTAAGTTTGCAACATTATAGGAGACCAACTGACACACTTCTAGTTGTTAATCTAAATTAAGGGGGGCAGCAGAAGCAATTGAAGAACGCTGGGCAGGTGCGGCATGCAATGCATTGGACTCCTTAACCACAATATTGCATTGGTAGTTTACTGAAGACACTAACTTTCGAAGATATTCTGCGTCAGATGTATTGGAGACAACAATATTATCATCAGCACACGTGAAGAGCTTATCGTTGATGAAAATACGATTGTCACCTTGTCGAACTTTTATGTTCTTATCAGCAATTCTTACGTTTTTAGCGAGTTGGCGGAGAGTATACCTTTTGTTGCGTTCATCTGTTGTGAAGTCCTTTTTATTATTTATTATTATTTATTTATTTATTTATAGTACGATAAGAACTTAGTTCTTTTAATGTACAAGTTGGAACAATATTTTTAGGATTATACAAATTAAAGATTTTCTTAGACCTAATTTTAACAATTAAACTTATTATAAAATTAATCTTAATGTTAAGTAGAAATAGAGAAATCCAGATAGAGTATACAATTGAAGTAATTAAGTGAGAATAACAAAAAGTGTCAAGAAGAAAGTATAGATTTAAAGAAAACTGGCGAATTTATTAATCGTTATTAAGAAGCAAAATGTTGAAATACGGCAAGTCTAAATCTTGTTATTTCCCTTAAAGCTCTTACATGGCTCGGTAAGGAATTCCAAAGACGAGTGGCATTAATAAAAAATAATCTTGTGGAGTTGAGGTAGTTGAAACTCGGTGGGGTCAGCATGAAACTTCTTGTTGAGTGACCAAATCGAATTTTTTCAAACAAATAAGGAGGCGTTTTAAGCACTATTATTTTATGCAGAAAGATACAATTTCTAACATTGAGATAGTTAATAATATCACTTCCAAGAATAGATTTTTTAAACTGAGATATATGATCAAATTTTCGCAGCCCATAAACATATCGTGTAACCTGGTTAAATGCTAAGTTTAATTTTAATTCAGATCGGGAGTCCAGATTGCTATAAACACATTCTGCATAAGTAATTATAGGTAGTATAAGTTGAAGAACAAGCTTATGTTTCAATTCAACTGGCGTATAATCAGCTGAAACTCTTAGATTACGCAGAATATACAGGGTTGCCAATATTCGAAGCGCCCATTTTATTTTTAAATAAATCAAAGAAACCACAATTTTTTGTCTGTTCGTCATGAATATCATTTAATTGGGTTCAAGTAGATTTGCTTACATTATTTCTTGAATATGATATCTCGTAAATGGTTGCCATTGGCCTCTACGACATATTGTGCCCGTTTTACAGCATTTTCCATGGTTTTCTTCAACATTTCGATGGGAATGGCGGTTATTTCTTGAAGGATGTTGGTTTTCAGCTCTTCTAGGGTCTTTGGCTTGTTGACGTAAACCTTTGATTTCAAATAACCCCACAAAAAGAAGTCTGGAGGCGTTAAATCTGGTGATCTTGGCGGCCATCGAAATCACCATTTTTTGACATCAAACGGCCAGGGAACAATTGCTTCAATAAATCGATTGTAGTGCGGCTTGTGTGTGGTGGCGCGCCGTCTTGTTGAAACCAGTAGTGCCTGACACGCTTTCGACGAACGATTGGCATGAAAAAATTGTTTATCATATCGCGATAACGCTCCTGATTGACAGTAACTCTGTGGCCATTATCATCTTCGAAAAAGAACGGCCCAATGAGCATTTTAGCACAAACGCCGCACCAAACAGTGACTTTTGCATCGTGAAGAGGTACCTCTTGAATCTCTTGTGGATTTTCAGTGGCATAAATACGGCAATTTTGTTTGTTTACCTTTCCGTTCAACTGAAAATGAGCTACATCGCTCATGATAATTTTATGCCAAAATTGCTCGTCTTCTTCAGCCATTTCGATGACTCTTTGGGCCCATTCCAATCGACGTGGCTTATCGGTAGGCAACAATTTGTATACCAATTGAATTTTGTACGGAAACAAATTCAAATCAACACGTAAAATGCGTTGTAAAGTGGATCGGGGAATGCCGAGCTGCTGAGAACGGCGATTTTGGGATGTTGTTGGTGACTGCTCAATACTGGCTCGTACGGCTGCAATATTCTCATCCGATCGCCTTGGTCGCTTTTTATTTGGCCTCTTTGGGTTACCAAGAGTATTACCAGTTGTAAATCTTTCATACAAACGATAAATTGTTTTCTTGGAAGGCGTACTTTTCACTTTATTTATTTTTTTGAAAGCACGTTGAGTTTTCACTATTGACTTGTTTTGTTGAATGTAAATTTCAACAATTTTAGAGCGTTCGCGTGGCGTGTACTGTTCCATCGTAAACATTTGCTTGGAATGACGCTTCAAACGCGGTATGTCATTAGTCGATTTGGCATCACTGCGGAAAGTTACAGTGTTGCCAGATGGGCGCTTCGAATATTGGCAACCCTGTAATATACTTTTTGAACCACACTGTTGATGTGGTCACTGCAGGTAAGTGTAGAATTAATATGAAAACCTAGATTTTTGATTTTGCTGACGAGACTTAGCTTTTGGTCTTTTAAAATAAGGTCCGGTATATCTTCAAAGAAGACATTATCTTTGCTGATGGGTAATACAAATGATTTCGCAGCATTAAGTTGAAGCCCATTGCTAACAGCCCACTGACTTATACTTTCTAGATCCTCATTAAGCCTGAATACCAGGTCTTCCATGAGACCAGTTCTACGTGAGAGATATATCTGAATATCATCAGCATAAGCATGCATGGACGAATGCCTGCAAACGCTGAAAATATCATTTGTAAAAATGGAGAATAAAAGAGGACCTAGTACCGATCCTTGGGGAACCCCACTGCAAACAGACGAAAGACTTGAAAAATTTTCACCGACCTTAACTTTCTGTACTCGATAGGAAAGGTAGTTGTTCAGGAGTAACACAGCGCTGTCACTAAAACCATACTTATATTTAAGCTTATAACATAGTAAATGGTGATTAACTGTGTCAAACGCTTTTGAAAAATCGAGTAAGCATAGCAGAGTTACTGATCCATTGTCATACGAGTTTCTTATATCGTCCAAAATCTTTATCATAGCAGTAGAGCAACTATGTCCAGCGCGGAAACCTGACTGCTGTGGAGATAACAGCTTATTTTGCAATAGGTAGCTTGATATTTGATAAGCCATTAGAGATTCACAAATTTTTGATAATGACGACAAAATGCTAATTGGCCTAAAATCATTGGGCTCATTCGCTGCTGTTTTTTTGGGAACAGGAAGAACAATTGCAGTTTTCCAAGAACTTGGAAAGCAAGATGTTGTGAAACATAGTTAATAATATGTATCAGTGGACTGAGAATAAATTGTAAGATTTCTTTTATGAATTTAATATGAATTCCATCTGCTCCGACTGCATTTGATTTAATTTTTTGAACGCATTTTCCTACATCGCTTTCACTTACTGCAGAAAACTCAAACGTTTGTTCAACATATTGTGTTGGATTTGAAAAATTTATATAAGCGGAGTTCTGCGTGCCAGATAAGAAAAAATTATTAAGAAGATCAGGGTCAATACGACATTCAGATTTTGTTTTGCTACAAATACCAAGATTTTTGACATTGTTCCACAAATCTTTTGAAGAAAGAGATGTTTTAAGTTTGGAGAAGAAATACAATTTTTTTGAGTGTCTTAAGATACGTGTTGATTCGTTTCTAGCTAATCGGTAGTTTTCCCAATTTTCAACTGTGGGGTATTTTTTCCACAAACTGTGTAGTTTATTTCGCTTGTTTATAGCGTTTTGAACTCGGTTATTGAACCTTGGTTCAAGGGCAGGAGGCATTTTTTATGGTGACACTACGAGAGGGGATATGATTGGAAAATAACCTATTAATAATAAGTGAGAAAAAAAGTAACTTTTCATCAACAGTTTCACTGTTCCAAACTTCATTCCATTGAACTGTAAGTAGATCTTGTAAATGAGCAAAACGATTTATATTTTTAAAGTCATGATACAAGTACGTGCTTGGAGACACAGTGCGCAAAAAATTAACATTTAAAGTACAAAAAATTAAATCGTGATCTGACAAAAAATAAATTTGGTCAAACAGCAAAACAGATGATATATCTGAAACAATGAAATAATCTAAGAGACTGGGATTATCACTTAAAGAAAACCTGGTGGGCATTTCACTATTAACAACGGACAGACCAACGGACGATATATTTTCACACAAATTTTTGGTGAGGTTATCATTGCACAGTAAATTAACATTAAAATCAACAAAGTAGTTATAGCCGATTGACACGTCAGACACTTCACTAAAGTATGGTTCTAAGCTATTGTATTTATTAGAGTTGTAGACACACGAAACGAACAATTTGGTGCAATTGTCATAAACACATATATTAATAAACTCTACACTGCACTTAACAGATTTTTTAATAAGTTGAGTTTTTAGATTTTTGCGACAATAGATTGCAACCCCACCGCCCTTTCTATCAGGCCTATCATTTCTAAAGTCAATAAAGTTCTCAATACTATACACAGAATCAGACACATCATTACAAAAACAAGTTTCAGATACACAAATAATATCGACAGACGATTCTTGAATGACATAATTTACATAATCCAATTTGCTGACATTTAAGCTGCGTGCATTAAAGTGCACAACTTTTAATCCAGAGCATCTTCTACTTAGAATACTCACAAGGGTTTTTTCATTAACGCCACTGGTACTAACATTAGAACACAACATTAATAAGACTAACAAAAACAATAAAATATAATTAATCTTTTCAATAACCAGTTTTCTACAAATAACAACAAACAAAATTTAGTAACAAAGTTGAAAGATAGAGGAGGTGATAAAAACATAATAATAATACTAAAAGTTTGTAGTTTATAGATTGAGAAGAAAAGAAAGATGATGGAATTTATAAATTTAATAAAATAAAGAAATGTCTCTTGCTTAAATTGATATTGTTAATGTTGTTGTTGTTACTGATGTTGCTGTTGTTGACTTGCTCTGACAATTGCATCAACGCTCTCAATGCAATTCACATGTTTTGCTTCCTCCATTTGATGCGCTCTCACATAAACTTTGCCTCGCATTGTGTACGCTGAAGTCAGCTGATGTTGTCTTCTAAGCTTCGCTGCGTGCTGCAATACGAGTCTTTTTCGCTTGCTAATGATCTCATGTAAATAAATTTTGCCATCTCCATTATTGCCTACATCAGAAGCAGCAAGCGATCTTTTATTATGCTTGCAAAAAGCTGCGACTGCTCTAAACAAACGATTTCTCTCATTCGGGCTATGAAGTTTGTACAGGATTGGCACTGGGTCTTGATGTTTATTAGTGCGCATACGGAATGAATCACGTAGAGCTGGGGTAGGTATGTTAATGCTGCGGCATATTTTGTTGAAAAACATGGAAACATCTTCATTTTCAGTTTGGGGAATTCCATTGAGAATAAAATCAGCTGAAACCGTATCTTCTTCCAACTGCTCAATTCGCTCTTGCGCTTGATTTAATTCATTTTTTAATGTTAGCACATCCAAAATTTTGCACTCAACTGCATCTACTCTTTCTTCCATTTTTTTACTGCTGCTTTTGTGTTACTCAGGTCCGCAGCTATTTCACTAATTCTCTGCATTATTCTTTCTTCAGAGTTCTTCAATGCTTCACTTAACTGCAATACAATGCTCTCCCTCTGCTTTTTGAGTTCTTTTTCTAGAACCTGCGTCCAATTAGCTTGAGCATGCGCTGGACTGTCCATTCGTCCACGCTTAGACAGGGCATGCGCCGGTGAGTCAGGTGGAGAGAGTTGTTTTCTTGTTGCTTTTCTGCTTGTTGCCATACTGAGAAGGACAAATCAAAGAATCCAAAGGTCGATTGCGCGATTTTTAGTAGAAGCGAACTCGAAATATTTTATTTTAGATTTCGTTTATTTATATTATTAATACGGTAAAGGCGGAAAAATAATCGAAACCTCGCGGCGTGATCACTGCAGCAGATTTAGTTTTAAAATAACTTTTTTAGAAGTGAATTACAATGAGACCGATGAAACAAATGCCAGCACAAGATTAACACGTCTACTCGCTTTGCATATTCAAAAACATTCTACATCAAAAACATTCATATACTTTTGTATGTATATGTTAGAACCAGCCAAATTTTTTCTAGCTGCCAGTACTGCGTTTACTTCAAGCACTGAGTTAAGTGTAAATTGGAAACATTTACCAGCGGCGATCTTGTGGACTTCCGTGACATTGACAGCAGCATTTAGTTTATTAGAACAAATTTGTTTAAATTCATCAATAGCTGGTTTGACTAGGGTGCTTCCTAATCCACTAACGACAACATTTCCGCACCTAGTTGATTTGTCAACGAGCTCCAGCTTACTCCTTAACATGCTAACCTCATCTTGCAGACGGGCATTTTCTTTTCGCAGCTGCTGAATTTCAGTGCAAATGGTTGTTAGGTCTTCCTTTTTCACAACATTCAGTAGCTTCCTTTTTCACAACATTCAGTAAAATGCATCGGCAGCAACCGGCAAAGTAGTGGAGGAAGGTTCAGCGTTCACAATACTAATAGCGGCAGCACCAACAGCGGCAGCACCAGCAACAGCGGCATCACTAACAACAGCAGCAGTGAATTTGCCAGAGTGAACAGCGACAGCGCCAGTGACAGGAGCAGCAGAAGTACCATTACAAACTGACGGCAACTGAGGTGCGAGCATAAGAACTTTACGGAGTGTTTTTTTTTGCTTATTTTCAGCGAGTAGATCTGGAGCAGTTTCAGGTTTATTTTTACAGCTTCCATATAAAAAGTGAGGTAAGGAAATGCACTTTTTCGTTCTTAGCAAATATTTCTTTAAAATGTCAGTTTTTTCATAATTATATGAACTTAGCACAATAATCAATTGTTTTTAAATGTTCTCTGTAATGTTTTCACTTTTAAAATTAAGAAAATATCAAATTATTATTTATTTTGCACACACGATGAAGCAGGTGTTGTTCTTTTCACAGCGACAGAGTTGCCAAAGGATAAGTCTTCTTAATATCGCATAAAAGGTCCTGTCGAGCGTTTTATGTGAAAGTTTGAAGTACATTGTAAACGAACTGATCGGACCTTATCAGTGTGGCTTCAGACCTGGAAAGTCCACCATCGACCAGATTTTCACGCTACGAAAAATCTTGGAGAAGACTCAAGAAAAACAAGTTGACACCCACCATCTTTTTGTCGACTACAAAGCCGCCTTCGACAGCCCAATAAGGAAGCACCTGTACTCCACCATGTCTGAATTTGGTATCCCTGCAAAACTAACACGATTTTGCAGGATGACACTGAGCAACACCAGCAGCGCAGTTAAAATCGGGAAGAACCTCTCCCCACCATTTGTTACCAAACGAGGTTTCAGACAAGGTGATTCCTTATCGTGCGACTTTTTCAACCTAATGATGGAAAAGATCATAAGAGCTGCTGATCTGAGACGTAGAGGCACAATATTCTGCAAGAGTGTTATGCTGCTTGCGTATGCTGATGACATCGATATCATTGGCCATAATAAGTGCAAAGTCAGTGCAGCATTTTCCAAATTAGAAAGAGAGTCAGTCGAATGGGTCAGGCAGTGAATGCAGATAAGACGAAATACTTGGTGTCAACAAACAAACAGTCCCAGCGTCTTGGAACCCACGTTACAGTTGACAATACCTCCTTCGAGGTTGTGAAGGACTTCGTTTATCTGGGATCCAGCATAAACTCAACCAACGACATCAGCATTGAGATCAAACGAAGAATAACTCTTGCCAACAGGTGTTACTTTGGGCTCAGTAGGCAATTGAGAAGCAGAGCCCTCTCGACGACGAACGAAAATCAAATCAACCTGGTGAAGTTTGAAATTTCCAACTGGCGCCAGCAAGCTAAAGGCAGAAACGGCTGGCGCAAATTTTTAGATGAGGCCAAGACCAACATACGGTTGTAGCACCAACTAAGTAAGTAAGTAAGTAAGTAAATGGATAAATGGACCTAAGCCTAAAATGGATAGTCTTGGTGGATGAACATCTAAATAATCTGAATGGACCTAAACCTGGGATCTTCAATTGCCTTATATCTTCATGATGAATGGGACTTTATTTGTCGACGGTACCGTGGGTCTTGGTTTTTACCTCTTGAACTTAACTTTTTTTTATTTTTATATTGTACATTAATATTTTTACATACTTTAAGCAATTTATTAAAACTTTCTAGTTTGTTAATAATGCATGATTTCAATCAAAATCATACTTTGTATATTT
Organism: Dichetophora obliterata; assembly: GCA_963920525.1. Lineage (NCBI taxonomy): Eukaryota > Metazoa > Arthropoda > Insecta > Diptera > Sciomyzidae > Dichetophora > Dichetophora obliterata. Next base: position 145,403,070 of record OY986436.1, on the reverse strand, counting down.
GAATTGTATTAAACATCTTGTTTTGTAATTTTAAATTTGCTATAAAACCTGTTAAGGCTTAGCAATCGAATAAATAAATAAATAAATTAAATCCAATTTTGACTGTGTTATCAGAACTGGTGCACTAACATCTGACGGAACAGGATCGTAATCAGAATTTAGTTCCATTTCACTAACATTGGACATGGCTTCGTTATTTAAAAATTCACCTGGGCTGAGGAATGTCATAAATATCTTGAAAATAATTTCGTAAAATAGTTAAACTCTCAAAACCTAACCCTTAGACTCCAAATTGACCAAATAATAAAAAAACTGATGTTTCGTATAAAAGCTTTGTTTAAACGGGAAATTAAGCCGTTTTAAGCAATAATATTCCCCTAAATTAAGAAAAACTAAAAATTAACAAAAAATAACCAATTTTATGGCTCCCCAAAATGGCCCCAAAAGTATTAAAATGAAATCTCCTCCTATTCGTTTCTACTTGTAAGTAAGTTTCAACAAGCGATCCAACGAATGACGTTTTCGCATTGAAAGAATGCTTATACTACGTTTACATTGGGCCAAATGAGAAACAAAATCATCTCATTTCCCATACAAGGTCTCAGTTGCAATTCAACACATTTGAAACAAATGAATGTGTTCTCCATTCCATGGAGAACGAAAAAAAAACACACCAAACAACATGATACAATGGGAGCATTCAGCAAAGTCAACTTTTGTGAATTGTAATGGTAGCGATATCTTAGTGAGCGATGCTTTTCTCTAAATGTGTTGCTACTCTTAAAGTTAGAAACTAGATTTAATTTATTTACATTTAGTTTTTTTTATACAATTCAACTGCAAAGGTTTCTCAATCAAATTTGCTGCGTTCTTTCTGTGCCTATTTATTTAACAGCTTCAATAGCAGCATCTGATAGCTTACACTCAGTTACAGTTTACAGTAGTGTTCATGTCCATAGAATTTTTTCGCGCGATTAAATGGCGTCCGCTACTTGATCAGTTTTAGTGAGCGCTCCCAAAATTGTACCATTCGGTGAATTTTAACACAACAGTTGCCAACTCGAGCACTGGTATAGTGGTAAAAAACTAGATGCTCTGTAAGGAGAAATTTCTTCGAATTTACGAGAAGAAGCAGATTCAAGGTTGATTAATACAGGTTAAGTCACTTGAGAGAAGCTCGGTCGAACTGTCAGAATGGATGAAAGGAAATCAAGAAAAAAAAATTGAATCTGTACAATTTTTAGCTAACAGCTACTTTGACAGTACAAGTGACTTAACCTATATTAATCAACCTTGAGTAGAGGAAACAGAAGAACTTTTTTTAGCAAATAAAAAAAAACATATGTAAAAAAACTTAATATTAATACCTTTGGGGTCATAAAACTGGTAACTTTGGATTAATCTGTGCTTTTATTTAGCGCTATTATTTTAGGGGAATATTATTATTATTGCTTAGAAAGTTTAATTTTTTTGTTGAAACAAAGCTTTTATGAAAAACACCGGCTATTTTTTACTTATGGGGTTGGGTTAAATATGGGGTTTATGGTCTTATATTATGGCCCTAAGGGTTAGGTTTGAGGGCTGCACTGTTCTACGAAGCTATTTCCCAGATGATTGTTATTGTTTCATCTAAAGACATAAAGCTGCTAAAGCTAAAAAAAATAGTTTTTTTTAACAAAAACTGCATTAACATGTACTTGACCTTGAAACTCGAATTTCTCGGAAATATACCGAAGGATTAAAAACATTAAACGGTCAAATTCAGCTTGTTTTGAAAAAAACCATGTCCGATTCATGCACAGTATTATTATAATGATACTTTTTAAAAAGAGGGGCGGTTAGCAGAAATTACTGTTGCCAATAGAGAGGAGGGAGGGAGTAAAAAACACCGAAAATCTTCAACGTAGTTAATGGACGTCCACGTATACACTATGTAACAAAATTATTAACACCCATGCTAAATATTTGTAACTTCCAGAAAATTATTCAAACAAAGTTTATCTAAAAATTCCCAAAAAACATATTTATTTCATTGAAAAAAACATAACAAAAAAATATTTAAGTAAAAAAATTTTTTAATATAACACGTTTTAAACCCGAACTAAGAAGTATAAAATAATTTCTCTAAGAGTGGGGCTTTTAGCTCAACTACAAACGTGGGGTGCATGCTATAGAGAATAGTAAGAAGTGTTATTAACAATTGTAATACGTTAGTGAACGATTTCTTAACCCAAGTCCTTTGAGTGTCAGGATAGAAGTCTTTGAATGGATGATAGATTCAAGTTTGCAGACATCTATTGTGTTCAGTCCAGTAAGTAATACATGGAATGTTTTGCATTTGAAATTTTGCTAAAAAGCAGTGACTGGGTGGATTCCACCCTAAGGTTAGTGATGCAGGGTTAATATTCTCTAATTATTACATTTAAGAATATAACAACTCTATTAACTATTATAGAATAGTAAGAAGTGTTATTAACAATTGTAGTATGTTAGTAAACGAATGATTTCTTAACCCAGGTCCCTTAAATGACAACATAGAAGTCCTTGGATGGATGATAGATTCAAGTGTGCAGACATCTATTGTGTTCAGTTCAGTAAGTTATACTTGGAATGTATTGCAGTAGAAATCTTTCATAGAAATAGTGACTGGGTGGATTCCACCCTAAGGTTAGTGATGCAGGGTTAATATTCTCTATAGCATGCGCCCCACGTTTTTAGTTGAAAAGCCTCACTCTAGGATAAATTAGTTTATACTTCTTAGTTAGTTTTTAAAACGTGTTATATTAAAAATTTTTTTTTAATTATATATTAATTTTTTCTTTATATAAATAGTTGGTTCAACCTTTCTATTAGTATGCCTTGTACGTTTAATTAACAACCACTTCTCTAAAACACACCACTTCGGGTTTGAGGCTGCAGCCTGATATTGACATTTTGTTGATGTTGTTTGGCTTTTTTTATATATTTCAATTTACTGATGAGGAAATTAATCTACTTATGTAGTATATTGTATATGTAGCTTCCAACTACAAGGTCTTTCAGGAGTATTAGTAATTTTTTTAGTTTTTTCTTCATCAATAGTTATCTTTAGTTTATCAATTATTATTATAGGATTATCCTCTTTATTATCTAAAAAAACTTATTCTGACCGAGAAAAAACTCTCCTTTTGAGTGCGGATTTGATCCAAAAAGATCTCCTCGTTTACCTTTTTCTCTTCGATTTTTTCTTATTTCAGTAATTTTTGTAGTGTTTGATGTAGCTAAAACGGACCTTTTACCAATAGTTTGACTAAATCCTTTAAATTCATTATTTATTTATATATTATAATTGTATTTAAATGAAAATGTTAAGTCTATGAAATTAAGGATTTTACATCAGAGTTCACGAGCTAAGAAAATTTCTCTAAATATGTTGGCCGATTTCGATCATTAAATTTTTTATTACAAATGTTGGGCATTTTTGGATAAAAATTTCAATCTCAGAAAGTTCTACAAAAATGTATAGTAAGCCTTTGTTTGTTTGGTCTTGTTTTGTTCCACTTATTTTTTCAACTTTTTGACAAGGTATTTGTATCAGGGACTGTTATCATTAACAAACAAAGGCTTACTATTGACATGTTCAAAAACGAAAGCATTAATCATTATTTTATGATTTTCAAGTTTTTGCTCAGATATAAAAATAGTAATCTGATTTAATCTTTTAAATCTTAAATAAAAATCATTAATATTTTTTTGGTCAAAAAAATATAGCATTTTCGGTTTTTTTTTTAGTCAAGGACACGGTTGCACAATCGGACTAAAAATGGTTCATTTTTTCCAGTTGGTCCACTGATCTCTTTTACATTACTAAGCATTTCTATTTCCGTATTTTTTTAACAAAATTTATACCACTTTTCTGAACTTTTTCTGCATTTTAACACAAAGGAACACAGTATTCGTTTACAAGAATTCAACGCTGATACGACTTAAAATGAGTTGGCCAACTGTTTGTTTAATGTACGACTGAAAGTGAATTGGTCGACTAAAAATATTTAAGGTACGACTTAAAATAAGTTGGATGACTGAAGTTCGTTTTAAGTGAAAGTGGATGAAAGTGAGTTAGCCGAGTGAAGTTTGTTTAAGGTACGACTAAAAGTGAATTGGTCGACTGAAGATAGTTTTGGGTATAAATTAAAATGAAATAGCCGACTAAAGTTAGTTTTTGTTATGAAAATGGCAATAAAAAGTGCGACTGGCTTTGATACGTTCAAAATTATCTATATATATAAAATGGAATGTGTGTTTGTTTATTTGTTTGTTTGTACCCTATAGGAGACCAAACCTCTGGACCGATCTTCCTGAAATTTTCACAGCATTTAACTGGGACTCTGGCATGATTAATAGGTACTTTTTTCGATCACGCCTACTTTTACGCCCACTTTTTTAAAATTATGTAATTGCTCCCATATAGTTTTTAACAGATTTACTTCAAATTGTATACACATTATACTCCAGGCGAGGTAGAAATAAACATTTCTTACGCCACGCCCCATTTCCCGCCCCTTTTCACGCCAAATTTAAGTTTTAAACTTTTTGTTCTCTGTACAAATTTGTTCCTTCCAACGGATTATTTTTTATTTGGTAGTATATTGCTCTTAATACTGTTAACGTCGCCATATTACTATGAACCACGCCCACTTCCCCCCATTTTTTTAATTCAGATACTTACTTATACCACTAACAATGTTTGTTATACAAAATACTTTTTTTTGTAATATATATTTACCTAAAGTTTTATATACTTTTTATCTACAGGTAAGGTAGCCATAGATTTTTTTATTACCAAATCTCCCTTTTTCGCCCCATTTTACTTTAATTATAATTAATCTGCTTTCAATATGGTATCTATATATATAAAATGGAATGTGTGTTTGTTTATTTGTTTGTTTGTACCTTATAGGAGACCAAACCTCTGGACCGATCTTCCTGAAATTTTCACAGCATTTAACTGGGACTCTGGCATGATTAAAATAGTGCATTTTTTTAGACCACGCCCACTTTTACGCCCACTTTTTTAAAATTATGTAATTGCTCCCATATAGTTTTTAACAGATTTACTTCAAATTGTATACACATTATACTCCAGGCGCGGTAGAAATAAACATTTCTTACGCCACGCCCCCTTTACCGCCCCTTTTCACGCCAAGTTTAAGTTTTAAACTTTTTGTTCTCTGTACAAATTTGTTCCTTCCAACGGATTATTTTTTATTTGGTAGTATATTGCTCTTAATACTGTTAACGTCGCCATATTACTATGAACCACGCTCAATTCACCCCCCCCCCCTTTTTTTTAATTCAGATACTTACTTATACCACTAACAATGTTTGCTATACAAAATACTTTTTTTGTAATATATATTTACCTCAAGTTTTATATACTTTTTATCTACAGGTAAGGTAGCCATAGATTTTTTTATTACCAAATCTCCCTTTTTCGCCCCATTTTACTTTAATTATAATTAACCTGCTTTCAATATGGTATATTTATATAAAAATGAATGTCTGTCTGTCTGTTTGTTTGTTTGTGCTTTATAGGAGGCCAAACCCTTGGAACGATCTTCCTGAAAGTTTCACAGCATGTTACTGTGACTCTGGAAGAAATAATAGGCTATATGAAGTTTTGATTGGACAAAGGGGCATGGCACCGTTCATATAACCCAAAAATTTAAATCGCCATATTATGGCCATTTTTTGACCTACGTCGATGATATTTGGTACATATGGTATTGGCATAATAAGGAATACGTACCAGGAGAAAAGTGGGTGGGACCACGTCCCTTTTTAGGAAAATTAAAAATCGTAATATAGTCTTAACTACTGGACCGATCTTCATTTAATTTTCACAATAGGATATTCTTACGAAATAATAAATTCTTGACTCAACATCAAGGACTTCCGAGACTGCTGTACAGAGCGAAACACGCTTAGAAATTCAACGATCTCGAACCTCAACATCAAGGGCTTCGGAGACATCTGTTCGGAGACATCTGAAACACGGTTACGAAGCGACCGTTCTCGAACCTTGACATCAATTGCTTCCGAGACTTCTACTCAACGTCAAACACGCATGCGAAGTGACCGATCGCGATCCTCTTTATCAAGAGCTGCCGAGACACCAGAGCAACGTGAGGCACACCGTCAACAAGATCGTAGTCGAAGATCACAGCATCGTCGAAGCCCTGCATCATATAGCTGATTGCATTCCACTACACATCAGAAATTGATTGCAGTGAAGATAAGTTAGTCGCCATTGGACCAATGAATAAAGTTTGCCAATACTGCAATGCTAAGAAATATAAAAATGAAGCACCTGGAATTTGCTGCGCAATGGTAAAATTGCTTTACCCGAACTGCTATCACCACCAGAACCACTACTATCGTTAGTTTCAGGTAAGAACAAATAAATAATTTGCCCCTAAGGCTTCAAAAAAGGAAGAAGAGGAAAAAATAAAATGATTATTATTCAAAATAATAATATTCCACTATATAGGAACAACAGCGGATTCCTAATATTTCTTAAGCAACATACGAAAATACAATTCGTGTTTTCAAATGACATCGTTTGGTGCGACTAAAGTGGTTCGAGACAACTTCATGCCAACATTTAGAGTTCAAGGCCAAATTTATCACCGAATGGGATCAATATTGCCAATTCCAGATGAAGATCCTAAGTTTTTACAAATTTATTTCATGGGACAAGCGGATGATAAAGACCAAGTGCAACAGCGCGAGGGGGGTAGCGAGGCACACCGGGTTCAACTAGTTGTTTATAAAAATCAATATTTTAAAAAATTTTAGTAAAAAATAACAATTAGGCCGACTCTAAAAAATATGGAGGGTAGTCTACCCCCTTATCCTCCCGCTAGTTACGCCCCTGACACCATGGATTTGTTGCTGGTCGGTCAACTGTGTCAAATTTAACTATTTTCTCTGAGTACTGTGCATCTTCTTTTGAAATTGGTCATCAAGTTGATATGATCTACACAGACTTCTCAAAAGTATTCGACAGAGTTTCGCATAAACTGTTACCCTTGAAATTATCGAAAATGGGTTTTCATTCATCATTTTTTAATTGGATTAATTCTTATAAGCAGGATAGAACGTGCTTTATTTCTATAAACAAGTATTTCCCGGCAGACGTTGTTTTGCTACAGACCGCCTTACTGACATATACGAAAATGTCAAGAAATGCCAAATTTATCCACCATTTTCAGTATACGCGAGTAAAAATAAACATTTTTTTAGATAAGGCCAAACAGTGGCCGTACATGGCCTAATTTTTAATATTTTTCTCGGCCTTAAGAGGGTCGTACAAGGGTCGTTGGCAGGACTTTTTTGCCAAACAATGGCAGTACAAAGGGCAATCAGTGGCCGTACAGAGGCCATTTTGAAATAATCTGGGCTGTACAGCGGCCGTACAAAGGCCAATTTCAAATAATCTTGGCTGTACAACGGCCGTAAATTGGCTGACCAGTGCTTATTCTACAATGGAAAGCAGTTTTTCAATTGTAACTTCATGCGAAAATAAATTAATTAATGTTTAATAAATGTTTAATGCTGATTAAAAAATGTTTTTAATTAATTTTTTGTATTCAATTTATCTATTTTCAGTACCATTAATTGTAATCAGTTGGCGATTATCGCGAATCAAGTGGCGATAATATTAACATCGCCGAGTGAGGCTTGCTTCTGTTGTTGCGCATACGTTTGTTGAATAACAGCTTTGAACAATTTGGTGACATTCAACGGTCGTACAGCAGCGTTGTTTGACCCAACTTTCGGCTGCTAGGCTTTTTTGATTATTTTTGGGCCATCTTTGACCCTTGTCGACCGCTAATCAGCCGCTGTTCGCCCGCTCATATTTTTACTCGGATAGCTGCCGAAAGTAGCCATATGAACTAAATTAATAAATAATTGTCTAATACGACCCACAACGTTGAAATAAAACATTTTCATTGGTTTGTGGACGGGGGGCGTGGAAACCAATTTTTAGTACAGTTGCTAGCAGTAACCATACAAACTAAGCCAAAACCTTAGCTCAATCGACCCAGTAGTCAATTTTAATGATTTCTCAAAAAGTGGGTGTGGCTATATAGCGATAACGCCCATTTTTAGTACAGTTGCCTAAAGCAATCATACAAACTTAAGTACCAAATGTTAGTCTTATACGGCCAAAACTGTTTGAAATATAATATTTTCACTGATTTGTGGGCGGAAAAGGGGGCGTGGAAACAAATTTTTCGTACAGTTTCTGACAGTAACCATACAAACCGAATTACCAAATTTAAGTCTTATACGACCAAAACCGTATTAAATAAAGCATTTTCAATGGTTTTTGGGCGGTAAAAAGGGGCGTGGACACACATTTTTGGTACAACTACCGACATTAACCATACAAACTAAATTAGAGAATTTAAGCCTAATGCGATAAAAACGTAAAATTGATTTGTGGGCTGTAAAAAGGGGCGTGGAAACTAATATTTAGTACAGTTGTCGATAGTAACCATACAAACTAAATTACTAAATTTTAGATTTATAAGACATATACCGTGTGAAATATTGCATTTTAATTGATTTGGGGGCGGTATAAGGGGTGCGGCAAAATTTTTTTCTTCCTAAATTATCTCCAATCTGAAACAAATCGACTGTCCAAATTTCAGATCCATTGGTCCAGTAGTTTTAGAGTCTATAGGCTTCACACAGACAGTCAGTATTTTGCTTTTTATATATCTTCTTCTATATATAAAAACAGGGATGTATGTAGTAATGTAATAAAAAATACGCCCACTTTTTCCAAATCATGGCAATTCCGGAGCTCTACACATTTTTACAATGAAACTTGCTGTGTAGGTGCTCCAAGAGGCGGTCACTATATATAAGTGTTTTCACTCCCACTTTTACCGCCCACAAATCAATATATATATCTATATATATAAAATGGAATGTGTGTTTGTTTATTTGTTTGTTTGTACCTTATAGGAGACCAAACCTCTGGACCGATCTTCCTGAAATTTTCACAGCATTTAACTGGGACTCTGGCATGATTAATAGGGTACTTTTTTTGACCACACCGACTTTTACGACCCCTTTTTTTAAATTATGCAATTGCTCCCATATAGTTTTGAACAGATTTACTTCAAATTGTATACACATTATACTCCAGGCGAGGTAGAAATAAACATTTCTTACGCCACGCCCCCTTTCACGCCCCTTTTCTTGCCAAATTTAAGTTTTAAACTTTTTGTTCTCTGTACAAATTTGTTCCTTCCAACGGATTATTCTTTATTTGGTAGTATATTGCTCTTAATACTGTTAACGTCGCCATATTACTATGAACCACGCCCACTTCACCGCCCCCTTTTTTAATTCAGATACTTATACCACTAACAATGTTTGCTTTACAAAATACTTTTTTTGTAATATGTATTTACCTAAAGTTTTATATACTTTTTATCTACAGGTAAGGTAGCGATAGATTTTTTTATTACCAAAACCCCCTTTTTCGCCCCATTTTACTTTAATTATAATTAATTTGCTTTCAATATGGTATATATTTGGTGTCTTTAAAAAGTGTTGATGCACAAAAACATTCCGAAATAATAACGCGTGTTATAACGCTAACCATGTCATTGACATACTTACAATTAAAATTATGTATATGGCAATTCATTTCACTAATTAAGAACGCTTCTGATTGGCTGCCGTAAGAATAAATACTATTTCACCAAACGGGAGCTATGTTTGCAGCCATTAAAGCTGAAACTTTCACAGCATGTTACTATGACTCTGGAAGGAATAATAGGCTATATGAAGTTTTTATTGGACAAAGGGGCGTGGCACCGTCCATATAACCCAAAAATTTAAATCGCCATATTTGGGGCATTTTTTGACCTACGTCGATGATATTTGGTACATATGGTATTGGCATAGCTAGGAATACGTACCAGGAGAAAATTGGGTGGGACCACGCCTCTTTTCAGGAAAATTTAAATCGCAATATAGTCTTAACTACTGGACCGATCTTCATTAAATTTTCACAATAGGATATTCTTACGAAATAATAAATTCTTAACTATATAAAGTTGTGAGTGGACAAAGGAGCATGGCCTCGCCCATATAATCCAAAATTTAAAATCGTCATATCTTGGGCATTTTTTGACCAACGGCGGCAGTATTTGCTATATTTGGTATTGGCATGAATAGAAGAAATACGTACCAAAAGAAAAGTGGGCGGAGCACTCCCCTTTGTTTGCGATATATTGGAGGCTGGGCCTGTTAACCGATCTTAAATTTTCACAGCGTGCAGCTTTGACTCAGGAATACTAATAACATGATAATATTTTTCAACCATGCACACTTCGGCACCTACTTTTTTACTACGTTTATTAACGCCTTTACCTCAAATTTAAAATACATAATAATTAAAATAGTGGGGTAGCCCCATTCTCTTTCTCCCACAACTTTCTGCAAAACAGCTGATTTTGTAATATGTGTTAATTAAAATAGAGAGTGGAGTAACCCCATTCTCATTCTCCCACAACTGACTGCGAAACAGCTGATTGCGTAATTGCTGCTTTTTGATTGGTCTAAAAATAAAAAGGGGGAGCATGAAGCAAATTACATGCGGTTCAGTGCTGAATTCTAATTGGTTTACAACAAAAAAAGGGGAGAAGCATTGCAATAATTAAATTAAAATTAAATACATAAATTTTTGTAAATATATAAATACTTTTAATTTTATTTTATAAAGAGGGGGGTAGCGAAGTACACCGGGTTCAGCTAGTATATATATAAAGCAAAACGATGTGTGTCTGGCTGTGTGATGTCTTCTATACACTCCAAAACTACCGAACCGATTGACCTGAAATTTTGGCAGTCGATTTGTTTCAGGTACTAGATGGTTGAGGAAAAAATTGCCACACCCCCCTTTTACCGCCCACAAATCAATAAAAATGTTATATTTCAGTCGGTTTGGGTCCTATAAGTCTAAAATTTTGTAATTTAGTATGCACGGTTACTCTCGAACACTGTGATAAAAAAGGGTTTCCACGCCCCCTTTTACTGCCCACAAATAAATGAAAATGGTTTATTTAGGACGGTTTTGGTTGTAGAAGACTTAAATTTGGTACTTTAGTTTGGGTAGTTACTGATAGTAACTGTATGAAAAATTGGTTTCCACGCCCCCTTTTTGCGCCCACAAATCAGTGAAAATACTATATTTCAATCAGTTTTGGCCGTTTGAGACTAACATGTGATACCTAAGTTTGTACGGTTCCTTTCGGCAACTGTACTAAAATTTGCGTAAAAAATGCGTAATTTTTATATAGCCACACCCACTTTTTGAGAAATCATTAAAATCGACTACTGGGTCGATTGAGCTAAAATGTTGGCTTAGTTTGTACGGTTATGGTCAGCAACTGTACTGAAAATTGGTTTCCACGCTCCCCTTTTACCGCCCACAAACCAATGAAAACGTGTTATTTCAACGGTTTGGGTCGTATTAGACAAAAATTTTGTAATTCAGTTCATATGGTTACTCTCAGCAAGTGCACTTAAAATAGGCCTGTCCCACTTAAGTTAAACTCACTTTTCGGGGAGTTAGCGTCGAGTGAAGTAAAGTGCGCCAGGCTTAACCTAAATTGAGCTGAAATTTGCGCAGTCGATTTGTTTCGATTACGAGATGGCTCAAGGGAAATATTTTGCCGCACCCCTTTTAACCGCTTGCAAAACAGAAAAAATGCTATATTTTGCACGGGTTTGATCGTATTAGACTAAAATTTTGTTATTTAGTGCATATGGCAACTTTCGGCAGCTATACTGAAAATGGTGAATATATTTGGCAGATGGTTTCGATCGTAAAAAACTAAGATTTTATAATTTTGTTCAGATGATTACTGTCAGTAACTGTTCAAAAATGGGCATGGTCACAATATATATACGACCAATTTTTCAAAATCATGGCAATTCCGGAGTTCTACACATTTTTATAGTGAAACTTGCTGTGTAGGTGCTCCAAGAGGCAGTCACGATACATAAATGTTTTAACGCCCACTTTTACCGCTCATAAATCAATTTCTGTGTATAAATAAATGAATCGTGATTTATGTGCGTGCTTAAAACTTAAAAAGGACTGGACCAAATTGGATACTTCCTTCTACGGGTTTGTTTGTACTTGCTAAGCAAATGTTTAGAGAAACAATAATACCACACCCTTTTTATCGCCCACAATAAAACTTAAAAAGGACTGGACCAAATTGGATACTTCCTTCTACGGGTTTGTTTGTACTTGCTAAGCAAATGTTTAGAGAAACAATAATACTACACCCTTTTTATCGCCCACAAGTCAGTAAATATCATTGAAGTTAAAGGTCGCACAGCGTCAGAATACATATAGTATCATTAATCACATTTTATGGGCGTACGACAAGGGGGCGTGAAACCTCCTATTTAACCCAAATTAGAGATATCAAATAGCTTTTGGGTTATAGGTCGCACAGTTTTTGAATTCAGTGTTGGGCCTCAATGTACACATGCAGTTTCATTGATTACATATTATGAGAGTTGATCAAGGGGGAATGGCACCTCCCATACAACGAAAATTTGTGATATCAAATAGCTTTGGAGTTCAAGGTCGTACAGCGTAGGAATTCAGTATTCGACCAAAATTTACGCATGTAGATTTACTGATAAAATTTTTTAGAGTTTGTCGGGGGGGGGGGGGGGCGTGACAGCAACAACTTAACCCAAATTTGCGATATCGAATAGCTTTGGAGTTATAGGTAACTCAGACTCGGAACTCAGTATTCGACCTCAATTTATACATGCAGTTTCATTGGTAAAATTTTATGGATGTAGGGAAAAGGGGAGTTGCACCTCCCATACAACCCAAATTTGAGTTATCGAATTGTTTTGGAGTTATATGTCGCACAGTTTTGGAATTCGGTTTTCGACCTCCATGTACACATGCAATTTAATTGATTTCATTCTATGAGCGGTGATCAAGAGGGCGTGGCACTTCCTATACAACCCAAATTTGTTATATCGAATGGCTTTGTGGATATAGGTCGCACAGTCTCGGAATTCAGTATTTTACCTCAATTAAGACATGCTGTTTAACTGATAACATATTATGGGCGTTTGGCAAGTGTGAGTGACAGCAACGCGTCGGGTTTTAGCTAGTATAATATAAATATGAGCCACATAGAACATTAAAAAGAAAGAAAAATTTTTCAGATCAATACGTAAGCTTTAGTTAGTGCTATTAAAAACGCTTTAAATTTTTTCTTGGTAAAAGAGCTTCCGATTCTTGCATGCACATTCCCTCCGCAATGCTCTTTCACTCCACAATGCTTTCCAGCAGAGAGCACCAATGCATGGTTTCTCATAGCTAGCGAGAAAAAAAATTCACTATGCAGTTGAGTTGGTTTTTGAAAAAAATACCGTATCATAAATCTTTGCTGTAAAATTCTCAAAATACGAAATTTACATTATCAAAAATTTCTATCTCATGCTATTGTAACACGGGGTAATGTGAGTTGAAGCTATCAAATTTTCGAAAAAATTATAATCAAAACATCACTTAGCAGAGTTTTTAAAAAAAATGTACTAAGTAAAATGCAATTTTTCTTACAGCATAAGATGGAAAATTTTATTAGCTTTTAAACAAGTATAAATTGACAAAAATTGTTTCGTGAGTTTTTTAGTTATATGCAAAACACTGAAGAAGAAACTTCTTGTTTTTCGAAATAATGAATTTTTAGCAAAAAACCCTTTAAGCCGTCTGCGGGACTATTTACCGTTAGTTAATATTAAAGTGTTATATATCAAAATCCATGTTTTTAAGAGAAGAATCAGAAATCAAAGTGTCCCGGGAACTTTTCGAAAAAGTCAAAAAAATGGGACGGTCTAAGATTGAGTGTGTTGCTTTATTTTATAAAACAACAGGAATGATGCAGAAAGCCTCTGCTTATATGTACATATATTTTTTAGATTCCGGGGCAGTGCCGCATGGCGTTTCTTTACATTTTTTTTGTTGGATTTTTTAGATCTCTGAGCAGAGCAGCATTTGTGTACATTTTTTTTGCTTGATTTGTTGTTGCTGCATTAATTTTTTTCGCTGTTTTTTCTTGTGCTTGGATTTTGTTCACGTTTTGGCAGCATTGTTGATCGTCAGATATACATAAATCATATTATTGCGATTTTGTCTATCTGAAGCAAAGGCTTTTTTTTAAATAAATCGCTATATCTTTTTTATTTCTGATCGGATTCAAATGCTCCAAAGGACAACATTTTAGAAAATATATCAATCTTTTAAATTACATCAAAATTAAAATTTAAAAAAATTAATCCAATTATTTATTAATTATTCTTTTCTTTATCCTTTCAAATTACATCAAAATAAATTTTTACAAAAATTATTCGAATTATTTATTAACTATTTTCAACAATTTTAAAATAACATTTTAAAAAAATGTATTCAATTATTTATTAACTATTTTAAATTGATTTAAAAGAGTCCTGTTGTTGTTGTTGAAACCAAGCAGTAGTGATCTCTGCTGGACAGCAACTAATGTTCTTGTTCGCTTGCTTTATTTTCATTATGATTTAATTAGTTTATGCGAGACAGATTTTTCTAACTCTGTATAGAGTCAATCACTTAGCTGACTAGACAGTCTCTTGTGAAAACATTTGGTTGTGAAAATAGCTACCTTTCAGTTAGAACACCAGCTTTTGGCGAAGCAAAAAACTCGTTTCATTCCTATGGTGCATTTCGACAAACTGTCGAACACCAAAGAATATTGGAACATATAAAGAAGCAACTAGAACAGATGGCAGCCTTGGTAGAGTTGATGGCGGTGATGGTTAAAAAGCCTTCTGCTTTGAAATGTTATATGATTAGCAGCCATACAATTCAAAAGAATGAATTCCTAAATCTGCAAGTCATATACTAATTTAAACAGTGAGTTGATCACAGCTTAATCACTCAAAGACTACTGAAGAGGAAAACGTAGCTATTTCTGAAACAGACTATCTAGTCAGCTAAGTGCTTGACTCTATACAGACTTTATATTATTCAAAAGTTAATAACAAATGAATAATGAATACAAAATTAATAATGAATAAAAACTAAAACATGAATTAACGAACATTTTATTCATTATAAGTTAACAACAATAAAATGCGACGCTGCAGTTCTCACGATAAACGGACAACGAACCCGATACCTGTGTAAAAACAACAACCTTTTGCCTACGTGAGGAAATATGCTGACGCAATTTCAGACTGCAGCAATTTGGAGCTCTTTTTGTTTTCATTATTATGTTATGAAAATTGTTAAATTTAGTTTTGAAGTGGTCATGAAATAAAACAAACATTAGTCCGAAAAAATTATTTTTTATTAAAATAAAATGAAAATTCGTTAACTGGCGCCCAACGTGGGGCATGCGCGAGTGTTCCAAAATTCTTTAAAATAGAAAAATAATTTTAAGCGAAAAGACACTAAAGATCATAAAGTGGTAACCAATCCATAAAAAAGTGATTTTAAAATTGAACAAAAAAGTGGTAACCAACCCATAAAAAAAGTGACTCAAAAAAGTGAAAAAGTGTGCTAAACAACACCACTGAAAACACAAAGTGTTCCAATAAAAAAAAGTGTCCAGTGCATCAATCACAGCACCAACGGCTTATAACCAAAAAGCATATCGCAGGAAAAAATAACTTGGAAGTGAGGGCCCCAGAGTAGTGAAAGCAAAAAGGAGCAGGAAAACCAACTGCAGCTGCTAAGGAATTTTTCTAAGGAAACTCAAGCATCCTCATAATAAAAAATAAAAGAAGATAGTTTCTTTTTCTTGTTCAACGAATTGAAATGATTTTATTGATACTAATGTAAGTTTATTTTGAAAATTATATAAATATTAAGTGAAACATTGTATAAAAAATAAGTGAATAAATTTTATATTGAAAGTGAGGAATATGCAAACAATATAAATTAAAAATTAAATTACAAACTAAAAATTGAATTCGAATTTAGTAAATTTAAAAGAATCAAATTTGAAAAAAATTAAGCGATATCTAAAGAAAATAATATTCAAAATACAATTTAAAATTAAGAAACTTGACAAGAATAAGCAATTGTTTTAACAAGAATTTATCCTTCCTTTAACACAAATTATTAAGCTAGAAAGAAAGAAACGAAGGGCAATTTTATCCTGATCCAACAAAGTTTAGCTTCGCGAAATTCAATTAAAACCGTGACCGAAACAAATTTAGACGAAACATGCCAACAGACAATAATATACTTAGGCCTTCGGCCCTCGGACCAGTTGGTGAGCTTCAGGCAACCCAAACTCCGGCACTTTCCGAGCTAGTAACCAGATTGGTAACTCAAGCTCTTAGAAAGAGGGCAGGGATATTATTAACACCTTGCTTAATCCAACGAGCGATCATTCCACTGATGTTGACGACAGCATCAACCCTACTAGCTCAAACAATTTAGCCGAAATGGACAAAATTCCTGATGTGGTGAAAAGCCTTCGTGAGTTCTCTGGCCAAGTTGGAGAATTCAGTTCATGGCGAAAAAGTGTCGAACGAATTCTGAACATTTATTCTGGCCTCAGAGGCACCGCTAAATACTATGGGATATTGAATGTGATTCGTAACAAAATTGTCGGCCATGCCGACATCGTACTCGAATCATATAACACGCCTTTAAATTGGGATAGAATTGCGAAGTGTCTAACGATGCACTATGCGGACAAGAGGGACCTGGGTACTCTTGAATATGAGATGATTTCTCTTATTCAAGGAAATAACACCATCCCAGAATATTACCAGATAGTCTACCATCATTTATCATTTATCCTAAACAAACTTTCCTCAATGGAAATGGGTGCAGAAAGTCTTCATAATTTAACTAAAATGTATCGAGACAAAGCCCTTGATACGTTCATTAGAGGTTTAAATGGCGACCTGCCTCGCCTTCTAAGTATGAGAGAACCCGTTAACTTGCCCGAAGCCCTTCATCTGTGTACAAAATTACAAAATGTCGATTTCCGAACAAATTATGCGCAGAAGAATAATATCATAATGCGCAAACACAACCCACCTCCAGTTCCTCCAAGACATTTTCCTTCCCAGGCACCACCTCTACCAGCCCCAAGACGAACATTTTATCCAGAATTATTTAATACCCCAAGACAGTTAGCAAACCAAAACTTCAATAGACCTCCACCACAGTTTCAAAGACAGTTCCAACCTCAACAGTTTCTACCACGTACTAATTATTATCAATCCCAACCGAATCCGCTCCAGAATAAATCAAACTTACCACCTAAGCCCCTTCCTAGGCCTGAGCCGATGGATGTGGATCAATCAATCCAATCGAGGGCCATAATCTATCGGAACCGCCCAAGACAAGATAATAATTTCCATAAAATACCACCAAACCAGATGTCGCAACAAGCTGTCCCGAATAAATATCAAAGAATTTTTAATACACAACAATCAAATAACAACGATACTACTAATCAAGACGAAAAATCAGAAGAAAACTATACCGAAGACCATGCAAACTACACTGACGAAATGCAAAATAGCGATCCTCAATATGACCAAACCCTTATCGACTATATCGATAATCAAAATACCACAAATCTATTTCCACCCGAAACACTAAATGACGTCTAATTTTTAGAAATAACGAGCTCTTTATTACCATTTATCGAAAAGGTCATGAAGAGTGGTGAAGTCCTCAAATTTTTGATAGATACAGGGTCTAACAAAAATTATATCCAACCTCGCTTAATAAGGCGTCCCATCCCTAATAAGAAACCATTTTATGCTTACTCCATAGGTGGAAACATTAAAGTGACACACCACACCGAAATCGATATGTTCGACTCATTAACACCCAAAATTAAATTCTTCCTTCTTCCGACCCTCAGCTCATTTAACGGTATCATAGGAAATGACACACTGAAAGATCTGAATGCAATAATTCATACCCAAGCTAATTTCATGACAATTGATCTAGGAATAAGAATACCATTGAAACAGCATTTATCTGAAACAGTGAACTTGATTGACATACGAACGGACCATTTGACCAAAGAACAAACGAAACGACTTCATAGTATAATTGGAAAATGCCCAAATCTTTTTTCGGAGCCAAACGAAAAGCTGACCTATACGACAACGGTCTAGGGTAAAATTCGCACTACCTCCGATAGTCCAGTTTATTCGAAATCATACCCCTATCCCATCGCATTAAAAAGAGAAGACGAAACTCAATTAAAAGCCTTGCTCGAAGACGGAATTATCCGTCCATCCAAGTCCCCCTATAATGCGCCTGTATGGATCGTTCCAAAAAAACCTGATTCATCGGGAGAAAGGAAATATCGAATGGTCGTGGATTACCGAAAATTAAATCTGGTCACAATTCCCGACAGGTACCCCATTCCGGAAATTAGTGAGGTCTTGTCAAACTTAGGCAGAAATAAATACTTTACGATAGCGGATCTAAAGAGCGGGTTCCACCAGATACCCCTAAAGGAAAAAGATATTGAAAAAACTGCATTTTCGGTTAATCACGGTAAATATGAGTTCACTCGACTACCGTTTGGATTAAAAAATGCACCTTCAATCTTTCAGAGGGCACTCGATGACATCTTAAGGGAGCATATCGGTACTCATTGCTACGTCTACATAGACGACATCGTAATTTTTGGACATGACGAAGACGAACATTTTCAAAATTTAGAGATTGTTTTCAAAACATTGGAAAATAAACATGAAAATTCAAATAGATAAATGCCGTTTTTTGCAAAGCGAAATAGAGTTTTTAGGGTTTATAGTTTCACCAGACGGAATTAAAACCAATCCCAATAAGGTGAAAGCCATTGTAAACCTACCACCTCTTACGACACTGAAAGAATTAAGATCTTTCCTCGGTATGTCAGGATGCTACCGTAAATTCGTTAAGGACTACGCTTAGCTTGCAAAACCCCTGACATCCTTTTTAAGAGGGGTAGATGGACGAGTGTCCAAAATTCAATCTAAACATAAAGTAATTTCACTCAACCAAGAAGCTTTAGATGCATTTAAGAAATTGAAAAGCGCCCCCGTTTCTGAAGAAATTCTTCTCGTGCACCCCAACCCCAACAAACCCATCCTAAACCCACACCCCTTCCTAAATACCCAGGCCATATAGTCCACATTGATATTTTCTCTACTGAAAAAAATCTAGTCCTAACAGCCATAGATAAACTTACTAAATATGCAAAAACCATTCCTATTAAAACACGTTTTATCGAAGACATAAGAACACCGTTAAGGGATGTACTATTCTTCTTCTCTGTGCCAGAAATCGTCGTAATCGACAATGAGAAATCTTTAAGTTCCGCATCCATGGCTACCATGATGGAAGAATTAAACATCCAAATTCACAAAACTCCATCATACAAAAGCGAAGTAAATGGTCAGATAGAGAGGTTTCATTCCACTCTCGCTGAAATAATGAGATGTCTAAAAGCCGAAAATAGTTCTCGAACATTCAACGAACTTTTGGATAGAGCCACTCACGAATATAATTGTAGTATCCATTCTGAAAAAAACCTGTGGAACTTCTCCTAGGGCCATCACCCAGAGTAAGTCTCGATGAATTCGAAAGAATAAGACAGGATAACATTGAAAAACTCAAAAGAAAGCAGGAAAAAGATGAAAAGAATCACAATAAAAAACGTAAACCACTAAAGAATTATGAAATAGGCGAAACAGTTTTTGTCAGATACAATAAAAGATTAGGATCCAAACTTACTGAACGCTATAATCAAGAAATAGTTAGGGATAATAAAAACACCACCATTATAACCGAATCGGGCAAAGTTATACATAAAAGTAATATACGAAATTAATTTCTACTTCCAGGTCATCTTTAATCCTTGTAGGATGCGAAATACAAATTCTTGACTATACCAATTCACAAGTAGTAGCTGTCTACTTTGGACGGGCGAAAATTAAAACAGGAAATTTTAAGATTATCCACCACATTAGCATGAAACAGTACGACGACATTGTACCGGAACTAACTGCAGCATTTTAAAAAGACATTCCAATAGACCAGCCAGGTTGGGATATAGGTATCCCTACCTCCACCATGAATTATCACAAATCGAGGAAATGCTAGCACATCTTAAGCCAAGAGTTATTAAAAGATCGCTAGACTTCTTAGGATCTGCTTGGAAGTGTGTTGCAGGGACACCCGACCACGAAGACTTCGTTACAATTCAAGAAAAAATAAACAACGTTCTCACTAGCAATAACAACCAGATCATAATAAACAAACTTTTAAGCGACAGACTTAATAACATAACTCACGCTACAAACGCCATAGAAAAATTCATGAAAACCGACACTAAATATAGACACGAATTAATATCTAGTTTACAATATAAAATGAAGCTAATAAAAGAAGAACTAACTAATATTAAATATGCTATCAATTTTGTAAAATCCGGTACTGTAAATACACTAATGCTTTCAAACACTGAAATAGAAATAGCAACCACGTTGTTAGACAGAGAAAAACTGCCCTACGCAACTCCGCAGGAAGCTCTCGAGTTTGCAAATGTTAAAATTATTACGAACAATTTGTCACTTCTGTATATTGTAAATATTCCCACTACAACAATAGACACTTTCGAGAAAATTCTAATAAAACCTGTTAAAAGAAAAAATACAATAGTTGATATCGAACATAGTACAATTTTAAAAAACAATGATGTTATCTATTCAATAGTAAAAGAATGCAAACTTTTTAATGCTTTAACAATCTGTAATCAAATGAATTTACTAGACATAGGCAACACTTCATGTATTCATGCAACATGCAACATGCAACATTCTAAGAAGCTCCCAATCAACATGTAACAAATCCAACGGGCAACAAATTATAACCCTAGAAGAAATAACAACCGGCGTTCTACTTTTAAAAGACTTCAAGGGAATAGCTAACATTAACGACACTCCGCATGCACTGAATGGAACATTCCTTATTAACTTCAACAACGCAACAATAACAATAGACGATCGAACGTTTACATCCAACGACATCCCTAGCTTCAAACCTCTACCACCTGTATTTCAACCTACACCACACGAAAAACAATACTCTTACAATATACAATACAAGAACTCTTATCCCTCGAGATGATGAAGGACTTAAACATTAAAAACACAAAACAAATCCAACTACTGAAAACGGAAAATAGAATCGAACGATGGACTAATTTGGGACTCTCTACAGTTCTGCTCATTCTTTTAGCTGCAATCCTAATATTCAAAATTCTGCTAAGAGGAAACACAAAACTTGTAATTAAATCTTAGAATACGCTTCAGTTGTTTGGTGCCCACGATACGGTTGTTACATAGACGACATTGAATCAGTGCAGAAACAATTTCTTTTGTTTTGCTTAAGCTATCTTTATTGTAATACTGATTTTCACTTACCACCTTATGAATATCGATTACAACTCTTAAATCTTCCTTCTTTAAAAAATCGGAGAATTATGATAAATGCTTGTTGGATTATAAAACTTTTACATGGCTACGTAAACAGTCCATATTTATTGAGTAAAATATATTTTAATATTCCTCTTCGTCCTAGAAGATCTTTTGAGTTACTCCACATGAACTTTTGTAGAACTAATTATTTGCAAAATGAACCTCTTAGAAGCGCTTGCGGTGATTTTAATTTTGTATCTGATGTTTTATCCTTAAGTGAATCCATGGACTCAATCAAACATAAAATTATAGATTACCTGCAGTACCGTCGTTGATTATGTAAAGTTCTTTCAAACATATATCTGATGCATCTGGTGATTTGTAAACACATTAATATAACAATCTAAATGGATAAATGGACCTAAGCGTAAAATGGAAAATTTTGGTGGATAAACATCTAAGTAATCTGAATGGACCTAATCCTGGGATCTTCAGTTGCCTCATATCTTCATGATGATTATAACTACACTTGTCAACAGTACCGTGGTGTCTTGGTGTCTTTTTACCTCTTGAAACACAACGTTAGATCGATTTGTAATATATTAATATGAGTGGCCGATAAGACCTAGTTTGTCTTGGTGCCTGCGTTCGCAACTGGTTTTCTTTATTTTATGAAAATTGGTTTGGTGAAGTTTGAGTTACTCGACCTAGTTTGTCGAGTAGCCACCCTGTCAAGCCAGGATTTCACCGGCTTCAGGGAGACAGAACGATATATATTATATATATATACCTATTGGAGTGGTGTTTTATTGGGTATGAGACCTTGTTTGTCACACGACTCCGCCGTATACAAAATTGTTGCTAACTTGATCTTGTTTGTCTTGAAAACGCAACCCTGTTATGCTGTCTGATTTTATCGATTTTGACTTAACTTTTTTTCTATTATTTTTTATACTTTAATTGTTTTAAATTTTTTAAACTTTAATCAATAAAGTTGATCTCGTATATAAGTTGGTGTCGGTTGTGTTTTATCGTGGTATGTAAAAGCCTTTGTTTGTTATATTCGTGAGTGTATTAAAATAGTTAAAATAGTTCAATATAGTAATTATTTAAATATCATATTTACTATACTAACAACATTAATATAAAACTGTTCGCTTAAATAATAATTGTGCATTTAAGTTGTGTAAGTTTAATTCTTGCATTTTAACTTTGTTTAACTTATTTAGTTAATGCAGTGTTGTTGTTGTTTTTGCATGCTTGCGGTGTTTTAGTTTCTTCTTTGTGCTGTGATTTGTTTATCTTCAGTTCAGTGAGTGTTGTTGTTTGTTTTTTGTTTTCTACTAAACTGTGCACACACTGTCTGAATAAAGTAACCCTGAAAGCACATTTTGCATCTGCTCATTTTTTTAAAAAATTAAAAATGGATTATTTTTCTGCAGAAAATATCGTTGCTTGTTCTTTGGACGAACTTTGCAAAAGCCAAAACATTCTAAACCCCATGTTCAGCTATTCTGGTCCATGTGAGCAGATGTTTCATGCATCTTGTGCCGGTATATCCAAGTCATGCCTTGACGACTTAAAATCTCAGCGATCAGGCCTTCGCTGGTACTGTGCTTCGTGTAGGGCACTTTCCCCAGATGAACTTTATTCAAAAATTAAGCTTTTTGGGGAAAGTCTTAACTCATTAAACAACAATTTTCGAGAAATTGTAACATTTTTTAGTGAAGTTAGGGCCGCACCCAGTACCAGCGTCTATGATGAAAATTCCATTTCGGAAAATATCCCGCTTTCTTTGTCACAGACTGTTTCTTCAGGGACACAAACAATCCTATCATCAGAAGACCACATTATCGCAAAAAAAAAGAGAAAAAATAAAAAAAATAATAAGAAGCGAAAATCATCTAGATCTACTTCTCAGGCCAAGCAGCCCTCAGCACCGCTTTTGAACAGGAACACTCCAGTTACTTCCTCGTCACCTTCTAACATTCCTTCTTTGACTAATAGTTCAGTTTTGACTCCTATTGAGCCTAGAAATCTATCAAGCTTAAGGGCAGTGTCGAGGAAAAAAAATGTATTTATTTCACGTCTTCAGCCCGACACAACTGTTGAAAATGTATTGACTTTTATCAAACATAATAAATTGTTGAGTCAAAATGCATTTTGTTCATGCAAAAAAATAGGTAATAAACCTTCCCATGCTTCCTTTATTCTCACAGTTCCAGCTGAAGAGTTTGCAACTGTTCTAAACTCTAATTTGTGGACTGATAATATACTCGTTACAGAGTTTCAGCCCAAGAATAAGCCTAGAGGGACGACTCAAGCCGCTCGTCAATCCCAAAAAAACTGAATAGGTTATCCCTTTACTATCAAAATGTAAGGGGATTACGCTCTAAGACGCGAGACATATTTTTAATGTCTCAGAATTTCTCTGAGGATATTATCGCACTGACTGAAACTTGGTTAAACGGAAGCATTACTGACTTAGAATTGTTTGATAACAGTTTTGAAGTTTATAGAAGAGATAGACATGCTGACAATACTTCTGCTGTCGGTGGAGGTGTCTTATTAGCTGTAAGGAACTCCTTCGTTAGTTCCATTATTGTTATTCCCTGCTCTGCTAACATCGAACTTATATGCGTCAAGGTTGTACATTCCAATTCTAATGTATATCTTATTAATGCATACGTTCCTCCTAAGAGCAGTGTAGAAGTTTATGCAAGCCTTGCGGATTGCATAGAATACGTTATAAGCATAATTGACGTTAATGACGACATTTTATTGTTAGGTGATTTTAATCTGCCTGACTTGAAATGGGAATCTTCTGACGATGATACATATTTTTGTGCATCTAATTCGAAGACTCGCCAAGAGCATATATTTGTTGATAATATACGTTCTGACTTACAACAAGTGAGTTGTATTTATAATAGTCGTGAAAGACTTCTTGACCTGGTCTTAACTACAGATAGTAACAATGTGATTGTTGAGAGGGCCCCTCATGTTTTGACTGCTGTTGATGAATACCATCCACCATTGAGCATATGGTACAAATCAGACAGGGATAATATAGTAAAGTCTAACTCAATAGATAAAGTTTATGAATTCAATTTTAAAAAAGCTGACTTTTTGAAGTTGAATCATTTACTTCAAAGTAAACTTCATGTTATTTTAGAATATGTTAATAATAACACTCTTGATAATTCAATTAATTTTTTTTATATGGAAATCTTTGCTATGTTTTCTCTGTCCGTGCCATATAGCCTCAAATTTACGAAAAATTGTGCTTACCCCTGGTACACAAAGGAGTTAAAGATTCTTCGCAACAGCAGGAATAGGGCATGGAAAAAATATGTCTGTAGCTTAGACTTGAATGACCTAGAAATCTACAAGCGTTTGTTTCTGGATTTTGAAAATTGCTCAGCTACCTTATATCAAAATTGTTTAGACAGTACTAAGCTGAGAATATTGTCTGATCCGAAGAAATTCTGGGGTTTCATAAACACCAAAAAAAAATCTGATGGATTCCCTTCATCATTTAAGACCTCTGACGGATTTACTGACGATCCTGTCGTAATTTGTGGTCTATTTGCCAATCTCTTTAAAGAGTCATTTTGTTCAGACTCTTTTAATCCTGATGAAGAGTACTTTGAATATATGAACTCTACACCCAGGGTTTCGTTGGATTCTATATCCTTTACTTCAGAGGATATTTTAAAGTATATTGGGTTGATCGATGAGGATTTGAATGCTGGACCTGACGGAATTCCTGCCGCAGTGTTAACACGATGTGGTTCCGTTCTAAGTCAACCACTGTCCATGTTATTCAATAAATCAATTAGCGAAAGTATTTTTCCACTTTTTTGGAAAAAATCTTTTATAGGTCCTATCTATAAAAAAGGTTGTAAGAACGATATAAACAACTACAGGCCTATCGCGAAACTCTCGTCAATTCCAAAACTTTTTGAGCGCCTCGTGTATGATCGTGTGAAAATTCACTGTGGGAAGGTCATGACAACTCGTCAGCATGGATTTGTTACTGGCAGATCCCCTGTGTCTAATCTCCTCGATTTTACAACGTTTTGCTTAAATTCATTTTATTCAGGTAACCAGGTCGACTGTATTTACACTGATTTTAGTAAAGCATTTGATAAACTGCCACATAACTTAATTCTATTTAAACTAAAGTTAATGGGTTTTCCACAATTTTTTGTAAGCTGGATTCAATCGTATCTGACGGAGCGATCTTATCAAATATGATTTCGAGGCGTATTGTCAGCTGAATTTATTGCTGAATCAGGTGTTCCTCAAGGTAGCCACCTTGGTCCACTTCTGTTTATTTTAGCCATTAATGATGTAACCCACATCATCAAACACTCTCATCTACTTATCTATGCAGATGACATGAAAATATACAGAACAATAGATGCTAAAGACAATTCAGATCTGCTCCAGTCTGATTTGAAATCCTTTGAAATTTGGTGTTCTAAAAACAATATGTTTCTAAATCCAGATAAATGCCAAACTATGACCTTTTCGCGAAAAAGGAATAATTTAATTTTTGATTATACGATAAAAGATACGTTTTTAAATCGTGTAGATTCTGTCAAAGATCTTGGTATATGCATGGATTCTAAGCTATCGTTTAACGTTCATATTGATTACATTTGTAAAAAAGCATCTTCTATGCTCGAGTTTATGAAACGCTGGGCCAAAGAATTTAATAGTATGATCACAACTACAACGCTGTATTATGCAATTGTGCGACCTCACTTAGAGTATGCAAGTCAAGTTTGGTCCCCAAGTTACAATGTACATGTTGAACGTATAGAGAGAATCCAAAAACGTTTTGTTCGGTTTGCTCTAAGGGGCTTAAGTGCAACTGATACTTTATACCTTCCTCCTTATGAGGATCGTTTAAAACTTTTAAAAATGCAATCTTTGAATGAGAGAAGGAAGTCTGCAGATATCGTCTATTTACACCAACTCATAACTGGTGTATTCGATTCACCAGAACTTCTAACTCTTATAAATTTTAACACTAACCGTAGAAGCAGTAGAAATGCTAACAATTTAATTTACTTACCTTTTAGTAGAACAAATTATATGGCTACTGCTCCTTTACATCGCATGAGTACCTTTGTTAACAACTGTAGCTTTTTTGATGTTAACTTATCGAAAGGTCAACTCAAAAGTAAATTGAAAACAAATGTATGATTAGATCTATGTAAACGCATGGTTAGTTGTTATGTCCTGTGTTGTCCCTGAGCCCAACCCATATTAAGGTGGGTAAATTTTTCTCACTTTGGATTGTTTTGGACCGCTCTTATCGATATCATTGGGGCTATTCACGGTTTGAGCGTACTTTTAACAAATCGTATTTATAGCATTCGTTATTGTTCGAATTGTGAGCACCTCGCCATGTGACTGTCGTATAAAAAGACTGTGCAACTCTATGATGTATGTGATTATGCGGCTGTAGACAGAGCATAAAAATACGAGGTACAAAAAACACGTCCAAGGGCTGCTTTTATTTACGAGTGCCTGCGTATTTGCATTTGTATGCAAAACAACAGCAAAGCAAAATGCGCTTTCGTAAATTGGCGTACAAATAGCGGATCGAACAAATGGCAGACCAGCGTATTCGAACTGTGAATGGCCTTATTGAGATGTTTTGATGTTATTTGGGCTGGTTCTTAAGATGATCCAATGCGGAGAAAGTGCGAAAAAGCTGTAGTAGCTGAACTCTATTGTTATTGCATGTTATAAATAAAATTATATACTTTAAGCAATTTACTAAAACTTTTTAGTTTGTTAAAAATACATTATTTCATTCAAAATCATACTTTATATTTTTGAATTGTATTAAATATCTTATTTTATAATTTTAAATTTGCTATAAAACCTGTTAAGGTTTAGCAATCAAGTAAATAAATACCCTAAATATTTTTAAACAAAATATCAAACAACAAGAACCACCCCCGCAACCAGAAAAATTCTCGGAAAAGGATAACCGTTCGGTTGCATCATTCTTTTAAAGGAGCTCGACACCGAATCCACCTAACCACCAGATCTTCTAGCATTTAAGAGGGAAGAGTTAACAACAATAAAATGCGACGCTGCAGTTCTCACGATAAACGGACAACGAACCCGATTCCTGTGTAAAAACAACAACCTTTTGCTTACGTGAGGAAATGTGCTGACGCAATTTCAGACTGCAGCAATTTGGAGTTTTTTTTGTTTTCATTATTATGTTATGAAAATTGTTAAGTTTAGTTTTTAAGTTCTCATGAAATAAAACGGACTTTAGTCCGAAAAAATATTTTTTTATTAAAATAGTACATGATTTTTTATTAATTTTATTTAATATTTTAAAGCGAATAACAAATTAACGATGAATAAAAAACGAATAATGACTAAAAAATTAATAATGAATAAAATATTAGTAATGAATAGAAAACGAATAATTGAAAATTCATCAATTCTTTGTGAATTGCATCTCTTCTTTAATTGCATCTCTCATATAATTTAATACAAAATCTATATTAATAAAACTAATTTTTTGTTTGTTTGTTTGTTTTTGACCTCAATACAAATCTAAACGGCTTAACGGATTTCGATCAATTTTAACACACATTTTATGTGCATTAGATTGCTATATACTTAGTTTTGACCATGCTCTTTCCACCCATTTTCTCTTACGTAAATTTTGTTATTGAAATCCTTTTTTGAAATTTTTAGTGCAATGACTTTTTCGTAAAATATCGTTACCTAAGAATGAGAAAAAATGACATAAGTTGATTTCCGCTATTTCTTTATATATGTTTCATTAAAAGTTTTTTTGCTCAAAAGTTTTATAAAAACACTTCACAAAAACAGTGTAAAACCATAGTTTTTTAGTTTATTTGTGTCAGGTGCATAAGTGAACCAATGAGCAGAATTGTTGTTTTAAGTTTTGTTAACTAGTTTTTTAACGGATTTTCAAACAGTTTTCTATTTTTATCTTAGTTCAATAAGGAGTCACAAAAAAAAACGATATAAAAAAATGTTCTCATTAAAATAGTATTGGAAAAGAACTTTTTCTAATTTTTAAATATATTGACTCTCACTTATGCTCCTCAGTTTAAACCGAACTTACCGAATAAAATCATTTTGGCTGCCTAAATCGGTCAAATACCCCAATGTCCGCTGCTAAACGAATTTTCTCACAAATGACACCTAGTTAGATAGATTTTTCGCACCCGTAAACTCCTTTATTGAAAATTTCATTGAAATCACTTGGGCCGTTTTCGAGAATTTATGTACAAACAAACAAATAAACAAACAAACATCTAGAAATTAGTTCGTTTAATAGTATACTATGTAAACGTAGTTAAATAAAACGTTATTCCGCAAAGAAAAACACTTCAAAAAGTAGCTTTTACCCCTTTTACACGCGACACTTTTTCTTGCCTGCAAGTAGAAAATACAAAGGAAAGAAGAGCACATCATCAAAGAAAGAACAGCACAGAAGAAAAACCCCATTACAGACTTGCCTGTACCGCAGACTTGCTGGCAAGAAACTTGTCTGTGTGGAAAAGGCGTATTACAACATTATTCGCGGCTACGCTTCAATTGATGAAATCGACCTTAGAATAATATAACACCAGAAATATCACAAGGTAAAACGGCAAAAAAAGACCAAGCCAATACTCTAGATCAGTGTCGGGCAGCTTTGCACACCTATACTTTCTCATCTTGAGTATGTATTATAGAGCGCTTTAAAGCTCACAGTGAAAACAAAGTAGTGCTAAAGCGCTTTTTGCAGAAATCTTACCGTATCGGAACACTATAATTTATATATATATATAAAGTTTATATATATGTTATCTTCTCCGAGAAAAGGTAAATAATAAGAAAAAGAATAAATAATAAATAATAAAGTTTCATAACGCATTATCACTGTGAACACACCTTCAGTTGGGAGATGCGATAGATAGATAGATAGATAGATAGATAGATAGATAGATAGATGAGATAGACAAAATTTCATCTTATTATACACCCTTTTAGCTACCAGGTCCCTTTTCTCGGAGAAGGTCACATATGAACAATTTAGCTCATTGAGGAAATTTAAAGAGTATTGTATATTAATATAATAACAATTACGTAATAAACCTGCAAAATAAATTAATATTTTTAGTAGTAATTGGATAACTAAAGTCTGCTTATCCTAAGCATTCTATTTTTTAAACCGTTTAGCATCAATTTCTTATATGAATTAAATATAATTTATATGCTATAGATATTTCTTAATTTTAGAATATTCTATTTTTAATACACAACGCAATATAGATATGGTGTACATGTATATTGTGTTAGTGTTATGATATAAATAGCTATAAATAAGCTTTAATTGTTTATATAAATTCAATAATGAAATAATTTAAAAAAATTACTTTAGTTATATGTATTTTTGATATGGTAACACCTTTACTGAAAGGAAATAAATTCAGTAATATATAAAAAATTTAATAAATTGCTATAAGCTCTTAACAAAAATAATTATAACTTCGTATACCGACTCCAGCTACACCATTAGAATTCACAACGTCTACAAATAAATTTCCAGCTAACTGCCCCAACAACAATTACCAAGGAAATCTACAAACAAGGACGCACAGAAAAGAACAAGAGCATAGCGGAACTTTTAGAACTTTTTGATTTTCATCCTACATGTAGGACGGGCTGCAGTATGAGCTTTTGCACATCCTACATGTCCGTCCGACCTGTCAGATCCATCCTACATGTAGGATAGTCTGAAACCACCTATTAGCATTAAAATTCTTATATAGCAGTAAGGCGGTCCATGGCAGGACAACGTCTTCCAGGGAATACTAATATTTTACATATAGGTTTTTGCTCCGGTCGGCAGTCCCCTCACTGCTATACTTTTTTTTTAATCAACGTTGCTACATTAGTAGGTGTGTAAATAACCATAAGACAAAAATATTAACGATATAAGTTTAAATTGCGAAACGTTTCTTTGTTGTCCGGATGATTTTTTTGTAATGTTTAGCAGCTCCCTTCTTGAATGACACCATTTTTCTGTTCTAAGTCCATTCTCAACGTATTATGAACCATATTTAGAAGTCCTCTAGCTCGTTCTGCTGGAAAAAAGTATAATTTCTAAAAAATTTGGTAAATTCAAAAAATTTCATTCGTACTACACAATAAAGGATGCATTTTAATACATTCCTTACAAGATCAAATCTTTAAAAACTGTATAGTTAAGCCAGCAAAGTGCAAGTACGGAAAAGCAAAATTTTTTAGAATCTAGAAATTAGTCAAGGACTTGACTATTTGCATTCATTCCAATCTGAAATGCCAAGTCATAGCAACAAAACTGTATTACAACAAAAAATAAAAGTATAATGCAATAAAGTAATATCAGTTCTCAATCAACTCTCGTTCTAAACAGATTGTTTGATAACTTAGCTGCGAAAATTTTTAAGTTAATCCAGTGTTTTTGAATATTTAAGTCTAATTTCTGTGTATACTTGTACTTTTTGGGACATTTGAGGACGTTTTCCAGTCCGGTTTTTTTAATTTTTGTTTTTTTTTCCACTTTCCAATTTTTTTTTATAAGCTGTGGAAGCTAAGTTTTTGAGTTTTGTTTTTACATTCATATTCGCTTGTTTCTTTTGTTTTTTTTCTTCGTTTGATTATTTGTCTCACTCTTACATTAGCAGTTGTACATCAATTGTATTTAAAATTTTTGCTACATACTTTTGTTAATCGCTGTATACTTCTAGGAACTTTTAGTACAGGGTGGTTACAACGCTAATTTTTTCTTTTTTTATTCTTTTTATTCTTATTGATAAAATTTGTTAAAATTTTTGCTTGTCATTTAAGTGCAGTGTTTTTTTTTTTGCCTTATTTTCGTCATTTTATCTGCATTTTTTTAATATGGTTTGTGCTAAGCCTGGCTGCTCTGTAAGGGGTGAAACTGAGCGGTTTTTATCATGCTGGTTATGTGATAATGCTGTTCATACCAAATGTGCAGGCGTAACAGGCCGAGTTGCGGATTGTATTGAGGAAGGTAAAGGGTTGCGTTGGTCTTCGAGAAATGTAGATTGGCTGATTGGTAGCAAGGCTGCTCTGAAATAAGTAAGGAACTTTCTTCGCTTTCTGCAAAATTTTATAAATACCAGTCTCTTTTCGACGATTTTAAATATATTGAAGAGTCAATTCCTTCACCCAAAAGGAAATAAAATACATGTCTTTGCGTAGTAAGCAAAAAACAGATTCAACTCCAACTCTACATTCTTCTGTTCATGACATTGCTGATGACATGGACATTTTTGGTATAACAGCCCCTCCACCTATTTTAACTTCTACTTCGAATACAGCAAACATATCGATTTCTGCTCCTTTGCCAGTGCTGGGATCTCCAACTTCATTGGCAGTCATGTCTAATGCCCAAACTGTTTCTCTTTCACCAACTTTGTTCGATTCCCAGGTTGTTCCTCTTACTTCTCAGGTTTCTGTTCCACCTAAGCCATAAATTGCAATTTCACCAACTAAATCAATCTTTGTTTCTCGCTTAGCTGCAGATACAACAGAGGATATAGATTTTTTCATTAAATCAAAGTTGAATTGTTCCTTGCATCTTTTGGTTCATAAATTCAAATATTCAAATGTAAGATCGATTACTTCTTTTAGATTAACAGTTCCTGAAAATTTATTTAATTCTATAGTTGATGTAAACTTTTGGCCGCTAAACACAATTGTACGCGAATTTGGATTTAAAAGCAATCCAAGACCGGTAAATGTTGCACATTTGCTGCGTCCCCGAAAACCGCAAGTCTAAATTAGAACTTGTATACCAAAATGTCAGGGGTCTTAACTCCAAACTTTCCGATATTTTCATAAACAGTTTTGATTTTGAATATAACATTTTAATTTTTACAGAGACTTGGCTTCGATCTAATATCTTAAATTCTGAAATAATGTGCAATATATATCAAATTTTTCGTAAAGATCGTCATGATAAGATCGGTGGTTTTGAAAGCTGTTCAGAACTCGCTTAATTCTGAAGAATTGAGAATTCTTGACACCAGTGACATTGAGTTCATTTGTGTTGCAGTTAAATTAAATAATAGTATTATTTATGTTACCTGCTCTTACATTCCTCCTAAATGTGACCTAACAATTTATTTAAAACATATACACGCCATCGAAAAAGTTTAAAATTTGTTAAAAAATAAAGACGCTCTTATTGTGCTGGGTGATTTTAACCTACCTTTTGTGACTTGGAGATCGTCTGACGATTCTTCATTTCTTACTCCTGTTTCCAATAGTGATTGGATAAATGACTTCTTTGATAAGCTATCTGATCTGTATCTTAAACAAGTCAATGATATTTTAAATATAAACCACAGAACCCTAGACCTTGTATTTGTAGATAGATGCACTTCTGTTAATCTCCATTGTTTGAATCCCGTATCTCTTCCAGAAGATGTACATCATCCAACTTTTTAAATAACAGTTTTACTCCCCCACGAAAAAGAAGATAAAGTAACTGCTGATGCGCGAAATAAAAAAATTTATAATTTTAAGGAAACGGACTATGTAAAACTTAATTCCTTACTTTCGCAGACTGATTGGTCTCCAATTTTAACTAGCGGAACATCATATTCATATTATGACGTCGAGTCTTCTATACAGTATTTCAATGACACTCTGAAAAGGTGTTTCTTATTGTCCGTCCCAAAAAAAAGTGTTTCTCCAATCCTTTAAATCCACCCTGGCTAACAACTGATCTAACTTAAAAATTTAAAAAATCGTTTATTTAAAAAATATAAAATATCTGGTTCTAGTTTAGACTTTGCTTCCTATTCTTCTTGTCGTTATAGATATCAACTATTAAATAAACAATGCTATTCTGCTTTTTCTATAGTTTTTTCTATAGTTTTGTTAACTCAAAACGTAAAGCCTCCAGCTTTCCACCCCTTATGAAATTCAATCAGGAAGAATCATCTTGTGACAATGTGATTTCTAACATGTTTGCAAACTTTTTTAAATCAACTTACTCCGATATACCATTTAATACTAGCACGGTGTATCCTTTTCTCCCGCCAGTTAACTCTTTTGAAACTCCTGTAATAGACCCAAATATTGCCATGTGTTATCTTCGACAAGTAAAATTTTCTTTTACGACCGGCCCTGATAAAATTCCAAGCTGTATTTTAAAGCAATGTGCTACAAACCTGTGTACTCCTCAAACCAACATTTTTAATATTTCCTTGCATAGTGGTTATTTTCCTATTATATGGCAGGATTCTTATATTATACCCCTTCATAAATCTGGCTCCAAGATAGATGTTTCTTACTATCGAGGAATTGAAAAATTAAGTGCAATCCTTAAGTTATTTGAGAAAATCATAACTGATCAATTAACCCACTCCGTGTCGTCCACCATTTCTGTCTTTCAACATGGTTTTCTGAAGGGTAAGTCCACTACAACAAACCTCTTAGAGTTTACTACGCGTGTTATAAATGGTTTTACTTTGGGACTGCAGACTGATGTTATTTGTACTGACTTTAGCAAAGCTTTCGACAGTGTTAATCATAATCTTCTTTTGAGAAAACTCCACCTTATTGGGTTTCCTGTCACATTATTAAATTGGATAATTTCGTATTTATCTAGACGTACTCAAAAGGTTTTATATAAGAATTCTCTTTCAAAAAGTATTTCGCTCACTTCTGGCGTTCCTCAGGGCAGTCATCTTGGACCGGTTTTGTTTTTACTATTCATTAATGATCTTCCTTCGGTAATAAGATACTCTAACGTCTGGTGTAGCTTAAATATATTAAATCTCAACCTAAAAAACATGTAAGCAAATGACATTCTCGCGTAGATCTGCTAATAACATAAATTACACTAATGGTATTCACTACATTTGTTAAGCCCTGCTAACTTGCTAAACTTAGCAAATTTGTTAACTCCTGTCAAAATTTTGTTTGGGAAAAGACTTAGCAGCTTGTTAGTAAGTTAACAAGCTCAGCACCGTGTTTTTGTTTAGCAGATACCATTTGTTAAGCCTGAAACGTCAAAGTTATTGAGTGTAGTGATGAATCGTTTTGTGAATGAGTTTTAACAAGTACCAAATTATTTATGATTTGCAGCTTCAAAGTCTAAAAACTTCCCTTTTTTAATAAAAAAAAAATTTTGTAAACATGTTGGTAGAGATTTAAGACATTTCAAAGTTTCTGAGTAGCAAATGTATCAAAAGTGTTAACGCACTGTAATATAAAAATAAAAATACATTTTCAGTACTGGTTACACGAGTTATTAAAACCACAGATCTATTGCTACATTGGAAGTTGTCAAATTAAAACATTTGCAAGCAATTTTTGCAAAGTATTTGCAATATATTTATTTATAAATGGTTGAAGTAAGAAAGTTATATTTCTATTTAATTAAGCTTTATTATTTATTTATTAGCACTTTGATTTTGACATATCAGTTTAGCACTTGATTGTAAAATGTATTGGCAGGTACGTTCACATCAACAGCTGCTAACTTTAACAATTTAGCAGTTTAGCAGGACTTAACAAATTTTAATGAATACCATTACTATAAATAACACTAGCTTAGAAATAGTTTCCAGTTTTCTCGATCTTTGTGTTATTATGGATTCAAAACTTCGCTTCAATCTCCACGTCAATATGGTGATGAATAAGGCAAGAGGATTCCTTGGTTTCTTTAAATGATGGGCTTAAGAATTCAGCGATCCCTTTACTGCTAAGTTATTATATACCTCTCTCGTAAGACCAATTCTTGAATATGCATCAGTTATATGGAACCCACAATATAATGTCTACATTGACGCCATAGAATCCGTTCAAAAACAGTTTTTACTTTTTGCTTTACGTCATAGTCGTTGGAACCCCAATATTATTCTTCCATCGTATGAAATACGCCTTAAGATTATTTTATTACCTCCCCTAAGAAGCAGAAGAATGATGCTTAATGTCATGTCTCTGTATAAATTACTTCGTGGCGAGATTAATTCGGAATATCTCAGCTCTAAATTTTAACATCCCAAGGAGAGGAACTAGACATTTTCTGTTTTTCAAGTTGAGTCAGTGCAATTCTAATTACGCTCTTCATGAACCTTTACGATGTATGTGCATTGATTTCAATGATAACTTCAACATG
>OY986436.1:145354827-145359827 GCA_963920525.1 Dichetophora obliterata | reverse complement strand
ATTATTATTATTATTATTATTATTATTATTATTATTATTATTATTATTATTATTATTATTATTATTATTATTATTATTATTATTATTATTATTATTATTATTATTATTATTATTATTATTATTATTATTATTATTATTATTATTATTATTATTATTATTATTATTATTATTATTATTATTATTATTATTATTATTATTATTATTATTATTATTATTATTATTATTATTATTATTATTATTATTATTATTATTATTATTATTATTATTATTATTATTATTATTATTATTATTATTATTATTATTATTATTATTATTATTATTATTATTATTATTATTATTATTATTATTATTATTATTATTATTATTATTATTATTATTATTATTATTATTATTATTATTATTATTATTATTATTATTATTATTATTATTATTATTATTATTATTATTATTATTATTATTATTATTATTATTATTATTATTATTATTATTATTATTATTATTATTATTATTATTATTATTATTATTATTATTATTATTATTATTATTATTATTATTATTATTATTATTATTATTATTATTATTATTATTATTATTATTATTATTATTATTATTATTATTATTATTATTATTATTATTATTATTATTATTATTATTATTATTATTATTATTATTATTATTATTATTATTATTATTATTATTATTATTATTATTATTATTATTATTATTATTATTATTATTATTATTATTATTATTATTATTATTATTATTATTATTATTATTATTATTATTATTATTATATCCGCAAGGGAGGATTATATTCATACAATCCTTCGGGCCTTACGAACCCGCGGACCCTAGTTACAAAAAAATCCAGAAGCGTCTGACCCATATTGGGCGGCTTTCTGGTCTGCGTCTGTACCGTAGCGGTCGGCAGTATCAAAACCTATGCGCTGATTTGGAAAACGGTGTCGCCTAAGGACTCATTTCTGAAGCGAACCTTGTCCCTCCGGGAAGATAAGTCATCGCAGTCGACAGACCAAACGCGTCGCCGTCTAGGGATCAATTCCCGAAGTGAGCCTTTTCTTTCCGGAAGGAGAAGTTATTGCGGCCGGCAGACCAAATGCGTCGTCGTCTAGGGACCAATTCCCGAAGCGGACCCTTTTCTTCCGAGGTTTAAAGTGATCGCAGTCGGTAGACCGAATGCGTCGCCTTCTAGGGATCACAATTCCCGAAGCGGACCCTTTTCTTCCGAGGTTTAAAGTGATCGCAGTCGGTAGACCGAATGCGTCGCCTTCTAGGGATCATTTCCCGAAGCGAACCTTTTCCTTTCGGGAAAATTAGTGGTCGCAGTCGACAGATCAAATGCGTCGCCGCCTAGGGACTAAGCCCATGGACGAACCCCTTTCCCTTCAGCCTGATGACAACCCGGAAAGAACATTGATTATGATTTGGACACGATATTGACTATTTGCTATGGGCTGGAGGCTGCAGTATTCTGTTACCTTAGTAAGCAAAAGTGACATTTTGTTGAAATGGCTTTCAGGCAAATGCTGCAGCCGCCTCCGTCCCGTTAAAACTGTGGCTAGGCTTCGAGTACGTTCTGAACAAGTCGCCGTTAAGTTGGTGGTCCAGGTACAGTTGAGAGTGACTCCTGTTTTTACGCTTAGATTCCGGCTCTGAACATAGGCTCCCATAAAGACCTATGTCAACCCTTGCGTGACCTCACTGCTTGCAAAGACAACCACGGGGATTGCTTGAAGCGACTGGACAAATCATGGGAAGATAGCGGCTCGAAGCGGGGACCCAATAGAAATGACTTCACAACAACAAACAAAACAACAACAACAATTTGATGAAGAACCTGCAGGTATATTTGTAGGGAGCAAAAAAACTCAGCGATCGCCGCCAAAAGGTTGCACTGCAGAAGCGCTGCTGATGCAAAAAGAAGCGATGCCATCGAAACCAGATAATACTATCATAACTCCAAGCAGCTGTGATGTGGCGCCCCTCCCGACTAGATACAGCACGCCAATCTCTTCACCAGCTCCGGCAATTCATAGCTCACCACGTCAGGAGTTCATTTTAAAAATGAGAGCATCAGAGGAAGAATCGCTTCAAGAGTGCAGAAAAGTGCTCAGGAAGATGAAAGCGGCCATGATAAGGCAGAAAAATGTCAACATGGACATTAAGAACGGGGTTTCAGAGCTTGACGAATTGCTTGATGTGATTGCTAGCTACAGAAGAAACTGGACAGGAGCAGAGAAAGAGGGAAAGCTTGCTGAAGCTGCTAAATGTCAGCCGTCAGCACAAGTATCAACACCTATGACGACAAACGCAAAACGAGCTGCTTCAAGTCCGTTAGCGCAAGGGACTCAAAAGAGGCCTAAAGAAACGGAAGCTGTAACAAACGAAACAAGTAGAGATCCAGAAGAAGATGCACAATGGAAGACTGTAACACACAAGAAAAAAAAATCAAAAGTATTACAGCAACAAGCCGAAAAAGAGAACAAGAAAGAAAAAATGAAAGGAGAAGGTAAACAAAAACAAGTACGCCTGCGAGAAAAACCAGAGGTACCTTGTCAACAAAACGATAAGGAGAAGAAGGATGGAAACAAGAGAGGAGGAAGGAAGCAGATTAAAGCACGCCCCCGAGAAAAACCAGATGCAGTTCTGGTTCAACCAGCAGACGGCCACAGCTACGCCGACACTTTAAAGAACCTGCGACAGAGGGTAAAACCAGAAATCTCAGACATTGCCATCCGCTCGATCCGGAAAACGAAAACTGGAGCCATTCTTTTAGAATTGGGAAAAGGCGGAAACAAGGATGAATTCCGAGAGGCAATAAAAAAAACACTGGGAGATGATGCAACCGTTACTGATCTTAAGCCAACGGTGACAATCGAAGTACGCGACCTGGATAGCTTTACCGACAAAGACGAGGTAGTAGTCGCCATTAGAAAAGCGCTCAAAAACCCAGGAGCAGAGGTGGGAGTAGCTATATCGCGCACTGACAGCAGAGAACAACGACGAGCATACGTTACGCTGCCAACGGAAAGTGCAAATGCCATCCTAAAAGAACGGCGTGTACTTATCGGCTGGACAAGTTGCAGAGTAAAATATCTTGAAGATACTAAGCGCTGCTACAGATGCTTCGGCACTGGACATGTCCAGTCAAGCTGCACTGGCCCTGATCGGAAAGGCCAAGGCTTATGTATACGCTGTGGAGAAGCAGGACACAAGCTAAAAGAATGCATCAACCCTCCAAAATGCTGCTTATGCCATCATGAGGGCCGGGCTTCAGTAGACCACCTACCGGGCTCCCGTAAGTGTGAAGCCAATAAGAAGAAATGAGAATACTTCAGGCGAATATGCATAGAAGTAGGACGGCAGACGCTCTTCTCTCGCAGCTAGTTCTAGATAGAGATGCAGATGTTGTTATTATCAGCGAACAATACAAAGAAAAAATAAGCGGAATCTGGGTGGAAGACTGTTCAAAGACAGCAGCCATTTGGCTCCCGGCTGAGAGCAAGCTCCGAATAAAGGGAAGCGGTGCAGGAAACGGCTTTGTTTGGATTCTTGGCCACAACTTTACCCTAATGAGTTGCTACTTGACCCCCAGCGATAATATAGAAGACTTTCAGGCCAAACTCGACTGCATAGAAGACAAAATTCTGCAGATCGGGGGAGAGTTTATTGTCGCAGGAGACTTTAATTCACAGGCGATTGAATGGGGTATGCCTTCAACCAATCATAGAGGAAGACGAGTTCTAGATATGATTGCCAGGCAAGGCCTAGTAGTCGCAAACACTGGAACTGCCACCACTTTCCGAAGACCGGGATGCAATGCTACAACTCCAGATATCACACTAGTATCTGAGAAAATGGCTCACAGGCTAAAATCGTGGAAAGTCCTTGAAGACTTTACAGGCAGCGACCACCAATACATATCATACTGTGTAAATATGTCAAGTCGCCCTGCTCGAAACACCGCCAAAAAGAGCACACGCAAGTGGAATGCCTCTAAATTGAACCCAGACGCTTTTCTTGCCGAAATAGATGCAAACCCCCAAATAAGTTTTGCTACAAATAACGCAAGGTCCATAGTAAACCAAACTATGAGAACAATCGAGAGAGCTTGCGAAAGGTCAATGCCGAAAATAAAAACATGTAGGCACAAAAACTCCGTCTACTGGTGGACGGAAGAAATAGCGCAACTGAGACAAGCATGCTTGCAGAGTCGGAGAAGGTATACCAGAGCAAGACGCTTAGGTGCAGCTTTATCCGAAAATGATGAGTTTAAGATAGCCAAGAACAACCTCAAACAAGCTATCATATCGAGCAAAAAAAGAAAGTGGGAGTACCTCCGAAATGACATTAACAACGACCCCTGGGGGCTCGGATACAAGATTGTTATGCGAAAGCTCGTATCAAAACCACCGATGCTTGAGTTAGAAGCAGATAAAATGGACAACATCGTAAATGTCCTTTTTCCCACGCATGACGTAACAGAAGAAGTCTTGGAGATCCCTCAGGATGATTCGCCTCCACTTTTTACAGAAGACGAGCTCAAGCTAGCCGCGAGAACGCTTAAAAATAAAAAAGCACCCGGCCTTGACGGCGTCCCATCAGAGACGGCCTTGACGGCGTCCCATCAGAGATTTTGAAAATACTTGCAATCTCGAGACCCAACGTACTGCTAAGCATGTACAACGCTTGCTTAACAGAAGGCATTTTTCCAGAAATATGGAAGAGACAAAGTCTAGTACTCATCAGCAAGGGAAAAGGAAACCCAGAGTCTCCTTCGGCCTACAGACCCCTCTGCATGCTTGACACATCTGGAAAGCTACTAGAAAGACTGCTTAAGCCTCGCCTTGCGACAGCAATTAACACTAGTGGGGGACTGTCCCCAAGACAGCATGGCTTTAGACCCGGTAGGTCTACAATTGGAGCTATCACAGAAGCCCTGACAAGCTTCGAAGATGCACAAACTAGGAACCACT
>OY986436.1:145342327-145349827 GCA_963920525.1 Dichetophora obliterata | reverse complement strand
TTATTATTATTATTATTATTATTATTTTATTATTATTATTATTATTATTATTATTATTATTATTATTATTATTATTATTATTATTATTATTATTATTATTATTATTATTATTATTATTATTATTATTATTATTATTATTATTATTATTATTATTATTATTATTATTATTATTATTATTATTATTATTATTATTATTATTATTATTATTATTATTATTATTATTATTATTATTATTATTATTATTATTATTATTATTATTATTATTATTATTATTATTATTATTATTATTATTATTATTATTATTATTATTATTATTATTATTATTATTATTATTATTATTATTATTATTATTATTATTATTATTATTATTATTATTATTATTATTATTATTATTATTATTATTATTATTATTATTATTATTATTATTATTATTATTATTATTATTATTATTATTATTATTATTATTATTATTATTATTATTATTATTATTATTATTATTATTATTATTATTATTATTATTATTATTATTATTATTATTATTATTATTATTATTATTATTATTATTATTATTATTATTATTATTATTATTATTATTATTATTATTATTATTATTATTATTATTATTATTATTATTATTATTATTATTATTATTATTATTATTATTATTATTATTATTATTATTATTATTATTATTATTATTATTATTATTATTATTATTATTATTATTATTATTATTATTATTATTATTATTATTATTATTTTTATTCTAAAGTTTCAAATACTATTATATCATCTATGTTTATGTTGCCTTCATAATTTTTAATGCGCAGTAAATCTGAGATATGTTCATCTGATAATCGGTTTCTAAACTTATGTTGGATAATTTTGAGGGTTGAAAATCCAACCTCGCAGTCGTATGAGGAACTAAACATAGAACATATTTTGAAGATTTCATTTTAAATATTTAGATATGTTTCCCCTCTTACCTGTTTCCAAAAATTTTGACCCATATCCAAGGGTAGGCTTATATCATTGCGCAGCATGGTTAGTTATGCGTGTAGTTCT
This sequence comes from Dichetophora obliterata, assembly GCA_963920525.1. NCBI lineage: Eukaryota > Metazoa > Arthropoda > Insecta > Diptera > Sciomyzidae > Dichetophora > Dichetophora obliterata. Next base: position 145,348,762 of record OY986436.1, on the reverse strand, counting down.
GTTGGTTGGTCGTTTATATTGCAAATTAAGGGATTATTATGCAATTCAATTGCGGTTTTAATTATCTGAAAATCCTGAAATCTTTTTTTATAATTGATTAATAATTCCTCAACAATCCTTGTATAGTATTTTAACTTATTCAAATTCAAATTATCTGACCATATTATCGTGGTTTTATACAAATTGGACAGATCGTTATTTATTAAGTGAATTATTAAAATATTTAGTTTGCGCTCAAAATGGTCTACAATAGGTACTAGCTCAAAAGTATGTTTGTTTCTACCCTGTAATGATAGATTAAATTGATTAAGCATGAGAGTAATGTCGCTTAAAAAAGCTAAGTCTAATAAAAATCTTTATTTTTAAGATTTGAAATTAAATCATCCGATTTTGAACATAAATTTTGTTCGAAAAAAACTAAAACTTCATTTCTCAAATCAAAAAGGCGTTGCAGGCTCCTGCCAAAGCTGGAATTTGCATAGTATTTTTTATTAACCAACCTATCAGCCCTTGCTTTTTTCCAGTCATCACTCTGGCTCCATCAGTACAAATCGCAGTCAATATTTTTTGGTCAAAAAGTGAAAAAACATTTTGTTGTAGTATTTTAAAGAGGTTTTCGCCTGTAACATGCCCATGCATTGAAAAAACGGAAAGTATTTCCTCTATTGTTCTCAAATGCTCATCTACTGACTCGTCAAGGCATATAGAAAAAATTTGCAGTTTAATAACTTTGTTTCGTAGTAAAATATAAATATTTACTAATAAATTCCGTTCGGCGAGTTATTGTTCTTCTGGATAAACGTATTTGTTCTACAATTTCTTGCATTTCTTTCCCTTGCTCCCCAAAAAAACTGAAAACAACCTGACTCAATTCTTTAAAAAACTTACCATCTTCATACGGTCGGCATTTTTTTGCCATGGCCAATGACACAGCATAGGATGCCTTTTTAAATTGCAAGACAGGAATGTAACTATTATGAATATTAGAATTATTAATATTTGTATAAACATCATCAGCAATAAACCTTAAAAAATATTTAGCTTTTAATTCCAAAAGCTTTACTTTTCTTTCTTCTCCTAAAATTAAATTGTATTGTGCGTGACAAACCGAGTAATGCCTTTGCACATACATTAATACGGAACGACAAACAGTGCGTTCGCATATTAGGCATTGCGCTACATCGTTTGTATTTTCCTTAAAAAAAAAATCTAGCATTCATTTATCATAAAACATTTCTCCTTCTGTATTCTTTTGATAGTTGCGAAGCGAGCAGTAGCGAGTTCTTGCCTTTTTGAATGCTTAACGTCAACCAAAGATAACAAGATAGGAAACTTCTGTGGGGAACCCGAAAAGTGGTGAAGTAAAACACACGTACGAGAAAAATACGTTCACCACGAATTTCTTAGCCCTTATCTGGATATGTTTTAGCACAACTGTCAATTTGCTAAAATAGTGAGGTGAATAAGTCAGTTGCTTATTATGTTACTTAGCTTTTCCAACACGTTTGTTTTTCATTAGCTTCAAAACAAAAATAAAAATATGTAAAAAGCTTTACTTCATGTTAAATACAATTCTATACATAAAAAAACACATTATATTCTTCCGAAAAGTGCAAAATTATTGCATGGAATGATAGGGTTAACAATGGCAGCTGTGTTAATTTATGAATGAAATAAATCGTAGTGTTGCCAACTTTTCTTTTTTTGGCTAACTTTTAAATTGGAAAAAACAACATGAGATATCGATTAAGTAATGTCACGGTCAGTTTAGCCACCAAATCAAAATGTTTAAATATATTCATCTTTATTTTGTTATGCTATATTTTTCTCTTTGCTGTAAACTTTTTTTAATTTTAGTTGCTCAACATTTGTATGTAACACTTCAATAAATCGTTTCTATTTTATATCAGCACGGGTATCAAAGAATGTCCCACATAATATTATATATAAGTATACTGTGTAAACATTTTGAAATTGTTTATATTAACTTACTTTATGGCCCACTCTAATTTCTTATTCCTTTTTTCTTATGTATTATGGTCTCAATGTCTGAGTTCACACAAGAAACCAATGCTTCAATGAATCCAAATTTGTTTTTGTTTTTCCTGCTAAAAAAATTAACTCTCTGTAAGATCGAAAATTAACTTCGAACGTAATCAAAAGTTTAATGATGCTAATGCCCTGGTTATGCTAGGCAAACATGTTTTTTATTTAATTTTGTTAATTTCCTTCTTTTTTAAATATTCGTTTCCTGGTTATGCTGTTTGTTGAAAAAATATAAAAATCATTACAAAAAAAAAATGTTTGGCGTGAGAGCGAAAAAATGAGCGGAAGAAAAAGTTAATTTCTCATTTTATTCGTAAAACACTTGCAACAAAATTAGTTCACCAAACAGGTTTGCCTAGCGTAACGAGGGCATAAGACCTGAATCATTCAGTCAAAGGCAGTAAAAGATAACAAGACAAAGTGATGATCATTTGCTTCTCTTGTGAACTCAGCCAATGATGCCAAAAAAATCAACAGCTACTGCACCGTTAAAAATTTATTTCCAAATTGGTTTGTGTACATGCTTAGCGGTGGTTCCAGAGAGTATAAATTATATAGAGGTCCCAGTTCGACTTCGAATGCTATTTCACTCAAGTTTCAAGCGTCCGGAGAATAGAAAAACAAAAGAAAAATAATAATGCTTTGCCTCAGCGTTCGTTTTGACGTTGCCTATACTTTTTTATAGGTGAGCATGGAACATCTGCTGAGGCAAAAGCACAATTATTTTTGTTTTGTTTTTCTATTCTCCGGACGCTTGAAACTTGAGTGAAATAGCATTCGAAGTCGAACTGGGACCTCTATATAATTTATACTCTCTGGAAATAATTTATCAGTAATGGTTTCGTGACCAAAACATTAAAACTTATTAAAAACTTTTTAATTTATAACATTATCTTAGAGAAACATTTTGATTTTATTAATTAAAGCAATCACTGATTCAGAAATGTACATAGATTTTCTTCTTCGTAAATGTTTAGTAAATTTTTCGTTAACTTTTTTTCACATGAATCACAGACATTTTGACATTTCACGATTACGGCTCCACTAAAACAAGACAAGTTCGCAGCTGTAGATTTTATTTTTCGTAAAGGTTTATTAAATCTTTCTTTAACTTTTTTGTTTTAGTAAGAATGGAAGGTATTGGCTAAATATATTCTTAAAATGGTTGAGGCAAGGAAGAAACATTATATAAAATTGGTTTTTAATTACCTAATAACATTATTACTGAACTACCTAATTACTTAATTAACCAATTAAACTACAATAGAAAAATGTGTAAGGTCCGACACGTACCGTCCGAATATATAAAACTGTTAACAGTGACTTTAAAACTACGATATTAAAGATGATGTTGGAATATTTTTAAACTTATTTTATATGCAATATTTTGTTCCTTTTGACTTTCGAGATGCAATCGACTATTTCGCAAAAATATTTTCAGTTCGAGTGTTAGTCTTACAAGAACTTCCTTTTTTAGCAACGTCCGAATGAACGACAAAAATGACAAATTTTGGGTAAACTGCGCTATGATGAAGGATGTTATAATTATTATAAATTATACTCATGAAGAGCTATTTAACCAGATACATCTTAATTGAAAAACTGTTAGCAAAATGTGCGAAATTTATGAAAAAATTTATTAATAAAACAATGATAGTTGACAACTCTGAAAGTAAAATGCCGCAGTGGTGAAAATAAAAAGCCACTGACAAATACAACAAGTGTGAAAATTTGCAAACTTTGTTTGACGATATATAATAAAATAAGAGCATGCATGTAATTATTTAAATGTTCAACGTATTCCTTTATCACAACTTAAAGATTAAAATGTTAAAACACTCAATCCATACATTATTTTTCTTGTTTGCAAACGAAGTTCCAGCAGAAAAAAGTAGAAAAAGAAGAAGATCGTTCCATTTTTAAATCTCACCATGAATAGCGGGGGTTTGTGTAGAATAGCGGGGGTTTGAGTAAAAGCAAATTTTTCAAAAATGTTGACAAATACAACAACTGAAGAAATTGCCAAACTTTAAAAGCATATATAGACCAATATAAAGAGTGACGATCATTGTTGATTTTTCTTATGCACAAATACATGCAAACATTTTTTGAGGTTATGTTTTCTAAGTTTCATATCTTGTTATCTTTGACGTCAACTAACATTAGTTGAATATCAAATTTACGCTCATAGCGTCTCATAAGCACGAACCAAATGCATTACTCGGCTACTGTTCGTACGCAAAACGAAGTTTTTTTTTGTACGTGTGGAAACATTGACGTGAGCAGCAAAATCTAACTCAATCACATGTGAATAGGATTTTGATTTTTGACCGACACTGGTTTAGTGTTTTGGATTGTTTTTGAAATCAGGATTGTTTTTCGGGTACCTTAAATTGATAATCACTATAATTTAATTCGATGTTGCTTATTTATATAGAATTAAATATACTTAAATACGCGTTTGATATATATTAAATTCTTAAATTCCTCTAAAAAGCCAATTAATGTGCTTAGTGGAAATCCTAATTGGCAATAGGGGGTATGTTTAGTACGTAGGTGCATTAGGGTTGGACTAGTGCACGAGTTTTCGATTTCGATACGCGGCAACCCCTATTTTTGTGAGGTTTATAAAAAAATGCATGAGCCAAAAAATGGGGGAGGTGGGGTAGGAGTAAATGGCTCCTCATCGGGGTCAAAGGTGGGGGAAAACGAGACAAAATACACGAAACGCTTCACAACTCTCGCCGGGTCGCTCCTAGAGAGGTGTAATGTAAGATCGACCCCATTATTTTTCCCCCTCCCACAATTTTTATGAACATACTCACCCTCTATCTGCCCTCCTTAGGGTGGCTCCCATACTAAACATTATTTTTTATAAAATTACCCGCCACCGCCCTAACTAGCCCCAGAGTGAACCTAGAGGAGTCAAATACAGGGTCCGCCATCTAACTTTTTTTTTCAACTAGTGCTTATTTCGTGAATGATAACACTTAGCTCATGTCTGATTTGACACGTAATTAGTTTTATCCTTCCGCTGAACGAATATGGTTGTGTATACGCTTGAACAACGCTGGGAAATATTGCGACATTACTTTGAAAATCATGATGCCGATTTTGCCAAAAAAATCATCTTTTCAGATGAAGCTCATTTTGATCTTGGCGGGTATGTAAACAAGCTAAATTGTCGCATTTGGGGCACAGAAAACCCGCACGCATACATTGAAAAGCCGCTGCATTCAAAACGAGTCACTGTTTGGGGCGGATTTTGGTCCAGAGGCATAATTGGGCCATTTTTCTTCGAAAATGAGCAAGGAGTGGCCGTTAAAGTCAATGGCGATCGTTATCGGGCCATGTTGAACGAATTTTTGTTCACAAAAATTGAAGAGGAGGATATTGGCAACATTTGGTTTCAACAGGACGGCGCTACGTGCCACACAGCCGAAGCCACACTCGATGTTTTGCGCCCTGTTTTTGAAGATCGCATTATCAGCCGCAGAGCTGATGTCGTTTGGCCACCTCGGAGCTGCGATTTGACACCGTTGGACTATTATTTGTGGGGTGCCCTCAAAGATAAGTAATCAGAGACAATTGACGCTTTAAAGGACAATATTCGTGAAGCCATTGGTGAAATACAGCTGCACAAAATCGATAATGTGCTTAAAAATTGGACCGATCGTATAGGCTATTGCATGGCCAGCCGAGGCAGCCATTTAAATAAAACTATTTTCCATTATTAACCGGAAGAATTGTATTTTCAAATAAAAAAAGAAATTTGAGAAAATATTTAGTAGTTTTTTTTTATAGATTTTTCAAAAAAAAAATTATTTGGCGGACCCTGTATATGACCGACCCCCAATATTTTTGTTACCCCAGCAGTTTTTAAGAACATACCTAGCCTCCATCTTTAATCATTAGGGTGGTTCCCATACAAAAATTTTTAATTTTTAAAAAAAAATTTTATTACTAATATAAAAACATTTTTTTTATAATTAATACAAATTATATAGTGATATTTAAATTAATTCATTTTTATTATGAGAAGGGTATTTCTTTCTATTTTCATCGACAACCTGAAGCAAAAATATTTTTTCTTCCTCGTTGCGGCATAATACGTTGTTATGTTCTTCTACAAATTTCACCCCTCTTTCTGCAGCGTCATTCACAGCATGTAATTTACTCAATATTTCTATCGCTTGCTGGTACTCCTCGCGTTCTTCCCATTTTTCTGGGTCAGTAGCAATAAAATCCAACGACAATCCCTAGCGCACAAAAAATTTTAATGTTTCAGTTGTTACGTATTGGCTTAAATCATTATTTATCTGTTCTTTACTTATTTGTTTTGATGTCACGTTAATTCTCTTCACACCTCTGAATCTAAAAATATTTGCT
>OY986436.1:145200083-145342127 GCA_963920525.1 Dichetophora obliterata | reverse complement strand
TATTATATTATATTATATTATATTATATTATATTATATTATATTATATTATATTATATTATATTATATTATATTATATTATATTATATTATATTATATTATATATATTATATTATATTATATTATATTATATTATATTATATTATATTATATTATATTATATTATATTATATTATATTATATTATATTATATTATATTATATTATATTATATTATATTATATTATATTATATTATATTATATATTATATTATATTATATTATATTATATTATATTATATTATATTATATTATATTATATTATATTATATTATATTATATTATATTATATTATATTATATTATATTATATTATATTATATTATATTATATTATATTATATTATATATATTATATTATATTATATTATATTATATTATATTATATTATATTATATTATATTATATTATATTATATTATATTATATTATATTATATTATATTATATTATATTATATTATATTATATTATATTATATTATATTATATTATATTATATTATATTATATTATATTATATTATATTATATTATATTATATTATATTATATTATATTATATTATATTATATTATATTATATATTATATTTATATTATATTATATTATATTATATTATATTATATTATATTATATTATATTATATTATATTATATTATATTATATTATATTATATTATATTATATTATATTATATTATATTATATTATATTATATTATATTATATTATATTATATTATATTATATTATATTATATTATATTATATTATATTATATTATATTATATTATATTATATTATATTATATTATATTATATTATATTATATTATATTATATTATATTATATTATATATATTATATTATATTATATTATATTATATTATATTATATTATATTATATTATATTATATTATATTATATTATATTATATTATATTATATTATATTATATTATATTATATTATATTATATTATATTATATTATATTATATTATATTATATTATATTATATTATTATATTATATTATATTATATTATATTATATTATATTATATTATATTATATTATATTATATTATATTATATTATATTATATTATATTATATTATATTATATTATATTATATTATATTATATTATATTATATTATATTATATTATATTATATTATATTATATTATATTATATTATATTATATTATATTATATTATATTATATTATATTATATTATATTATATTATATTATATTATATTATATTATATTATATTATATTATATTATATTATATTATATTATATTATATTATATTATATTATATTATATTATATTATATTATATTATATTATATTATATTATATTATATTATATTATATTATATTATATTATATTATATTATATTATATTATATTATATTATATTATATTATATTATATATTATATTATATTATATTATATTATATTATATTATATTATATTATATTATATTATATTATATTATATTATATTATATTATATTATATTATATTATATTATATTATATTATATTATATTATATTATATTATATTATATTATATTATATTATATTATATATATTATATTATATTATATTATATTATATTATATTATATTATATTATATTATATTATATTATATTATATTATATTATATTATATTATATTATATTATATTATATATATTATATTATATTATATTATATTATATTATATTATATTATATTATATTATATTATATTATATTATATTATATTATATTATATTATATTATATATATTATATTATATTATATTATATTATATTATATTATATTATATTATATTATATTATATTATATTATATTATATTATATTATATTATATTATATTATATTATATTATATTATATTATATTATATTATATTATATTATATTATATTATATTATATTATATTATATTATATTATATTATATTATATATATTATATTATATTTATTATATTATATTATATTATATTATATTATATTATATTATATTATATTATATTATATTATATTATATTATATTATATTATATTATATTATATTATATTATATTATATTATATTATATTATATTATATTATATTATATTATATTATATTATATTATATTATATTATATTATATTATATTATATTATATTATATTATATTATATTATATTATATTATATTATATTATATTATATTATATTATATTATATTATATTTATATTATATTATATTATATTATATTATATTATATTATATTATATTATATTATATTATATTATATTATATTATATTATATTATATTATATTATATTATATTATATTATATTATATTATATTATATTATATTATATTATATTATATTATATTATATTATATTATATTATATTATATTATATTATATTATATTATATTATATTATATTATATTATATTATATTATATTATATTATATTATATTATATTATATTATATTATATTATATTATATTATATTATATTATATTATATTATATTATATTATATTATATTATATTATATTATATTATATTATATTATATTATATTATATTATATTATATTATATTATATTATATTATATTATATTATATTATATTATATTATATTATATTATATTTATATTATATTATATTATATTATATTATATTATATTATATTATATTATATTATATTATATTATATTATATTATATTATATTATATTATATTATATTATATTATATTATATTATATTATATTATATTATATTATATTATATTATATTATATTATATTATATTATATTATATTATATTATATTATATTATATTATTATATTATATTATATTATATTATATTATATTATATTATATTATATTATATTATATTATATTATATTATATTATATTATATTATATTATATTATATTATATTATATTATATTATATTATATTATATTATATTATATTATATTATATTATATTATATTATATTATATTATATTATATTATATTATATTATATTATATTATATTATATTATATTATATTATATTATATTATATTATATTATATTATATTATATTATATTATATTATATTATATTATATTATATTATATTATATTATATTATATTATATTATATTATATTATATTATATTATATATATTATATTATATTATATTATATTATATTATATTATATTATATTATATTATATTATATTATATTATATTATATTATATTATATTATATTATATTATATTATATTATATTATATTATATTATATTATATTATATTATATTATATTATATTATATTATATTATATATATTATATTATATATTATATTATATTATATTATATTATATTATATTATATTATATTATATTATATTATATTATATTATATTATATTATATTATATTATATTATATTATATTATATTATATTATATTATATTATATTATATTATATTATATTATATTATATTATATTATATTATATTATATTATATTATATTATATTATATTATATTATATTATATTATATTATATTATATTATATTATATTATATTAATTATATTATATTATATTATATTATATTATATTATATTATATTATATTATATATATTATATTATATTATATTATATTATATTATATTATATTATATTATATTATATTATATTATATTATATTATATTATATTATATTATATTATATTATATTATATTATATTATATTATATTATATTATATTATATTATATTATATTATATTATATTATATTATATTATATTATATTATATTATATTATATTATATTATATTATATTATATTATATTATATTATATTATATTATATTATATTATATTATAATTATATTATATTATATTATATTATATTATATTATATTATATTATATTATATTATATTATATTATATTATATTATATTATATTATATTATATTATATTATATTATATTATATTATATTATATTATATTATATTATATTATATTATATTATATTATATTATATTATATTATTATATTATATTATATTATATTATATTATATTATATTATATTATATTATATTATATTATATTATATTATATTATATTATATTATATTATATATTATATTATATTATATTATATATATTATATTATATATATTATATTATATTATATTATATTATATTATATTATATTATATTATATTATATTATATTATATTATATTATATTATATTATATTATATTATATTATATTATATTATATTATATTATATTATATTATATTATATTATATTATATTATATTATATTATATTATATTATATTATATTATATTATATTATATTATATTATATTATATTATATTATATTATATTATATTATATTATATTATATTATATTATATTATATTATATTATATTATATTATATTATATTATATTATATTATATTATATTATATTATATTATATTATATTATATTATATTATATTATATTATATTATATTATATTATATTATATTATATTATATTATATTATATTATATTATATTATATTATATTATATTATATTATATTATATTATATTATATTATATTATATTATATTATATTATATTATATTATATTATATTATATTATATTATATTATATTATATTATATTATATTATATTATATTATATTATATTATATTATATTATATTATATTATATTATATTATATTATATTATATTATATTATATTATATTATATTATATTATATTATATTATATTATATTATATTATATTATATTATATTATATTATATTATATTATATTATATTATATTATATTATATTATATTATATTATATTATATTATATTATATTATATTATATTATATTATATTATATTATATTATATTATATTATATTATATATTATATTATATTATATTATATTATATTATATTATATTATATTATATTATATTATATTATATTATATTATATTATATTATATTATATTATATTATATTATATTATATTATATTATATTATATTATATTATATTATATTATATTATATTATATTATATTATATTATATTATATTATATTATATTATATTATATTATATTATATTATATTATATTATATATTATATTATATTATATATTATATTATATTATATTATATTATATTATATTATATTATATTATATTATATTATATTATATTATATTATATTATATTATATTATATTATATTATATTATATTATATTATATTATATTATATTATATTATATTATATTATATTATATTATATTATATTATATTATATTATATTATATTATATTATATTATATTATATTATATTATATTATATTATATTATATTATATTATATTATATTATATTATATTATATTATATTATATTATATTATATTATATTATATTATATTATATTATATTATATTATATTATATTATATTATATATATTATATTATATTATATTATATTATATTATATTATATTATATTATATTATATTATATTATATTATATTATATTATATTATATTATATTATATTATATTATATTATATTATATTATATTATATTATATTATATTATATTATATTATATTATATTATATTATATTATATTATATTATATTATATTATATTATATTATATTATATTATATTATATTATATTATATTATATTATATTATATTATATTATATTATATTATATTATATTATATTATATTATATTATATTATATTATATTATATTATATTATATTATATTATATTATATTATATTATATTATATTATATTATATTATATTATATTATATTATATTATATTATATTATATTATATTATATTATATTATATTATATTATATTATATATATTATATTATATTATATTATATTATATTATATTATATTATATTATATTATATTATATTATATTATATTATATTATATTATATTATATTATATTATATTATATTATATTATATTATATTATATTATATTATATTATATTATATTATATTATATTATATTATATTATATTATATTATATTATATTATATTATATTATATTATATTATATTATATTATATTATATTATATTATATTATATTATATTATATTATATTATATTATATTATATTATATTATATTATATTATATTATATTATATTATATTATATTATATTATATTATATTATATTATATTATATTATATTATATTATATTATATTATTATATTATATTATATTATATTATATTATATTATATTATATTATATTATATTATATTATATTATATTATATTATATTATATTATATTATATTATATTATATTATATTATATTATATTATATTATATTATATTATATTATATTATATTATATTATATTATATTATATTATATTATATTATATTATATTATATTATATTATATTATATTATATTATATTATATTATATTATATTATATTATATTATATTATATTATATTATATATATTATATTATATTATATTATATTATATTATATTATATTATATTATATTATATTATATTATATTATATTATATTATATTATATTATATTATATTATATTATATTATATTATATTATATTATATTATATTATATTATATTATATTATATTATATTATATTATATTATATTATATTATATTATATTATATTATATTATATTATATTATATTATATTATATTATATTATATTATATTATATTATATTATATTATATTATATTATATTATATTATATTATATTATATTATATTATATTATATTATATTATATTATATTATATTATATTATATTATATTATATTATATTATATTATATTATATTATATTATATTATATTATATTATATTATATTATATTATATTATATTATATTATATTATATTATATTATATTATATTATATTATATTATATTATATTATATTATATTATATTATATTATATTATATTATATTATATTATATTATATTATATTATATTATATTATATTATATTATATTATATTATATTATATTATATTATATTATATAATATTATATTATATTATATTATATTATATTATATTATATTATATTATATTATATTATATTATATTATATTATATTATATTATATTATATTATATTATATTATATTATATTATATTATATTATATTATATTATATAATATTATATTATATAATATTATATTATATTATATAATATTATATTATATTATATTATATTATATTATATTATATTATATTATATTATATTATATTATATTATATTATATTATATTATATTATATTATATTATATTATATTATATTATATTATATTATATTATATTATATTATATTATATTATATTATATTATATTATATTATATTATATTATATTATATTATATTATATTATATTATATTATATTATATTATATTATATTATATTATATTATATTATATTATATTATATTATATTATATTATATTATATTATATTACCACAATACGAGCTGTAAGTCTTATGCCTAGGCTTATAAGACCACGCGTGCTGTATTTATTTAATACATATAGCTTTAAAACTTATTTAGCGTTTTCTTTTCTCGAAAAAATATTTTGTCTTCTGAGAGTGGATCATTTTTTAATTTTTAGTTACACTCAAAAAATGTCGACCTGCTTCTTCGAAAAAAGCTAAAAAAATGCAAAATTTTTTCAGTGATGCTGTTGGCTGCCCTGTTAGTAAATGAATCTATTCGACTTAAAACTTTAGTGAGCTTTATTAAATCGTCTTTGCATTTAATTATAAAAAGAAAATGCAATACATTTCTACAATTTGTAAAACCGTGTATGAATGTACTTCAAGTGTACATTAAAACACCTCAAACTTTAATGAAATGTTAAATATTTTTCTTAGACACCTTTTTGTGCATTCAGTTAGTAGTATTTGAGGACAGAATTTTTGAGGCGTCGATCGGATTTTTTTCTCCTTTTTAGGTCAACGTTTTCGAAAAAAGAACACAATTCAATTTTACAGGTCGGAAGTTTTTTCGAGAAAAGAAAACGAAATTATAGCGAAATCTAAATGCAAAACATAACTTTTAACTACGCCTAAGCCGAAGATATGTTTTTACCAGTGTTATTTAAAATTTTGTAAAATACTAAATGAAAAAGAAAAATATGAAATTTGAAAGAATTTAAAACGTGATGATTTTTTAATGCATATATTGATTTTGAACAATATTTTGTACCCCATATTTGTAGGCACTGCTTGAATCAGACAAATCGACCTGTAACGTTTATAGAAACCCTGAATTTATGCGATGCAAATATATATCCATCAATAAGCCGATTCCTGAAAATTGGTGCAACGTTGCCGGTTTCAGTTGCTTCAAGCGAACGCTCGTTTTCGTCACTTCTAAAACTCAAAACATATATGAGAAGTAAAACTGGATAAGAGAGGCTCAATAGGTTAGCTCTTCTTAATGTTCACAGGGATGTGGAAGTGACCACGAATGAAATTTTAAACGTACTAGCCCATAGTAAAAGAAGACTAGACCTAATGATATAAATATTATTTCAAATAAAAAAATTGAAATAAGTCTAAATAAAATAAATTAAAAACCCCCCGAAATTTTTACCTGGGTACGCTACTGGTTGTCATTGAATTAACATTAGTATAACGAAAGATTTGAGACATAGAAGTGTTTTTTAAACAATTTTTTTCAGTTTTTAAAATAAGTTAATCAATAAATAAAGTATTGCATCTTAAAATCCTGCCTTAAGATACCGTTCAAATTTTAACCTAAGACTTTGATTACTATTTCTTAAGATTTATTGAATATTGAAAACATAACCATGATATCTAAGGGCTCCATATTTGTTCTCCGGAGCAATTCTTAATTTAATATTGTTTAAGGAAAGGAAATGCGAAGAAAAGTAAAAGTTTAAAGTTTTAAAGTCAGGTAAAAGTCTCAATGTGTACATAGGTGTCGTTTACATTCCTCCAGGCTCAAGTGAAACAACATACAACGAGCTATGTGAAACACTGACCACCTTTACCTCCCTAAAAGAGGAAGATAAAGTTGTTATTCTTGGTGACTTCAATCGCCCAAATATATCTTTTGTCACCGACGAAAACGACAACTTTCTTCTTCCTGTAAATCTTTCTAATGCCATAGACTTCAACTTACTTAGCACCTTTTATGGCAGTGATTTGCAGCAAGTCTCTTCTGTACAAAATCAGAATGGCAGATGGTTGGACCTAATTTTTACTAACTCGTATGAAGAAGTGAAGGTTAGTCCATGCATGGGAGCAGAAAATTTATTAACCAACACTGTTCATCATACAGCCTTAAAAGTTGTTTTCTCTGCTAATGACATCAACTTTACCCAGTCTTATAATAACACCATTACGTACGATTACCTCAACGCCGATTATGAAAGAATAAAATGTTATCTTAGTTCTCTAAATTGGAATCATATTCTATTCAATTTAGATTTAGACAGCGCTGTCTCTATATTTTATCAGCACATTTTTACCGCTATCGAAAGTTATGTGCAATAATAAAGAAAAAGAATAAGCTCACAGAACCATGGCTAGACAACAATCTCAGATTTTTGAGGAATCAAAGAAATAAAATCTACAAACTTCTCAAAAACACTGATAATATAAGCGATGAACTGAAGCTTAGATATGACGAGCTATCAAGAGAGTTCTCTATCAAGTCAGAAGAAGCGTACAAGTTGTACACGAACATCATCGGAGAAAAAATTGTCCAAGAACCGAGAAAATTCTTTGACTTTGTTAACATGAAGCGCAAATCTAGCGGCTATCCATCGTCTATGTTTAAAGGTAATGTCACTTCGTCCAATTCTCTTGAAATAAGCAACTTGTATGCCGATCACTTTAAGGAGGTCTTTTGTCTTCCTACCACCTTATCTGAAACTTCTCCTAGCTCAACTATTATAGTTGATAGTTTATATTTAACCCAGGAAGAGATTTCTAATGCAATAAAAGAACTGGATATATTAAAGGGACCAGGACCAGACTTAATACCTACAAGCTTTTTGGTGCGATGTTTAGACCAACTGCTATTGCCA
Organism: Dichetophora obliterata; assembly: GCA_963920525.1. Taxonomy (NCBI): domain Eukaryota; kingdom Metazoa; phylum Arthropoda; class Insecta; order Diptera; family Sciomyzidae; genus Dichetophora; species Dichetophora obliterata. The sequence goes on along the minus strand of OY986436.1, from coordinate 145,331,943 downwards.
TTACACATAATCTTTAACGAATCACTGGTTTGTGGGACATTTCCTTCATATTGGAAATCATCCCATCTTACGCCAATTTACAAGAATGGTGATAAAAGATCAGTTGAAAATTATAGAGGCATAGCAATCAGGGTCCATACTAAGTTGGCTAAAATCATATTTAAACGGCAGATCCCAGTTTGTTAAATTGCAGGGAGTTCTATCGAAAAAAATTGCAGTCTCCTCGGGAGTTCCGCAAGGTAGTCATCTTGGTCCTCTTCTTTTCAACATATTCATATCCGATCTGTCAGAAGTTCTTAACGATATCTCACATCTTATGTATGCAGATGATTTAAAAATGTACTATTCAATTCAATCAGATGTAGATGTAAATTTTTTGCAATCAAAATTGTTGTCTCTTGAGCAATGGTGTTTTCAAAATAAACTACATCTTAATGTCAATAAATGCAATGTTATTAGCTTTTCTCGTAAAAACAACGTAACATTACATACCTACCACCTCAATAGTATCGAACTAAAAAGGGTCAACCATATAGTGGATCTTGGAGTTGTCGTAGATTGCAAGATGCGCTTTAATCTGCACTATGATAAAATTGTGTCCAGGGCCAGCAAACAGCTCGGTTTTATAAAAAGGCGTGCAAATGAATTCAAGAATATATGGGTCACTACATCCTTGTACCGTGCATTAGTGCGCCCAATACTTGAATATGCATGCATAATTTGGAATCCATCTTTCGATTCCCATAGAGAAAGAATTGAGTCTATTCAAAAGCAGTTCTTACTATACGCGCTTAGAGATATGTACAACCCCCATGATTATTGTAGCCTTCCATCATATGAACATAGACTCAGCCTTTTAAATTTGATGCCACTATCAACAAGAAGATCGTTATTGGGCTCATGCTTCACATTTGGTGTAATTAATGGTGCTTTTCACAGCGAATATATTTCTAATATGATTTCCTTTAACGATCCAATTAGGCGCACTAGGCATACTCGATTGTTAACTGAATATCAGCACCAAACTACATATGCAAATAATGAACCCATCAATCGTTGTTGCAGAGAATTTAATAATATCTCTATATACTACTCACCTTCTATGTCCAAATCCTCTTTCAAGCAAACCCTATATAAATCACTCAGTAATCAGAATTAACACAGGCCTCAGATAAACTACATACATGTATGGATTTATATGTATAAGCATTTAGTTTAATAAATCAAAATTCTTTAACATCCCTCTCCAAATCTCCCATTTACGTCCTTATAGTCTTTAAGAATAATATATATACATCGTATCTAAAGTGTGTATATAGTCTCTCTTGTTTTCCTCCTCTTCTCTTAGTTTTGACATGGTTTTTGAAATCATGTCAATCCGGTGGGCGGAGTATGCCCACTAAGAGCATCAAATAAAAAATAAAATAAAAACAAGGAAAGGGGAGAAGAAAAACAAAAAACTTAGTAATAAGTAAACAAAACCTGTTAGAATAAGTAATTTGCATTGCCTTGTTTGGCCAATAAATAAATAAATAAAAATGTGAAAACATCAGTCACGTGGTTATAACCTGAAGTACTGATAGACCATTAGTTAGACGGTCGAACTTTAGGGTGAAGCTAAAATTTTATTTCGATAGTGTTACTGTCGGTTAATCTCTCCATCGAATGGCAACCCATAAGCAGTCCCCGTGAAAGCTGTCAAATGCTTTCTCGAAATCGATGAAAATTAAACACAGAGAGTAAATTAACCAGAGGCACTGTTGCCCTTTCAAAATTTTTTAGCGAAGTAAAGTTTTAAAAAACAGTGAAGTGGAGCGAAGTGAAATTAAATTTACTCAAAAAAGAGTGAAGCGACAAATATTTAGATGGCAAACACAATGGTTTTTACTTGGAAAATTTTTTATCGAAACTTTTCAACGCGCTAGACCTTTTTCACATTTCATGTGATTAATAAATTTTAAAACTAATAAAAATTACACCGGAGCATAAATATGGATGATAACAGAGTGCAAAAGGACGCAAAAACATAAAATACTGAACAAACTTGCAGCTTATTTTGTTTTCATAAATATTATCCATAATATCTTGAAATAATAGGTGTAGGATGGTGTGCAACCACGAATTTTTTGTGTTTGCTATAATAATGGATACTCAAATATAATTTGAATAATTTTTACAAGACGTATTAAGCCTTGAAGATGAAATTTTAAAATTTTTTTACGTTGTGTTGCAGATTTTTCTTAAATATCTCTTAATCTAGCAAGCGGATCGAATCAAAAATTATTTCACCATTTCAGCGATTCCAAAAACCTAAGGTTAGACCTTAAAAACCACATTACGGTTCAAGTAACATCTGATTATCGGGTTAAACACTGAATTTTTATAACTGGTGCAGCGCCACCTAACGTCTGTGGTCGAGTACTAAAAATCAATATTTTTGTAGGGAATTTTAATGGCTTGTTTTCGATATATAATCGCATATTTTTATTACCTGTGCTCACAAAAAAAATAACACTCCTTTTTTTTTTTGGGTCGGTCTACTGTCTATGGTTACGGGTAAAACTTCACTTGGGTGACTTTCGCTGCCTAGATTTAAGAAAAAATTATAAGAATTTTTCCATTAGCATGTAAGGTAAAATTTGGTTACCAAATTTTGTCCTTAATATTCGAAATAGGGTTGCTACACAGGACAAAATTTTTGTACCAAATTTACTAAAGAAATTTACCAAAATGAAAAAAAATTTCCGAATTTAAAAAATTTTTTATGTAAAAGTAAATAATAGATATATTTGTTTATAATATTTAAATAAAACAAATATTTATTACACATTTTATTTATAAAAAATAAACATAATTAAACGTATACAATACGAAAAAAAATATTTCAATATTAAAATCTCATTTTTGTAATATAAAGTTTAATTTAAATTTATATAATTTTGTCATTCAAACCGAACAAACATTTATTAATTCAATTTGTTTTGAGACTAGTTTGAAAATGTTTGCCTCTTTGTATTACAAATAAAATGGAAATGATGGAATATTATAAATTATAAAGTATAAATATATTAATCAAAATAAAAGTTTAATCTAAAAATCGTTTTTTTTGGGACCACACATAATGAGGTTAATTTTTACTTTGCAAAGTTCTTTGGATAGCATAATGATATTATTGGTATTAAAATGTAACTTGTTCCGAAGCTGCGTTTAAATAAATGCAAATTCAGAAAACTTTCCACAATACATTAAAAACTAATTCTTTCTTCTTAAAACAGCTTTTTTTCGTGACGTTTTGTGAATTTGAAACTTTATTCCAAAAAACAAATACATCCATATACATGTACAGTGGCTCACAGGGCTTTATAACAACGAAACTAACAGGAATAAAAAAAAATAATATAGTATCATTTAAAAGCACAGGATGTTAAGTTTACTAAATTAACTTAATTTATTGTAAAAGTATATATTACGTTGGCTTAAAATTAAGAAACCAGAAAATACTGCTTAATTTCATATCACAGCTTATTTTATGCAGTCACTTGTTATTTATAAATTTTTCGTATTAATTAATGATATATGATATTTTTAATTTTTGGTATGATAGCCCTTGTTGTCTACAACAGATCTAAGACCACACATTTTCAATAACATTAAGGTCTGGCGACTGTGCTGGCGGCATCATCAACTGTGGGCAGTTGTATATTAGCCTGGTTTGAACAATACCCGCTTTGTGCTTTTGATCGTCATCCTGGTAAAATCGGAAATTCAATTTTATACCCAGAACCTTTGCACTCTGCAGCAAATTGTTCTTCAGGATCTGTAGGTACTTAAATTTGTAAATTGTTGTTTCAATAAACGGCAACTTCCCAGTACCAGCAGCTGACATTCAGGCCCAAACATGACGCTAACCACCGCCATGTTTCACGGTTTCTTTTAAGTTTTTTTTGTTGACCTCGGTATTCGGTTTTCGCCACATATAGCACATACCATCTGAACCGAATAAATTGATCTTCGATTTATCTGCAAAAGTAACTGAATTCCAGTACTCTGGTGCCTTGGACATATGTTCTTTGTCGTAGTTGAGTCTGCATAATCTGTTTTTGGGGCTAATAAACGGCTTGTTTCGTGTTACTCGGCCATGAAAGTTCTTTTTGCGTAAGACACGTCGAATAGTTTCAACACTACACTGTTTGCTCAGGTCAGTTTGAAATTCAAAAGCCATTTTCGGAGCTGAGAGTCTCGGGTTAGCCTTTATCTTCCGTAAAATATGCCGCTCGTCGGTTGCATTAAAAATTTTGTTTGGTGCTTCTTTGCTCTTATTGTGCAATCGATTCTTATGGACGAAGCGCTCGATGATCTTTTGCACTGTAGAGGAATTAATATAAACCATTTCAGCCATTTTTCGCTGCGAGCTGCTTTTTTAAAATAGTATATAACCAATTCTCGTTGTTGTAGCGTTGTGCACACTCCTATTTTAAATAATCATAGAAGCAGACACTTGAAGCAAAAAAAATTAGACTAAAAAGCTAGGTTAGGTTAGGTTAGGTAATGGTGGCTGAGCCGATAGACGACTCGTACACTTAGGCCAGTGCAGGCCCGTTGTGATACCACATGATCTCTTTAAAAACCTAGTAGAGATTTCCCTCCTCAAACCAGTTCGAGCGGATAATGAATTTAAGGATATGCTTGATTTCCAGGCATGAGACTTCGGCAAGTCCATTTAAAAAGGGAAGGCCCAGAGTTGCCATTCTCCTTTTAGCTAGAGCCGGATATTCGCAGAGGAGGTGCTGAACGTTTTCTATCTCCTCCTCACATCTGCAGCTTCTGCAGAAATCGTTTGATGCAACTCCCAACCGAAGGGCATGCGCTCCGATCAGGCAGTGACCCGTTAGGATTCCTACTATTTTTGACAGGCTTACCCTGCTGAACTCAAGCAGTGAGTTGGTGCGTTTTAAGTCGTAAGTAGGCCATGTTAGCTTAGTTATCCTACATGTATCAAGGCGTTCCCAGCGTTCTTGTGCAAGACCTAAGGATCTGTTCTTGCACTGGAGTTTATAGGAGGAAATGGGTATACCAATAAAGTCCTCATTTAAGAGGGTGTTAGAGGTCGTACCCTTCCTTGCCAATTCGTCGGCCAAATTGTTGCCCTTGATATCCCTGTGTGCGGGTACCCATATGAGGTGAATCCTGAGTAGCCTTGCCATCTCGTTAAGAGATTTACAGCACTCAGTGAGAGTTTTAGAGTTGTCAATATTTGAGTTCAGTGCTTTCAGTGCAGCTTGGCTATCTGAAAAGATGGAAATACTTTTTCCTTCAAGGTCTTTTTGACCTAGAATCCTAGTGGTTTCGTGAATAGCCATCATTTCCGCTTGGTAGACACTACAATAGTTAGGAAGTCTAAAGACGCTTCGATTTCGAGATCCTGGGAGTAGATACCTCCCCCTACTTGTTCTCGAAGTTTGGATCCATCTGTGAAGATTTTTGTGGCGGAGGTTTTAAGGGGGATTTTGTTTGCCCAGTCTAGCCGTGAAGGGATGAAAACTGCATAGTTCTTTTCAAGATTTAAGCACGGCACACAGTAGTCTGTTTTGTCGGGTGCAGACGAGTTTAGAACAATTGTGTGGCCGCAGTTGATATCTATCCAATTACCAGATTCTCTAAGTCTCAGGGCTGCTGTGTTGGCACACTCCCTGGCAAAGATATCGAGAGGAGGAAGGTGAAGCATGACATTGAGGGCGCTAGTTGGTGTTGAGGACAGTGCCCCCGTGATACAAAGACCTGCGCTTCTTTGCAAACTTCTGAAGTGCGGTTGCCTTATCAAGGGCCCTCCACCATACCAGTGAGCCATACATTAGTATGGGGCGGACAATTGCTGTATAAATCCAGCGTACTATTTTTGGGGACTAAAAAGCTAACACAAAGCAATTATAGAAACAGAAAGAAGGCATAGCTAACGAAAGTACTGTTAGACAGCGCAGCATTAGAGTACCAAAACAGAGAGAAGTGACTGCATAAAATAAGCTGCGAGATGATATTAAGCAGTATTTTCTGTTCTCTTATTTTTTAAACAACTAAATATATGTTTTCACAATTAATGAAAAACCTTTATTTAACAAGACTTTTTGCTCTTGTAAATGACACCATATTATCTTTTGTATTCCTGTTAGTTTTGTTTTTATAAAGCCCTAAAGTTTAAAGTATGCGCTGCATAAAATAAGCTGTAAGCCATTGTACATTAGTGTGTCCCTTATATTTCAAGGTTTTTATTTTTTAAAGCTTAGGAGCATGACAACCCGTGCCGACATGCATTGAAACATGTTCAAACAAGTTACTTTCTCATAAAATATGTCAATAAATAGAAATAATAATCGTAGAGCAATAAAATTTTGCATGTGAGTTGTAATTAAGAATATAAACACAGAGTGCAAAACAAACAGAGCTGTAAAAGATTTAAATCAATTTTGTTTTAAAATATGTGTGATATATTTACTTTTTGATTGCAATCATTTAAGCCTTAAATCATTAAGATTTAATTCTGGAAGCAATCATTGATTGCTTTAAGGTAATATTTAATTCATTTTGGAGCCATTATATTGATTTATATTTTGAATGCATTCATTTGATTTAAATCAGAAAAGATTTCACTCATTTCATTTAAATCTGAAATGATTGCAATTATTTGATTTAAATCAAAAAAGATAAAAAAGATTTAAATCATTTGATTTAAATCAAAAATGATTTCAATTATTTGCATTAAATCGCAAAATGAGTTAATTCTGGTATAGAATAAATAATAAATAATTATTTATAATTATAATTATATATATAATTATATATAAATAATTATAAAAGAGTATTGGATCAAGTATTGAGTTGGTGAAAGTAGATGATATCAGAAGATTTCTTTCTCTCAATTAAAGGTTAAAAGTGTCAACAAACCGAACAAAATGTCTTTGGATTCTTTCTATACGATCAACATACTCATTGTAATGTGGGGAACATATTTGACCTGCATACTTCAAGTGAGGTCGCATAATTAAATAATACAGCGCTGTAGTTGTTATTAGGCTATCAAACTATTTGGCCCAGCGCTTTATAAAACCAAGCATAGAAGATGCTCTCTTATTGATGCTATCAATATGCATTCTAAACGACAACTTTGAATTATCCACCAAGGTCTTTGACGGTAGTTACACAACTTAAAGCAGTATCTGTTGTTTTGTATTCAAAAATTAAAATGTTCTTTTTACGCGAAAAGGTCATAGTTTAAAATTTATCAGGATTTAAAAACCATACTATTTTTAGATCACCAAACCTCAAAAGGATTTCAAGTCTGACTGGAGTAGGTCTGAATTGTCTCTAGAATCAATTGTTCTGTATATTTTCATATCATCTGCATAAATAAGCAAATGAGAGTGTTTGAAGATGTGAGTAACATCATTAATAGCCAAAATAAACAGAAGAAGATCCAGGTGGCTTCCCTGAGGTACACCCGATTCTGCAACAAATTCAGAAGACCGTTTCGGAACCGTATTTGATAAGATCGATTCAAGCTTACGAAATATTGCGGAAATCATATTAATTTTAGTTTTAATAATTAAGATTATTTGGTAATTTATCAAAAGCTTTACTAAAGTCAGTGTAAATACAATCGACCTTGCTACCAGAATCAATAGATTTCAAGCAGAATGTAGTAAAGTCGAGTAGATTAGATACAGTAAATCTGCCAGTAACAAAACCATGCTGACGAGTTGTCATGACTTACCACAGTGAATTTTCACTCGATCATACACTGTTAACTCAAGTCTTTATTTTGTGACTGAAAAGATTTAAAGGTTTATTTGAAATTATTTCTTATTTATTCCATACTAGAGTTAACTCATTTTGCGATTTAATGCAAATAATTGAAAAAATTTTTGATTTAAATCAAATGATTTAAATCTTTTTTGATCTTTTTCGATTTAAATCAAATAATTGCAATCATTTCAGATTTAAATGAAATGATTGAAATCTTTTCTGATTTAAATCAAATGAATGCATTCAAAACATAAATCAATATGATTGCTCCGAAATGAATTAAACATCACCTTAAAGCAATCATCAATGATTGCTTTTAGAATTAAATCTCAATGATTTAAGGTTGAAATGAATGCAATCTTTTTTTTTTAAATCAGGTTGTGATTGATTCATGATTCAATCTTCAAATGATTGATTCATTTACAGCTCTGAAAACAAATATAGATCCGCCCACTTCCTATACAATACGAATATTAAAAACGCCATTTTTTCTTTATACTAGACCTATTTAATAATTACTCGGTACGGAGATATATATTTATGTGCAGAATTAAAAAAGTGTTTGATCATGCCCACCTCCCACTAAAAAATTGCTTTTTTTTACTTTTTCGAGTTTTGCATACAAAACGCATTTACTTCATTCATAAATACTTGACAGGCAAGCTAATTTTGATGTTAATTAGCAATAATGATGTTAATCTAAACCAGCGCACACCGGTCGACGCCGGAAGACAGTTATTCTCTGCCAAAAATTACAAAAAACTGTTTTTAGAGCTTTGAAAATGTAAAATTGCTTGGCTTTAAAAGAAAATAAGAAAATTCAAAGTCTGATAATGCAATTCTTTATTTCATATTATTTATTGTTGACCAAAAAACCCAAAACGCATTTTTTCCAGTAGTTAACATTTTATTTAATTTTATAAATACCTACTCTTTTTTCCAAGAATTTTTTAACGCTTAATTCTTTACCGACTTTTATTGTTTCTGTACTAAAATCATGTGAAGATTCCACCAAGATCTTTTGGCAACATGATAATTAAGTAATGTTTAAAAAACTAATTTCATAAAATCATATTTTATCATACTTCATAAGTGTGCCATGACTTGTCCTAGAGTGTACTTTTTTTCTTGTAATTAACGTTTTAACACATGGCTTTGATTTTCAAAAAATCAACGCTTACTTCGTTGACTAATTTTCAAATTACTCATATATTAGATGATTAATGTCTCATTCTTTCAGCAAAGGCTGTTGTTGTTTTCGTATTTTTGTCTAATTAACGCGTATTGATTTTAATTCCAAATATGGCAGTGGAGTTGAGAAGTAATAAAAACAATATTTCCTTGATTGGTGGCCTAAGTCATCAAATAACAGGTGCAAAGTGATCGTCAATTTCTAGCGGTTCTTTTTTAAATTATATTCGCAAAGTCAATTGGACTGTTAGTAAAAGCGCAAATCTTGTCGTTCGAGAATACATTATATTCTGGGATAAAGGTAGAATACCTACAAGAGCTATATATAACTGTGTAAAGAAGCTACTGGATCTTTATCAAGCTTGGCGAGAGCTACAAAAAAACTCTAAAAAGACACAGGATCTTTATAAGTGCCGTGAGGAAGAGTTCCAAAATAATTTGGATAATTTATTTGATATAGCACATGCTGATGCCTTGGAGCGTATGACAATAGAGGAAAATAGAATGTTTTTACAAAAACAAAGAGAGCCAGGCCGCCGAGGCTGTTTACTAGGTGTGGACAAAAAGTTGGCCAGGAAGGAAGAAAGGGCAAGACAGCGAAAAATAAATGAAGAAAAAAAAAGACTTAAACAAATGTCTTTAGAGCATTTGTCGACGTCTCTTACTACTACACAAGACTCTACTGAACCTCAGGGACAACTTGGTCTATCTACTAGCTCTGATAAAAGCCTGGATGAACCTTCGCCGTCGACATCTCAACCTAGAAGTTCTGCGACTACTTCTAAAGGAGGAAGGAAAAACTTGATCACGCCTAAGGTAGTAGCAGCTTTAGATAGATGTCAATTAAGCATAAGGGACTATGTTTATATTCTGCAGGCTGTAGCCTCTCTCAGACTGTCTCAGTTAAGACGAATTTCCGATCAACAAATCTTCTATTCAGCGCATTCGAACGCAAAGTAGAAAGGATAGAGCGGAGTCCATAAAATCTGATTTTCAAAATAATATGCCTGAAATTGTGACTGTTAATTGGGATGGAAAATTATTACCACGGCTAGATGTGAGAAGTTCTAAGGAAGAACGCTTACCGATTCTTATTTAATTTGGAGAGAAGGAGCAACTGCTTGCTGTTCCAAAACTAGAGAGTTCTTCCGGCCAAGATCAAGCTGAAGATTTTTCAAGGGCCTTTTTCGATTGGAACTCGAATGATATAGTGCAAGTAATGTGCTGTGATACAACTGCATCAAATACAGGGCGTTTGAATGGAGCTTGTGTGCTTTTGGAACAAAAACTAGAAAGAGAATTGCTACTCTTTGCCTGCCGTCATCATTTTTACGAATTGGTCTTGAAAAATTTGTTTGAAGTAAAGATTAATCTAGTCGCAAACAGCCCCGATATTCCTCTGTTCAGAAGGTTTGGAGACAACTGGAAAAACATTAATTCTACTGCTATCGAAACATGCACTGAATTTGTCAATCAACATTTCTGTAATACAGCACTTGAAGTGTTAATAACGTATTATAATCAGGAATTGCAAAAAACCTTTATACGTGACGATTATCGGGAACTAGTCGAACTTTCTATTATTTTCTTAGGAGGGGATAAAGAGAGACAATTTAAAATCAAACCTCCTGGAGCGATGCATCAAGCTAGATGGATGGCTAGAGCTATTTATGCTCTTAAAATATGTTTGATGCAGCCGCAGTTCAAAATGACCGTCAAGGACAAACGACCATTACAAGTCTGTTTATTGCGGCTATATATGTGAAACCTTGGTGAAGGTTTGGAGACAACTGGAAAAACATTAATTCTTCTGCTATCGAAACATGCACTGAATTTGTCAATCAACAGTTCTGTAATACAACACTTGAAGGGTTAATAACGTTTTATAATCAGGAATTGCAAAAAACCTTTATACGTGACGATTATCGGGAACTGGTCGAACTTTCTATTATTTTCTTAGGAGGGAATAAAGAGAGACAATTTAAAATCAAACATCCCGGAGCGATGCATCAAGCTAGATGGATGGCTAGAGCTATTTATGCTCTTAAAATATGTTTGGTGCAGTCGCAGTTCAAAATGACCGTCAAGGACAAACGACCATTACAAGTCTGTTTATTGCGGCTATATATTTGAAACCTTGGCTCAGGTGCAGTTTGGCAGTGAAGGCACCTCATCAAGATTTGTGTTTTTTAAAGACTTTAAAATAGTATGAAACTGTTGACCCATCGATCTCCAATGAGCAATTTTGCCAACATCTTTGGTTCCTGCCAGAAAAAATTGCAGCACTATCACTATTTGACGATGAAGTTAGTGAGCAAACTAAGGAAAGCATTGTAGTAAATTTACGAAAAGAGAGTTCCAGATACGATATTGGGAAGAGATACGTGCCATCAAATGAATAATTGTCTGATTCTTTGTTCGGTGAGTGAGAAAAAAAAACCAAGTTTTGGTTCTTGAAATTTTTTTTTAATTTGATTGTGTATTGATATTAACATTACTTATTATTGCAGGAAAATAATTGAGCGATTTCGTGTCCGTCAAGAGTTCAAACTTATTTTGGCGATTGAAAATTAATAACAATTTCCTTCATAAACATGTTTCTATGTTGAAGGAAGACGGTGCGTTTGTGGATGCAAAAATTAAGGTTTTTTCTTTTAAATCAGTAAATGATACAGCTGAAAAAGCAGTTAAACTAACGCAGGATTTCCAGATTGTAAAAAAATATACCCTTAAAAGGAAATATCCTGAATAATGTAAAAATTTTTATATATTTTTAAATAAATGAGCATAATTTAATCTTGTTTTTAATACTTTTTTATAAAATACGAATATTTCCACTGATCTAGCTACATAACAGAAATCGTCTCAAAAAATCTTTTTTCAAAAACTTAGTCTTAATGTGCACCATAATAAATAATAATAATAACAATAATAATAATAATAATAATAATAATAATAATAATAATAATAATAATAATAATAATAATAATAATAATAATAATAATAATAATAATAATAATAATAATAATAATAATAATAATAATAATAATAATAATAATAATAATAATAATAATAATAATAATAATAATAATAATAATAATAATAATAATAATAATAATAATAATAATAATAATAATAATAATAATAATAATAATAATAATAATAATAATAATAATAATAATAATAATAATAATAATAATAATAATAATAATAATAATAATAATAATAATAATAATAATAATAATAATAATAATAATAATAATAATAATAATAATAATAATAATAATAATAATAATAATAATAATAATAATAATAATAATAATAATAATAATAATAATAATAATAATAATAATAATAATAATAATAATAATAATAATAATAATAATAATAATAATAATAATAATAATAATAATAATAATAATAATAATAATAATAATAATAATAATAATAATAATAATAATAATAATAATAATAATAATAATAATAATAATAATAATAATAATAATAATAATAATAATAATAATAATAATAATAATAATAATAATAATAATAATAATAATAATAATAATAATAATAATAATAATAATAATAATAATAATAATAATAATAATAATAATAATAATAATAATAATAATAATAATAATAATAATAATAATAATAATAATAATAATAATAATAATAATAATAATAATAATAATAATAATAATAATAATAATAATAATAATAATAATAATAATAATAATAATAATAATAATAATAATAATAATAATAATAATAATAATAATAATAATAATAATAATAATAATAATAATAATAATAATAATAATAATAATAATAATAATAATAATAATAATAATAATAATAATAATAATAATAATAATAATAATAATAATAATAATAATAATAATAATAATAATAATAATAATAATAATAATAATAATAATAATAATAATAATAATAATAATAATAATAATAATAATAATAATAATAATAATAATAATAATAATAATAATAATAATAATAATAATAATAATAATAATAATAATAATAATAATAATAATAATAATAATAATAATAATAATAATAATAATAATAATAATAATAATAATAATAATAATAATAATAATAATAATAATAATAATAATAATAATAATAATAATAATAATAATAATAATAATAATAATAATAATAATAATAATAATAATAATAATAATAATAATAATAATAATAATAATAATAATAATAATAATAATAATAATAATAATAATAATAATAATAATAATAATAATAATAATAATAATAATAATAATAATAATAATAATAATAATAATAATAATAATAATAATAATAATAATAATAATAATAATAATAATAATAATAATAATAATAATAATAATAATAATAATAATAATAATAATAATAATAATAATAATAATAATAATAATAATAATAATAATAATAATAATAATAATAATAATAATAATAATAATAATAATAATAATAATAATAATAATAATAATAATAATAATAATAATAATAATAATAATAATAATAATAATAATAATAATAATAATAATAATAATAATAATAATAATAATAATAATAATAATAATAATAATAATAATAATAATAATAATAATAATAATAATAATAATAATAATAATAATAATAATAATAATAATAATAATAATAATAATAATAATAATAATAATAATAATAATAATAATAATAATAATAATAATAATAATAATAATAATAATAATAATAATAATAATAATAATAATAATAATAATAATAATAATAATAATAATAATAATAATAATAATAATAATAATAATAATAATAATAATAATAATAATAATAATAATAATAATAATAATAATAATAATAATAATAATAATAATAATAATAATAATAATAATAATAATAATAATAATAATAATAATAATAATAATAATAATAATAATAATAATAATAATAATAATAATAATAATAATAATAATAATAATAATAATAATAATAATAATAATAATAATAATAATAATAATAATAATAATAATAATAATAATAATAATAATAATAATAATAATAATAATAATAATAATAATAATAATAATAATAATAATAATAATAATAATAATAATAATAATAATAATAATAATAATAATAATAATAATAATAATAATAATAATAATAATAATAATAATAATAATAATAATAATAATAATAATAATAATAATAATAATAATAATAATAATAATAATAATAATAATAATAATAATAATAATAATAATAATAATAATAATAATAATAATAATAATAATAATAATAATAATAATAATAATAATAATAATAATAATAATAATAATAATAATAATAATAATAATAATAATAATAATAATAATAATAATAATAATAATAATAATAATAATAATAATAATAATAATAATAATAATAATAATAATAATAATAATAATAATAATAATAATAATAATAATAATAATAATAATAATAATAATAATAATAATAATAATAATAATAATAATAATAATAATAATAATAATAATAATAATAATAATAATAATAATAATAATAATAATAATAATAATAATAATAATAATAATAATAATAATAATAATAATAATAATAATAATAATAATAATAATAATAATAATAATAATAATAATAATAATAATAATAATAATAATAATAATAATAATAATAATAATAATAATAATAATAATAATAATAATAATAATAATAATAATAATAATAATAATAATAATAATAATAATAATAATAATAATAATAATAATAATAATAATAATAATAATAATAATAATAATAATAATAATAATAATAATAATAATAATAATAATAATAATAATAATAATAATAATAATAATAATAATAATAATAATAATAATAATAATAATAATAATAATAATAATAATAATAATAATAATAATAATAATAATAATAATAATAATAATAATAATAATAATAATAATAATAATAATAATAATAATAATAATAATAATAATAATAATAATAATAATAATAATAATAATAATAATAATAATAATAATAATAATAATAATAATAATAATAATAATAATAATAATAATAATAATAATAATAATAATAATAATAATAATAATAATAATAATAATAATAATAATAATAATAATAATAATAATAATAATAATAATAATAATAATAATAATAATAATAATAATAATAATAATAATAATAATAATAATAATAATAATAATAATAATAATAATAATAATAATAATAATAATAATAATAATAATAATAATAATAATAATAATAATAATAATAATAATAATAATAATAATAATAATAATAATAATAATAATAATAATAATAATAATAATAATAATAATAATAATAATAATAATAATAATAATAATAATAATAATAATAATAATAATAATAATAATAATAATAATAATAATAAT
Source organism: Dichetophora obliterata (assembly GCA_963920525.1). Lineage (NCBI taxonomy): Eukaryota > Metazoa > Arthropoda > Insecta > Diptera > Sciomyzidae > Dichetophora > Dichetophora obliterata. Next base: position 145,316,470 of record OY986436.1, on the reverse strand, counting down.
AATAATAATAATAATAATAATAATAATAATAATAATAATAATAATAATAATAATAATAATAATAATAATAATAATAATAATAATAATAATAATAATAATAATAATAATAATAATAATAATAATAATAATAATAATAATAATAATAATAATAATAATAATAATAATAATAATAATAATAATAATAATAATAATAATAATAATAATAATAATAATAATAATAATAATAATAATAATAATAATAATAATAATAATAATAATAATAATAATAATAATAATAATAATAATAATAATAATAATAATAATAATAATAATAATAATAATAATAATAATAATAATAATAATAATAATAATAATAATAATAATAATAATAATAATAATAATAATAATAATAATAATAATAATAATAATAATAATAATAATAATAATAATAATAATAATAATAATAATAATAATAATAATAATAATAATAATAATAATAATAATAATAATAATAATAATAATAATAATAATAATAATAATAATAATAATAATAATAATAATAATAATAATAATAATAATAATAATAATAATAATAATAATAATAATAATAATAATAATAATAATAATAATAATAATAATAATAATAATAATAATAATAATAATAATAATAATAATAATAATAATAATAATAATAATAATAATAATAATAATAATAATAATAATAATAATAATAATAATAATAATAATAATAATAATAATAATAATAATAATAATAATAATAATAATAATAATAATAATAATAATAATAATAATAATAATAATAATAATAATAATAATAATAATAATAATAATAATAATAATAATAATAATAATAATAATAATAATAATAATAATAATAATAATAATAATAATAATAATAATAATAATAATAATAATAATAATAATAATAATAATAATAATAATAATAATAATAATAATAATAATAATAATAATAATAATAATAATAATAATAATAATAATAATAATAATAATAATAATAATAATAATAATAATAATAATAATAATAATAATAATAATAATAATAATAATAATAATAATAATAATAATAATAATAATAATAATAATAATAATAATAATAATAATAATAATAATAATAATAATAATAATAATAATAATAATAATAATAATAATAATAATAATAATAATAATAATAATAATAATAATAATAATAATAATAATAATAATAATAATAATAATAATAATAATAATAATAATAATAATAATAATAATAATAATAATAATAATAATAATAATAATAATAATAATAATAATAATAATAATAATAATAATAATAATAATAATAATAATAATAATAATAATAATAATAATAATAATAATAATAATAATAATAATAATAATAATAATAATAATAATAATAATAATAATAATAATAATAATAATAATAATAATAATAATAATAATAATAATAATAATAATAATAATAATAATAATAATAATAATAATAATAATAATAATAATAATAATAATAATAATAATAATAATAATAATAATAATAATAATAATAATAATAATAATAATAATAATAATAATAATAATAATAATAATAATAATAATAATAATAATAATAATAATAATAATAATAATAATAATAATAATAATAATAATAATAATAATAATAATAATAATAATAATAATAATAATAATAATAATAATAATAATAATAATAATAATAATAATAATAATAATAATAATAATAATAATAATAATAATAATAATAATAATAATAATAATAATAATAATAATAATAATAATAATAATAATAATAATAATAATAATAATAATAATAATAATAATAATAATAATAATAATAATAATAATAATAATAATAATAAAAAACTGGAATAAGATATCTGGAAAAATAAAATGTTCACCCATATCAGGGACACCCTAATATACAGCTATGCTAACTTCAAGGTTAGTTGGCTTTGGAAGTTTCCATTGACAGATCGATTCTGTGCGTTGCCGGTAATAGTAATCTTGTTACCGAAATTCGTTACCGGTCTTAGCAATCGGTATTCTGTGCACTCGGTAACGCTGTCAAACGTCGTGAGCTCACCTCATTGAAATAAAGTACTCGCAGTTCTGTGTGAGAGTGTGGTGAAGCAGAAAAAAAAGTAAAAAACAGATTTAAGTGCAAAGAATTATTTGAATTTTGCTAACTTTAAAATATTATTTGCTTTTCTTAGCAGGAACTAAGTACGAACTCCACCAGCACAGCTGCGGTCTTATATTAATTTTGTTCGCAGCCACTCAGAGCAGCTGCAAGCTATAAAAATGCCAGCTGTTTTGCTTGTTACCACCTAAAGAGATGGTAACAATATTCATCGGTAACGCTTGGTTGCAAAATACCAAAAGGGTGCAAAAGCTACCATAAGGTGAATTTCTTCAGTAATAAGATTAGCGTTACCGCAACAGAATCGACTAGCCATTGAGCTCGAATTTTATGAATTTCAGTCTCTTAATAACAATAATTCTATAATCAGTGTTAATTATAATCTTTGTGACTTTAATATCCTAAACAATCATTTTAAAAATATTGATTGGTTTTCTATGTTTAATGGTTCTGATGTAACGTCTTGCTTTAATGATTTTAAGGCCAAAATCTTTGAAATTTGTTATCAAAACATACCTTTAAACTCACACAGTTCATATAAACTTCCCTGGTTTACCAAAGGCTTAAAAAAGCTAAAAAATGTAAGAAATAAATTTTTTAATATATATAAAGAAACAAATGATTCTAGTGCTTTTGATAAGTACCAGCACTATATGAGGGAGTTTAACTTTCTAAACAGATATCTTTATAATAAGTATATCCTAGACTTTGAATGTAACATAAATTCTAACCCTAAAGCGTTCTCCAATATGTAAAATAAAAATAAAACTGCTTTAACATTCCATCTCCTGCTTTTTACAACGATAAAACAGCTAGTTGCGCAAATTCTGCTGCTGACCTTTTTGCTGAGTTTTTTCAGTCTAATTTTGTGACTGATAACGATGCTGACTGTAGTTTTCCACAGATTCAAACTTCTATTGTTTTTGGATCACTTTTAATTTCATTTGATGATATAATTAATGGAATTTCTGATCTGAAGCCATCAATGCAAACTGATATTGACGGAATGTCTTCTATATTGTTAAAAAGATGTTTGTCATTGGTTGACCCTATTATGACAATTTTCAATAAATCGCTTTCTTCAGGTTTATTTATTTCTGATTGGAAAATGGCTTTAGTAACACCAATATTTAAAAATGGTAATAAAAATTATGTATCTAATTATAGTCCAATTTCAAAACTTTCTTCTATTTCGAAACTCTTTGAGAGTATAATAAAAAACAAAATGTATTTTCAAGTTAAGAGGTTAATTTCTCCTAACCAACATGGTTTTGTACCGGGATGCTCAACAGTATCTAACCTTGCAGTATTCACTGAAGATTGCATCTCTGCTTTCAGCAGGGGATATCAGGTGGATGCTATTTATACTGATTTTTCTAAGTCCTTTGATAAGGTATCTCATAAATTCTTGGTTTCAAAACTATCAAACATGGGTATTCACTCTATTTTTTTGAAATGGTTAAGGTCTTATTTAATTGGAAGAGTTAGCTATGTTGTAATTGACAATGTAAGATCTGCCCCTTTTGTTGCCTCTTCTGGTGTTCCACAAGGCAGCATTCTTGGCCCTTTACTTTTCATTTTATTCATCAATGATATTGGTAGCTGTTTTTCAAATGCCAGCTACCTACTATATGCGGATGATCTAAAATTGTATTCTACTATTGAAAATATATTTGATGCACATGATCTACAACAACAATTGTCAAATATATCTGCATCGTGTTCTAAAAACCGCCTTTCATTATATATAAAAAAGTGTTTTCATATCTCGTTTTCAAAAACTCTAAATCCCATTAACACCTCATATTCTATTGATAGCCACATTTTAAAATCTGTCGATGAAATATCTGATTTGGGTGTGATTTTCGATATTAAGTTTTCTTTTGTTAGCCATATCAATTTTATTATACCTAAAGCATATGCGATGTATGCTTTTGTTCGTCGCAATAGTTCAGCTTTTATTGATCCTTATACGCATAAAGCACTCTTTTCTGCTTTTGTGAGATCTAAGCTTGAATATGCATTGTTTATTTGGAGCCCTTACTATAGCTCTCATATTAATCGTATTGAACGTATTCAAAAATCATTTACACGATACGCTCTTAAGTTCTTAAATTTTCATCCAGCCCCCTCATATAGTGCTCGGTGCTTATATATTGGTTTGAAATCGCTACAAAGTAGAAGAACTATAATATCACTTTTATTTATATCAGATGTAATTAAAGGGACAGTTGACTGCCCTCGATTATTGGAAATGATAACTTTTAGTATTCCAACAAGAAGTCTCAGAAATTATGATCTTTTTTTTTATTAAAATGCTCAGAACAAACTATGCGATTAATGCTCCTTTGAATAGGACTCTCATAGAATATATTATGCTCTCTAACAATATTGCTTTTGATTTTGCCATGACGAAGCAGGCGTTAAGAGTCCTAATAGATAGTTTCTATAGATCAATATACTATATTATAATATATTATACATAGAATATTATTTTCTAATCTTAAATTATTATCAAAAATTGTTAATCTTAATCTTATAAAAGTGGTTTTCCCAAAAATTTTGTAGTTTATATATTTTAAGTGGCTTAGCCAAATATTTAGTAGTCAGTCAATATTTGCCAATAGTAGTCAGTAAGGAACCTGTTCCATTGATGAATAAATAAATAAATAAATAAATAAATAAATAAATAAATAAATAAATATAAATTTCCGATTTTGATAAAATAGTATAGTATTTGTACTTATGGTTAACTTTTATTTTTTCGGTATGACTTACTTTTAGCTAGAATTAATTTTAAAGTTTTTTCCTAAATGACCTCTTTATTTATTATGTTGACTTTATATGATTTAAATACAAATTCTAAATGTTTGATAGTTTAAATCATACTTGATTTTAAATACAAATTCTAGTTGTTTAATTGTTTAAAATCGTTTATTGAGCTTAAGGTCAAAGTTAAAACAATTAATTGTTCTAACGAATCTTTCCAAAGAAACAAAAACAACAACAACAAAGTTTTCAATATGAAAAGGAAAAAATCACTAGCTGATTTTATTGCAATTTCGGCCCGGCTAAAGGCTTCATCAGAAATCTTTGTGATACCCGTGCAAGCCCGCACTAACGCACTGCACCACAGGGGCGATGAGATTTGAAGTGTCAATTTCTCAGTTTTTCTCAATTTCATAATTTCACATTTGTTGTTGTATTTTTGCTTTACTTTAGTCTCTATGCTTATGTTATTATATGTAGTCAAACAGCCTGCTGGAAGTCTCCACTAACAAAGCATGTTTACTGAAGTTGTTTTTAGATTTTAGCTGATTTTGTTTTCAGCTGTTTCCGTTTGGTCGAGCTCTACCATTTGATTAAAGTTTTTTCCTAAATGACCTCTTTATTTATTATGTTGACTTTATATGATTTAAATACGAATTCTAAATGTTTGATAGTTTAAATCATACTTGATTTTAAATACAAATTCTAGTTGTTTGATAGTTTAAAATCGTTTATTGAGCTCAAGGTCAAAGTTAGAACAATTAATTGAAACAACAACAACAAAGAAACAACAACAACAACAAAGTTTTCAATATGAAAAGGAAAAAATCACTAGCTGATTTTATTGCAATTTCGGCCCGGCTTGACGCTTATTGGACCTTAAGCTCAATAAACGATTTTAAACTATCACCTTGGATGGACTTTGACCCAGCTTCTGTTGATCAATTGTTTTGTGCGTGTTATTAAATGTTTGATCACAAATGACCAAGAACTGGATCTACGTGTTTAATGCCGACTCCGAACGGCTTATGTTCTCAAGAAGCTTTACATAGCAATTTTTTACTCTCTGAGGTTTGCCTTTGTCTGCAGAGAGGTGACCACCGAACAGAAAAATTATTTCAATTGAAAAAACTTTGTCTAATAGCTGATACACATTGACTGCAACAGTCGTCCACCGACAAAACGAAAACTTGCCGTCAGAGAGAAATGTTGCAGTATTCTCGGCGACTTCATTATAATGAACGCAACAGCGACAATCTGTATTTCATACAAAACGTAAACAAACTCTGCTATGTTCGCTTTGTCGTCCATCAAATTAACAATAGATTGAAGTCTGTCGCAGCAACAATTGTGGTCGATTTCTCTCTTTGTCGTGCCGTCTTCAAAAAATACATCTTCATAAGAAAACATGCGTTCTGTTTTTTGACAATTGGCGTTCGTCGCTAGTCAATGTGTATCGGCTATGAGCTGGAATTAAACCCAGGCTACCGCGGTTCCTTAGCTTAGGGGCCATGCACTCTACCCTGGCTACGGACGCCACGAGTTCAGTAAGCTACTGACCATAAAAGTCCGTGCATATCTTTTTAAGATATAAATCTTTTCATGTCCCAACTTTTTACAAAATCTTTTTTCAAGAAATAAGTTTAGTTTAATTATTTAATTTAGACTTTTTGCTTAATATTTAAAAATTAAAAACTGAAACTTTAGAGTACGGAAAAAGACCAATTATATGAAAGATTGTCAAAAATTAATTTATGTTATATTTCGGTTTTACACAAGACTATCCTATAAATTGTTAGAAATTTGTTAATTCGTATTGCATTTAAAAGACTTACATGTAAACAATAATTTCAATAAATAAATAAAAAAATAACTAAATAAATAAATAAATAAATAAAAAACTTTTGGCTAACGGTACTGCGTAAACAATGATTCAAGATGGTTTGAGGCAAATAGAAAATTAGATTTACGTTTCCTTGTAATACCCAATACCCATGTTAATTTCCAGCTTTTTAGGTTCCCAAAAAAACACTGCAAAAATCACTTTATTATCACTATATTATTTACTAACATTTGCCTTAGATGTAAATGTCTTTATTTATTTACATCTTTAAGCAACTTCCTGGTGGAAAGAAAACACTCAAAAGCTGATGTCAAATATTGAGCACAAAATAATTTCAAAAATATATGGGCATTTTTATATTTCAACTACATTTGGTTACCTGAAAAACTGGGAATTTTTGAAAACGAGATCTGTAAAGTCAAAAATATCTGGCAGCCCTTAACACGAGTACAATAAAAAAACACGCTCGCATTAGAAAAGCCGAAAACCGGCCTCAAACTGGATTTTTATAAGAGACAACTTGTTGCTTATCATCCAATAGCATGTATTTATAAGATGTTTATTTGTATATTAAAAATAGACGTGATTTCAATGTTAATTTGTTCTCGGTCTTCAATCGAAAATACAGTTTATATTTAAACTTCAGCTAAGCCGGTCAAGTATTCTGTGGATAACAAAGTAAGAGTATTTTTAATCATATAAACTTACGTGTAGCTTTAGCTGTGTGAAATATATGAGGCGATGTTATTTTTATTAATAAATTTTTTATTGAATGTGTACAAAGAAAAAACCAGTTTTATAGTCGTCTTTATTATATTATCATTCACACATACATCATACATTTTCTAAGACATTGAGACAGGAAACTTCAACTTTTTTAATTTGTATTGCATGTAAATTTTGTGAAGGCCTTGCTTGATTCGTACCAATAAAATGTATAAACATATGTATTATTGCATTGAAAACTTGTTTTGCCAGAAATATCAACTCATATGGGAATAATTCCTAAATCATACATTTTAGTAAAATTAATTTTTTCAAGTATTAGTTAATCCGCTTATGCAACAGTACATTAATTTTTATGAATAATTAATTTTTAGTTTTTGACTTATATTAAAAGTAGTTATTGACTAAAGTTATTCACTTAAAATTATGTCGATTGTTTACTTAACAATGTGAAAACGGAATTATGTTATGTACATTAACCTCAAATCATTTTAAGACACTTTTTTCATTGATTGAATTGTGTAATTTCTATGTAATAAGAATATTTTTTTGCTACAGTCGATGATTTCGCTCAGTGTATTTGTCCACATTTAGACCTAATTTTTTAATTTTTTTAAATTTTTAATAAACTGCAAGAATCGTGTGTGCTGAGTAATCAATCTTAAAAGCTATGTATATATACAATTGGAGATTTGATTATCAATTGTTTAAATGTGGAGCAACTTTAACTCTACAGCGGAAACCCATTTTTTTAACTTTTGAGTTTAAAAACAACCATAATTTTGAAAATTTTTATTCCAGCTACATTATATCGTGTAAGGCCTAATAAGGTATTGTTTTCTTCGTTTTTCAATAGAGGTGGGATAAAAACTTTTTAAAAAAAATCCAAAAAGTTGTCAAAAATTAGTTAGAAGAGCAAAAACGTAAAACAATTACAAAAATGGCTTCTTATAAATGTAAGATTTCTCATCTTATTTTTACAATAAATCATTAACAAACGATGTCGAAAATTGTCTTCAATTTTTATTAATACAACTAAGATATACAGATAGAATTTATAGTCTCCTTTTACGATATTTCAATATGAGTTTGAACAAATAACAAATAAAACGGTGCTACACTCGAAATGAACTTTTCAAGTGACATAGTAAGGATTGTAGATCTGGTCGAGTACAAGAAAACAAATTCGAAATTGTTCAAACACCGCCAACATGAAATTTTACCGTTAAAACCAGATTTTTATTTAATTCACTCCAGGTAGAGCTAAATCTTATCGATTGGACAGAAATTTTTTCCATGCTTTCAGTTAATGATCAGTTGAATTTCTTACAACTTAATGTCAACACTTTGAAAAATACGTCCCACTTAAGACTAAAATACTCAAACATAATGATAGGAACTGGTTTTCAAATTCGATTAAAAGTCTAATCAAGAAACGTGATGTTGCATACAGCAAATGGAAACGTCTTAAAACACCAGAACGATATACTATTTTCCAAACATATAGAAAAGATGTATTCAAGGCGGTGAAGGTTGCCAAGTTTACATACTATGAAACTAAATTTAGTTCGGCAATAGACTGCAAAAAGAAGTGGAGCATAATTCGGCAAATCGGAGCTGGTGGAACTTCTCCGCCAATTGATACCATCGTAAATGTTGAGGATCTAAATAACAAATGTATTGATATTCCCATGCCTATGCCAAATGGTAACTTCAACCGTTATCTTCAAAGAACAAATAGCTCAAACTTATCTTTTAGCTTCCAACGTTTTGAAGATGCCGAGATAGTGCGAAGATGCTTAGAAATAAAATCTAACGCTATCGGTTTCGATGGAATTCATCCAAAGTTTTTCAAAGCACTTCTACCCGTACTGCTACCATTTATTAAACACATTTTTAACACAATAATAACTAAATCAGAATTCCCCGCTATTTGGAAAAAAGCCACAATAATTCCCATTCCTAAAACTGGAAACGATTACCGCCCTATAACAATTTTGCCATATTTATCGAAAGTTATTGAATCGCTTATGTACAAACAGAGAAACAAATAATTATTATGTAACATACTTTCAACTAATAGACAATCAGGTTTCCGATTAAAACACAGTTGCGTAACTGCTCTACTAGAAGTGTCCGACGAAATACGAAATAATCTTGATCGAAATGAAGTTACTTTTTTGATTCTCCTAGATCACTCGAAAGCTTTCGACACGGTTGATCACCAAATTTTATGTTTAAAATGGTTCTACATGTTTAATTTTTCCGCAACTGCCACTCGACTAATGAGTTCATACCTTGCTAATAGAATACAAGCAGTGAATATCGGCTGCGCGACCTCAAGTTGTTTAAGTGTGAACCGTGGAGTACCTCAGGGTTCTATAATGGGTCCGCTTTTATTCTCAGTTTATATAAATGACTAACCCTCTGTTCTGCACCGTTGTGGCATACAAATGTATGCTGATGATGTGCAATTGTATACTAGCTGTCGCAAGTCTGATGTTCACTCCTGTGTCGCAAGTTTGAATGAAAACTTACGTAAAATTCATGATTGGGCTTCTGCTAATGGTTTGTGCATCAATCCAAACAAGTCAAAATGTTCAGCTATAGCTAGGAAACATAATTTCACTTCCATCTTACCTGAAGTCATACTAAACGGATCATGTATTGAGGTCGTGAAATCGGCAAAAAATCTGGTCATTACTTTCAACAGTACCTTGAATTGGACAAATCAAGTCAATATCACAGTAGGAAAAATCTTCGGTATGCTCCGAAGCCTCTGGGCTACACAATATTTCACCTCCTTTAACATTAGAATTCTACTGGCAAAAACGTATCTCGTTGCCACCGTACTACATGGATCTGAAATTTTCGCATACTGTGACTCTGCAAGTAAGCGCAAGCTGAACGTTGCTTATAACAACATCGCTCGTTATGTCTTCGGACTTAAACGAACTGACCGCATATCACAGTATGCAAAACAAATATTCGGTTTGACTTTTGACCATGTCCTGAACATGAAGGCGTTAGTCTTCTTGCATAAAATCATTTTTACTAAGGAACCTCTTTATTTATATGAGAAATTAAAATTTTTTGGATCTCAGCGCGGTAACAACTTGGTTCAACCTAGACACACCTGCTTGGCATCAGAACGGCAGTTTTTTGTTAATTCAATACGTCTTTGGAACTCGCTTCCATTCTCTTTACAGCGTATTTGCAATGCAACCTTGTTTAAATTTAAGCTATCAGATAATTTGTCTTCACTTTAACTTAAGCTATTCTTTTTCGTTTTCTTTTTTTTCTCACCTTTAATCTCCTTTTAATTTTATTCTTTTAGTTTTCCCCGTTTTTTCAGTTTTTTGTTTGTCTTATTATTTATATTTGTCATAAATCTCAGTTATTACCTTTGGTTCAATTTTACAAAATTGTTAATGTTCTTACTTTTTCCTATATGTAATTTTAACTTTAAATTTTATTCAAAATTATGTTTCAGATCTCACATTTTTTTTGTTGATATTATCGCCATATATGTTATCGGTGCTTATTTATAAGTTTATTCTTGCAAGCGCTTACATTTAACTAAATAAATAAATAAAATAAAATAAAGGATCAACAACTCAGCAATTTTCAATCTTCCAAACTGGTTTTGCAAAAATGAAAAATAAAGCCTATCATATTTAGGGTATTCACAAGGTGTTCTATCATGTCATAACGTCATATTGCCCTAAGATTTTACACTAGTTTATAAATTTTATTGTTGCCTTCCATATAAAAAAGTACTAATATATTACAACTCTGAAAGCTACGTTTATTGAAGTGTCGTAATCAAATAGCCGTTTGTATTTGCATTTATTTATCTTGTAAATTTTAGTTGTTAAATTTAAGTACAATATGACATGATAGCACACCTTCTGAATACCCTAAATATGTATGTATCTTTAGTACTGGAACAAGAATATTTTTGATGACAAATTTTTGTTAATAACTACTATAAACGTTATAATTTTTTTAAAGTAAAATTTATTCCGAATAAAATGAATATTCATTAATGAAAATCGTATGAAAAATTTAATGGGTTATTGAATTTTTTTATAAATAAGAAATTACGCCTTCATTGGTCAATGGGTCTTGGAAGCGTTCATGAACCACTTTGACGGTTCTATTAAATATATTATTATGATTGTATGAAGATCATATATGATATAGGTGTATTTCTTAAATCCGAATGACCGTTTGTTTTTTCCTTTTGGGAAATAATCTTTAAACACCTTAAGATTATTACTTTTACATTGAACTAATTTTTATATGAATAAAGCAATATTTTAAAGTTTTTCCATCGGTTGTTTCATCAAAAGTTTTTCCGACAACTATCGATATAATTGTAATTTTTAGAAGAAAAAATTGCTGTGAAATTGGTCCTATTCAGAAAAATTATTTCAATTTGATCTCATACAGAACAGCATTTTAAGTTACAAAAATATGTTTTTATTTAAAATTTTCACAATTTTTAGAAATGCTAACTGGACCTTTTTCGTTTGTAAGAAACATCGTGAGTTTCGAGAATAAAGCGACCAGCAGCAATCAGCTAACATTCTGATTTGACTTTTCCCTTGAAAACGCTTTTCAATTGATAGCGTCTCTTAATGAAATTATTTACCTTTTCATAACTCAATTTACTAAGAATATCTGGTAAAAAGGTCAAATTAGGCTGCATAAAATGAATATTGATGGACATTTTGCATCCCATTTCTCCGTATAAATAATATAAAAAAATTTTCGTATAAAGAAATAAAACTTCTCCATGCTCTGTTTTTTTTTTTTGACTTTATTCAATTTGTCTGGGAATTTTCATTGTGAAACCGTTTATTTATTGAAATTAATGTTTACATGTAAGACATAGTCTTTTAAATGCAATATAAAATAACAAATTTTCAAGAAGTTATAGGATAGTCAACCGAAAAATTACATATTTTTTAAAGCTAATAATTAAGTTATTTAAAAGAAACAAGGTGAGAAAGCACTTAACTATAACAACAAGCAAATCTGGACTTAAAATTAATTAAATATATGTTGATAGAAAGACGAAGAGACAGTATTAAGAAAAGTATAGAAAAATTTCATGCTTAAAGGTGTGCTTATTAGGTATACTTTTAATTCTAACAGGCAACGAATTCCACAATCTGATTGCGTTCACGAAAAATAGTCTGTTGGAGTTCAAATAATTATAGACAGGAATATTGAGGTTTAGATTTCTATTAGATCTACAAAATTGAAGCTTCTCAAATAGATAGTTTGGTGTTTTGGTATGTATTAAGTTGTATAAGAATATGCAGTTTCTAACATCTAGGTAATTAAAAATATTGCAACCAAGTATTTGATTGCTCACGTGACTGATGCGGTCAAACTTCCGAAGGCCATAAACATATCTTACTGCGTTGTTGAAAGCATGTTGTAGCTTAAGTTTAGACCTGGAATCGATTCTACTATATACAACATCCGAGTAAGATATGATAGGCATTATGAGCTGCTGTACTAACTTTTTTCTAGTTGCGATAGGAACAAACGACGCAGTCCACCTCAAGTTCCGCAGGACGTAGTACACTTTACTTACTACAGAATTGATATGATTTACGCAGGATAGTGAGGAATTAATGTGGTAACCAAGATTCTTCACTTTATCAACAAAGTTCAGTTCGACGCCATTAAGATAAATAACTGGTATCCTAGAGAGAGAGTGGTTGGATTTAGAAATCGGCAAGACATATGATTTAGTGGGATTTAGCTTGAGTCTATTGGATTCAGCCCATTCAGTTATACTCATTAAGTCCTCATTCAAATTACTACATAAATCATCAACAAGGTTAACAGGTCTGGACAAGTACAGTTGAATATCATCAGCATATGCATGCATGGTAACATGCCGACATTTGCTGAAGATATCGTTTATAAATAATGAAAATAAAATCGGACCAAGTACAGAGCCTTGAGGAACCCCACAGGTTAAATTACGGAATGCAGACAAACTATTACCCACCCGTACTCTTTGAGATCTTCCAACTAAGTAACTGTGTAACAGACGGACAGCCATGCTAGAAAAATGAAAGTTATTTACAAGTTTCTGACACAATAGAGAATAGTCAACAGAGTCAAATGCCTTGGAAAAATCCAACAGGCAGAGTAAATTTAAGTGCCCTAAGTCGTATGTCAGCCTAATGTCATCTAAAATCTTTAAGACTGCTGTAGCGCAACTATGCCCAGGTCGAAAGCCAGACTGAAGTGAAGACATGAGGTCATATTTTGTTATGTGTTCCGAGATTTGTATCGCCATGAGTGACTCGAGAACTTTAGATAACGAAGATAGCAGACTTACAGGCCTAAAGTCAGATGGATCACAGGCATTGGATTTTTTAGCTATGGGAACAATTGTCGCTACTTTCCAAACCTCAGGGAAGCAAGAACTAGTGAAGCAGTGATTAAGAATGTGGGTTAATGGACTCAAAATGTGCGGTAATATAATTTTGATGAATTTAATAGATATTCCATCTTCACCCACGGCATTGGATTTTATTTTGTTAACACAGCGAGCAACGTCACTCTCACCAACAGAAACAAACTCAAAGTTAAACAAACTTACAGAAGGTAAAGTGCATGGAGTATTAGTCGACAAATTATCAGAAGACCCTGAACTAGCAATGAAATAATCATTTAGAATATCGGAATCAATATAACATTTATTGGGTTTAACACTGCATACCCCAGCCTGCCTTAAATTGTTCCAAAGCTTTTTGGAAGGCAATGATGAATCTAACTTCTTCATAAAAAAATGGCGTTTAGATAATTTAACAGTTGAGTTAGCTTCATTTCTTGCTCTCTTGTACTGCTCCCAATTAGATGTGGTGGGATTTCTTTTCCAACGATTGTAACTTCTATTCCGAGTTTTAATGGCTAACATAACATTTCTGGTAAACCACGGGCAACATCTGTTAGAGACCCTGCGAGTAATTAACGGAACATGAACATCAAATAGTGCAATAATCTTAATAATGAAAAAATTAAGCTTGTCATTAACTGAGCTAAGCGCCCAGCATTCGGACCAGTTTATCATAGACAAGTCATAAAATAGAGACCTATAATCAATTGATTTATAATCCCGAAAAGTGATAATTTTCTCAATGACAACAGGTGAAAAATTTACATTTATTGTGCAGAACAGAAGATCATGATCGGAAACAAAAGATATTTGGTCAAAAAACAAGACAGAAGATAGATCTGAAACAACAAACAGATCTAAAAGACTCGGCGAGGCATTATTTGCGAAGCGAGTTGGCATACTACTATTCACAGTGTGAAGACCAACTTCAGTAAGTCTATCTACAAATTGGCAAGCCAAATTATCATTGGATAACATATTAATATTAAAATCCCCACACATAACATAATGGTCCTGATCGATTGCACAAGATGACAGAGAGGTAAACAGTTCATCCATACAACAATTACGATACGGATTATAAACACACGATAAGAAAACTTTAACACAATTATTATAAATCACAATATTAATAAATTCAACTCCAGAACCATTTGACATTTCCAACAACTTTACATTTAAATTATTTTTAGTATATATTGCAACACCCCCTCCTTTTCTATTAGAACGATCATTCCGCCAAACCTTAAAATTATTAATCTCTAAACAGTTGTCATTTATATCTGCATGAAACCAGGTTTCAGAGACACAAATAACATCTACGGCAGAGTCCTCAAAACAGTGCCGAACATAATCAAGCTTAATGTCGTTTAGGCTTCTCGCGTTAAAATGTACAATATTTAAGCCCGAGTGTTGCTTGCTAAGAACGCCAATCAAGGTCTTGTGGATATCGCTAGACCAAAGGGCAGTAGCAGCCATAAACGTTAAAATTAAAAACATTTAGAACACAACTCCAAGCATAGAAATTTATAGAGAAATCAAGAGAAATAGAAAAATAGAAATTAGAAAAATAAATAGAAAGAGAAAATAAAAACAAGGTACTTAAACTAATAGTAAGAACATAATCAAACTTAAACTCCGTCAACAGCAACACCAGTACCCGCAAAGTTCTGCAACTCTTCGATGGTGCTAATAAGTATTCGCTCTCCGCCTTGTTGCAATCTAATGAAGACTTTACCACGCAGAGTGAAGACATTAAAGATTCTCTTATTGCGTTTGCAGACAATCGCAGCATGAAGTAGTTTCCGAGCGTCGGCTGGTATGCTCTCATGTAGGTACACATAGTGGTCGGAGTCAATGCCTGCACTTCTAAGGTTGACTGCCTTTTTAGCTCTACGACGATAATCACCAAAAGATTTAAGAGCATTATTTCTGTCATATGGTGTGTAAAATTTTACAATCACCACAGAGCTGTTTCCATTTTTTTGCCCTACTCTAAAAATATCTCTGACTGGTGGTGACTGAAAATCAATAGATCGGCAAATTAAATTAAATACACTCTTCAGATTTTCGTCTTGCAAAAGAGGCAATCCAAAAAGAACAGCATCAGAGGAGTGATCGACAGTGTTATTATTATTATTGTTGTTGCTGTTGTTGTTACTGGTGTCATTCAATTGCTGAGCTAGATGATCACACCTTGCCGTAAGTGCATTCAATTGGGACTCAAGAGAGTTTATTTTAGAGTTGCTCTCGCTGAGTTGGTTTTTAAGAGAACCTACCTCACTTTCAAGTCTGCTAAGCAGTCGAGTGAATAGGCTGTCGGAGTGTTTATGAAGACGTTCCTCCAGAGCTCTTAGCTCTTGTTTCGCATGCGCTTTCAGTCTCTCTTCAACAGCAAGAAGTTGAGCGCTAAAAGCATTACCACTATGTGAGACTTTTGGAGTAAGCTCACTTTTATTGTTGTTGCTGATATTATTACCGCCACTATTGTTACGGAGGCGGGTATGCATGGGAGATGGCGGCATTGATATGCAGGCTACCGCAAACACCACAAGAGTACCGACAAGACCAGAATAGAGCAAGAATGCAACAGCTGATTAGTCACTGCAGTGCGAGTACGATAGAAGGGTTCACGCACGACCAAAAGAATAGACGACAGCTCAAAGCACCATTGCTGAGAAAAAATGCAGAGAAGAGAGCGCAGTGAAGAACCGATCATTAAAGCGTGGGTGCAAATTGAAGCGAACAATGGCAGTGCATCGGATGATTGAGTTAGTTGATTTATTCGCGGTTTACTGTATTGTTGTTTGAGTCTATATTTTTTTTTTTTTTTTATTTTGTTTTACACAACTCGCTGGTTTGATGTGTGATTAAATAAAAAGTCCACAAGAAAAGCAATTTTAGAATTTAAGTTTTTCTTTAATTACACGCATTATGAACACAGTTTGTCAAATCGCGTTATATAAACATTTGCCAAGTTGACCAAAGATTATGTGGCATACAATTAAGCAGCTTTAAATTGTTGTTAACTCGGTTTAAGCAAAAAAATTCAGGAGCTCTCGAATTATGCGTCCGAACAGTATGTATTTGTTTACGATTTGTTTACGAGTTAAACAAACATATGAACCGAATCGCCTAATATTGAGTTTTAGCATTGCCAGGCTAACTTTTACTGGTCCAAATCCAAATTAAGTATACAAACGTACTACAATTAAGTCTAAATGATATTAAAAACAAACACGAACACAGAAATGTAAATTAATTTAAACCAAAAAGCTAAAAAGAACGATGTTATATTTATTTTGGTTTTAAATTTAATACAGTAGAGTTTTTATTGTAAGTTAGTATTTGCAAAGATCAAATTTTAAATTGCTTTGATTAAATTTCAAATCAAAATTTTAAACCATTTAATAAGAGGTACTAATCCGTTATCTAAAGCAAAACCAAAAATATAATATAATCTATATATGTGACCATCTCCGACCTCCGATGAAACGTCATATATGTGGCAATTGATTTTAATATATGTGACCTTCTCCACAAAAGGGACCTAGTGTGTGAAAATGAAGTTTTGAGAAAAACTCATTTAAAGTTTCATAACGCATTACCACTGTGAACACACCTTCAGTTGGGAAATGCAATAGATAGATAAAAAGATAGATAGATAGATGAGAAAGATAAGAGTTCATCTTATTCTACACCCTTTTAGGTACCAGAATTCAACGGTTGTACCAATTTAGTTGATTTTATTTCTATTGTGTTCCTTATTGTAAGCACAAGGTTTGTATAAAAATAAAAATTGGAAAAGATGTGTGCAAAAATTGCAAAAACCCAAAGAAGCTTTTTGTTTGAAAATTTTGTATTTTTTATGGGAAATATCACACACCTCCAGAAATTCTTTATCAATTGCTTCGATATTTTTCTGAGAGGTAGATTTCCACTCAAACAAGGTCAAAAGAGGAAAAGAGGGCGTGGCTCCTCCCATAGAACTAAAATTTGCGATATCGAATAGCTCTGGACATAAAGGCCGCACAGTCTAGGAATTCAATATTCGACCACAATTTACACTTGCCATTTCACTGATAAATTTTATGGGCATTGAATAAGGGGCGTGAAACACAGCCCATTTTCGATAGCGAATACCCTTGGGCTTATTGGCCGCACAGCCTCGGAATTCGATCACAATTTACACGTGCCGTTTCACTAATAAATTTTTATGGACGTTATAAAATAGGGCGTGGTACCTCCCATATAGCCCAAATTTACGATATTAAATTGATTTAGAGGTAAAGGTCGCCTATGAATTCAGTATTCGACCTCAACTTAAACATACCGTGGCACCACCCATGTAACCAACATTTGTGATATTGAATACCTTTGTGTTTATAGGCCGCAAAGCCTCGGAATTCGGTATTCGACCACAATTTACACGTGCCGATTTACTAAAAACAGTTTATGGGCGTTGTAAAATGGGGTGACGCACATACCATAGAGCCCAAATTTTTGATATCGAATTGATTTAGAGTAATAGGTCGCAGAGCTTCGGAATTTAGTATTCGACCACCATTTGCACATGCCGTTTCTCTGATCAAATTTTGTGGGCATTAAACAAGGGCGCGTGGAACCTCCCACACAGCCCAAATATGCGATTTTTGTTGTTGTGTTCATTATTGTTAGGACAAGGTTTAAAAAAAATAAAAAGACAAGTTGAAAAACTTAAGTGCAAAATTTGGAAAATTGCAAAAAACCCGAAGAAGCTTTTTGTATGAAAAAAAAGCATAACCGCAAATAACGTTGTAAACGACATTTTTTTAGTGTTTTTTTGCGAATGCCTGTTAGAATCACTCTCTTATATTATATACAAACAGAACTGAGTAAGCAGTTGAGCAGTTTAGGGGATTTTTATCGCATACCCAAAAAAAATTAAAACAAATTAATAAAAGTGCTTGTAAAATGAATAAAAGTGAACAATTACAATTTTGTCGTTTACAACGTTATTCGCGAGATCGCTTCAATTGTGTATTTATTATGGGAAATATCTCACACCTCCGAAAATTCTTTACCAATTGCTTTGGTATTTGGCAGATACTTCCACTTGGGTCAGGTTTAAAGATTAATTTTTTTCCTCTTCCATTCAAATCGCCTACTAAAGGTGTGGAAACAATTTCAGTATACGAAGAAGAGCATAAATGAGCTTATAACTCAGAATTGAATCCAAATATTGTCACGATTCTTTCACTGAACTTTTTTTATGCGAATAAAAAACCAATGGGCCATTTCAGCCCATGAAAGAACTTTGACCGAGCTTCTTATAGTCAGTTGTGTTGTGTGTTTTTTTGACCAAAAACTTTACTACTGTTTAACATCGACTCCGAACGATTTGTTTATATATATTCTCAAGAAGCGATACATAGCATATTTGATCTCTGAAGTTTACCATTGCCAACAGAGAGGTCCGCACAGAAAACTTTCACATGGAACGCATCATTTCAAAAAAATTTCAGCGACAGAAAAACAGAAATCCTGTTCCTGGATACGTGAATGTATATTCAACCGATGCATTGGGGTGTATGTACACAGTTCATCCAATGAGTAATGAGGAATGTTTTTACCTGCGTTTGTTATTGATTAATGTTTATGGACCGACTTTATTTGAATATCTACGAACTGTCAATGGTGAGTTGTACGCAACATATCGAGAAGTATATCACTGTTTACATTTGCTCCAAGATGACAATCATTGGGATCACACAGTAGGCGATCTGTTATTTCGTCTACTGCATATCAAATTCGATCACTTTTTGCTTTCATCATTTCAACGTGTTTTCCATCGAACCCACTTGATTTGTGGAACAAATACAAAGGCAATATATGTGAAGACATTTTGCATCGAGTACGTACAACAACAGCGAATCTTCAACTTGAACTTAACGCAGACATTCAAAACGAGGCGTTTATTTATAAAGAGGATTTGTGCCTCATGATGTCCGGCAAGATGGTGCACGAATTAGGAATGCCAGCGCCAAATCGCCCCCTTCCCCGATGCATTCAATCGAGAATTTAAACGAGAACGACATTACGATTGAGATGCTTTGGGGCAATCAGTACGAACACAGATCCCATTTTTGAAACAGCAGCAGAAAACTGCTTACGATACATTGATGATAGCAGTATACGACAGCTGCGGAGGCATCTATTTCTTCGATGCATCTGGCGGAACTGGTAACACGTTCCTAATTTCATTGATATTAGCTTCGATTCGCGCAAAAAGCCAAATAGCGCTGGCTGTAGCATTATCTCGGATTGCTGCCACATTGTTAGGAGGAGGATGAACTACCACTGAATTCGCAAACGGGAGATGAAAACACGGGAGACGAAAAGATTAGCAATGGCGAAAATACTGCAGAATTGCAAAATAATCATTTGGATGAAAATGAAGGATGGTCGGTTGTAAACAAAAGAAATCAAAACAGCTGCTCGCTTGTTGTTGGTAAAAATGCAAATACTGAGTTAGATGTTTTTGATCGCAAAATTTTTCTACATTTGTCTTCTTTTAAGCCGTCTGTGTCTAAAGAGAACATTATTGATTTCATTGTTAAACATACTAATGTTCCTAGACACAGTCTTTCATGCTCAAAGCTAGTGAAACGAGATATAAAGCCTCAATCTTTACGTTTTGTCAACTTCAAATTAGGAATTTCAAAAGTTTATTATAAAGAAGTCGTTAACCTAGAACTTTGACAAGTGGAGGTCAAAATTAAAAACTTTCAGTTTTTTCGAAAACCGGTAAACCAACCAAGTTTTGGATGTTCAGAGTTTAATGATTTATTTTCAAAATGTTTCGGGTCTCAGAACTAAATCATCGTCAATTTTTGCTGCTACGTCCCAGTTTGACTACGATGTTTTTGTTCATGTGGAGACGTGGCTAAATGAAAATTTTAATAATGAAGAATTTTTTGATCCGAACTTATACAATGTTTATCGCAAGGATAGTGATGCACCTGCTACTGGTCGTCAGCGTGGTGGTGGTGTTCTTATTGCGGTCAAAAGGAGCTTTATTTCATCTGATGTTCCTCTTTTAAACTTTGATGTACTTTTGGATCAAATTTGTTTTTCAATTAAGGATCCATCTGAATCCCTTTACGTGTGTGCTTCATATATTCCTCCTAGAAGCTCACTAGAACTCTATAAAGCACACGTTGATAATATTTCATCACTGTCTGCAAATTTTCGGAATGATGGTGATCAGCTTCTTCTATTGGGTGATTTTAATTTACCGACAATTTCCTGGGACTTACAGTCATATGGTTCCTATCTTATTCCATCAAATGTTACGTGTGATGCGGAGATTTATCTAGTTGATCACCTATCAAGTTGTGGACTTATACAGATAAATCATTGTTTGAATTTAATGAATAGATTATTAGATTTAGTTTTAATTTCTAACAATATGAATTATAATGTGACAGAATTTTCATTTCCAATATCGACAGCGGGTTACCATCATATTCCTTTAAATATTAAAGTTGCTTTTTATAAATATCTCAACTTAGTTGATAACAATGTAAATATTGTTAATTTAAACTACAAAGCATGTAATTTCGAAATCTTGAATTTGATTTTTAGTAGTATTGACTGGAATGATGAGTTTAAACATTTTAATACCGTGTCATGCTTTAATATCTTTAAAAATCTAATCTCCTCAGTTTGTAAAGTACATATCCTTTTGGTTAAACCACGGGTTAGTAAAGTAACGTGGTATACACGAGGTCTAAAAATTTTAAAAAAGCTTCGGAAAAAATTATATAAAAAATTCTTATTAACTAATGAAAACTCGTTTTTTCTTAAATATAGGCGTTATATGAGGGAGTTTAACTTTTTAGACAAATTCCTATATAGGCAATATATTTCTAAGTTTGAAACTAATATTAAATCAAACCCAAAAGCTTTTTGGCATTTTATTAAATCCAAAAGGGGGTCCTCGTATATTCCATCAAATATGTATTTAAATGATTTGTATTCAAATTAACTGTGTGGTATTGCAAACTTATTCGCTGAGTTTTTTCAATCCAATTATGAGAAGAGTAATAATAATAACCTCGATTGTGCTGAGAATATACATCCGGTTTTTTACTTTGGATCTTTGTCTTTGTCTATTGATGATGTTTTAAAGAGAGTTCTGAGTCTGAAACCTTCATCTAGAATGGATGTTGATGGTCTTTGCTCTATTTTTTTAAAAAACTGTGCTCAAACCTTAGCTTATCCATTAACATTTATTTTTCTGTTCTCTCTGTTCTGGTGTTTTCATTGATGATTGGAAGTTATCTTTCGTTACTCCAATCCATAAATCTAGATCTAAAAACAATATAGCTAGCTAAAGACCAATTTTTAGCCAACAACTATTTTGAAGCTTTTTGAGTCTATAGTTAAAGAGAAATTGTTTTTTACAGTTAAGTATATTATCTCTCCTTACCAGCATGGATTTGTACCCAGTCGCTCTACTATGACAAATCTTGTTTTGTTTTCTGAATACTGCATATCAGCAATTACTCAGGGATGTCAGGTTGATGTCATTTTTACTGATTTTTCCAAAGCTTTTGATAAAGTTTGTCATGTTCTGTTAATCAAAAAGCTTAAAAATTTGGGTTTTCGCTCTATTTTCTTATGCTGGCTGGAGTCGTATTTATCAAACAGGCAATGTATAGTTGCATTTGATAATGTTAAATTCTTTTCTTTTTTAGCAACTTTAGGTGTTCCTCAAGGAAGTGTCTTGGGACCTCTACTTTTTATTTTGTTTATTAATGACATAACACCAAATTTTTCTTTTTGCAAATTTTTGCTCTACGCTGATGATCTCAAGATCTTCCTAAAAATAGTCAATTTAAATGACACTGAACTTTTACAGAGTGAAGTTGATGGACTCTATATGTGGTGCTGCAGAAATGGTCTTTTCCTAAATCTTATTAAATGTTATTAAATTACTTTCTAAAAATCCAGCTCTTTCCGTCCGTCCGCTTATAATATCGTCAATTTTCCTTTGACTTCCGTCCAACAATTTAAGGACCTAGGTGTCGTTTTTGATTATAAGTTTTCGTTTACTTCTCATCTTGTTTACATTATTCCTAAAGCTTATTCTATGCTAGCTTTTATAAGACGAAATAGTGCATGTTTTTCCGATCCGTACACTTTGAAAGCCTTGTTTAACTCCCTTGTGCGTTCTAGATTGGAATATGTTGCTATTATCTGGAACCCGTATTACGAGATCCATAAGTTGAGGATTGAAAGGGTTCAAGAATCGTTTACAAGGTTTGCCTTGCGCTCTTTCAATATTGATGGTGTACCTCCTTCATATAAAACGAGATGCCTATTAATAGGGCTCAAAACTTTGGAGAGTAGAAGAAGCATAATATCCTTGCTCTTTGTTTTTGATATCATAAATGGTTTGGTTGATTGCCCTGCACTATTGGAAATGATAGATTTTAATGTTCCAGCAAGAATGCTTAGAAATTATGATCCTTTTTACTTGCAAATTTACCATTCTAACTATGCTATAAATGCGCCTATTAACCGTGTTTTGCGTTTGTTTAATTCTATTAATTCTAGTTGTAATCTTGATTTTACTGTTTCTAAGATTAAAATAAGATCTATTTTAAACACAATATTTTGAACTATTTTTACTATGTTTAATACTTTATATTTAACTAGTCTGTAAGAACATTTATTCATAGAATAATCTGAAGATAAATAAATAAATAAATAAAAAAAATTAAAAATAAATTTTTCTTCTAAAGAGTAAAGCTTCTTAAGAACATAAGCAGTTCGGAGTCGGCATTAAACACGTAGGTCCATTTCTCGGTCATTTGTGATCAAACGTTTAATAACATGCACAACACAATTGATCAATTGAAGCTTGGTCAAAGTCCTTCCAAGGGCTGGAATGGCCAGTTTATTTTTTATTTTATATTTTTCTGATAAGTGTAAGTGATTAAAATTGCAATACGTTTAAAGAAATTTCATTCACTTATCTATTATGAATTTATCAACTTTTGCTAAATGATAATAAGTGTTTTTCAAGCCAAGGAAAGAACTAAGCAACAAACTCTGCACAAAGAACCTAAATGATAAGTTGCTACAGTTGAATTTGATACTTTGAACAAATTTGACGTCGACATCGTTTGCTAAAGCTGTCAAACTTGTGAATGAGTGAAAGAGACAGAAAAGTGGATTTTGTATGGTTTGAAAACTTAAGTGTTGGATTTTTACAACAAAAATTAAAATTCGCTGTCGCCTTATTTTTTTCCACCATGATCTCTCGAATTGAGAAACCAGTTTTATATGAAAGCATTGGCAGGCATTAACAGGCATGGGATTGAAGTTCATGTTGGATGTGGTTTTTTTTGTGTTTTTTTTTTATGTTTTATTTTGTTTTTGTTGTGTTTTTAGACAAACATATATTTTTGTTGTTGTTACAAATAAGACTTTACGATGGCGCGTACAGTGGTATATGATAGCGTTGTGTTAAACGAAGCGTTTTTAGATGTAATGTGAGTTTGTTTTTATAATGATGGTGCGTACAATGAAGTTTTTTTAAGCGTTAAGCTTAAGGCTAAACTTATATGTACATATAAGCTAACGCCAATAATGTTTAAATTCACTTTTCACTGGACGCGAGTATCATATTCGCGAACTACAAAATTACATTCCCACGGAAAAAGGTGACTTAACGTCTACAGGTGCAACGTGCTGTTATCGTAAGAGTAAAACAACAACAATAAAAGCAACAATACTAACAGAACCAAACAGAAAATTAACAACAACAACAATACCAGAATATCAGCAATAGAATCAAAAACAACGTAAACAACAGGAAAGCTGAGAACTACATAAGATATACAAATTGTTAAGTTTCAGTTTATAAGTTGAATTCAGGCGTGAAAAGACGTAAAAACACAAACAATTTTTTTTTTAAAATATTAAATTTCTGTTTAATTAATGTACATACTAAGGTGGCCCCCATATGCATTGACCAAATTTTTAGCTTAAATTGATAACGCCATATTCTCAAATATTCGATTTGCGAGCTTTTTAGATTAAGTAAGTTTGACAAGGGCAACAAAAACAAAATCTATAAAGTTTCGTGCCGATTGATGAACTTTTAGAAGTCGCTCGAGAGCCCAAAAGTTGGAAATGCGTTTAACAAGAGTTTTTTATTATCTATTCAACAAAGTTTAGTTTAGTTTAGTTTATAGTCTATAAATTTCAAATTTTCTCAGACAAGCATTTGAGTATAGAAATTACAGAGATTAGCACTTAAGAATAAAGTTATAAATATAATACAATAACTTAAGAATAATAACAATTTAAAGCATATGTAAACATATTTTCATTTTCACTGAAATTAAAATTAATTTTAGAACTAAGAAAATTATATTCTTTTTGAGTTCTATCCAAAGGTTCATACAATAAATAATTTGCTCTACAGAAAATAATCAAAATGATTTAAATTTCTTACTTGAACATTGAAATTAATTGCATTTAACAAATATGGACAATCAATGTTACCACAAACAATGTCAAAAACAAATATTAACGACTGACTAACACTCCTCTATACAAGCGATTTTAAATTTAATAACATACAACGAGCATTATATGACGGTAAAGGTTCGACAAAGTTAATCGATCGCAGTGCAAATTTTATAATTTTTTTTATATTAGTTCAATCCTAAGCGTATGTACAGAATATTAGGGATTCCATATAAAAAAGGCGTATTCTACACGAGATCTCACGATCGAAAAGACACTTCAAAGTATAAGGATCAGAAAAGTTATAACAATTCCGCCTTAAAAAAGCATACATTGAATATGATTTAGAAAGCGTGCATGACAAGTGTCGAAGAAATGAAAAACTTGCATCAAAACAAACTCCCAAATCTAAAATTTCATGAACACGCATTAAATTTGCGTTACCGATATAAAAAGAACTTTGGAGAACATTTTGAATTTTGGCATAGGAAACATGGAAACATTTATTAATATAAAGAAATAATCGGTTACGATTACACCATTCAAAAAGTGCATTTAGATCACGTTGAAGAGCAGCCATCTTAATATTGTTGCGAACGATATTATAAATTTTAAGATCATCAGCATATAATAAAAACTTTGAGGAGGAAAAACAGCTACTAATATCATTAATAAATATAATGAAAAGAAGAGTGCCTAAAATACTACCCTGTGGGACGCTAGAAGATGCTATAAAAGAGTTAGATTTAATGTTATCAACTTTAACAAAGCAAAGCCTGTCAGTTAAATTTTGATCCAATTTAAAAAGTCTGAGTGAAAACCTACTATAGAAAGCTTAGAAACTTATATATTATGGAAAATTTTGTCAAAAGCCTTGGCAAACTTCGTGTAAATAGTGTCAACTTGGCAGCCATCAGAAAAAGATGACATACAAAAGTTGGTAAAAACAGCTAAGTTTGTTGTTGTTGACCGCCCATGAACAAAACCATGCTGTGAAGGTGTAATTATCAATTTCAAAAAAGAATCAAGTTAAGATTTCACTATATATTCAAACAGTTTTGATATGTTAAAAAGTTTAGAGATCGGACGGTAGTTTGAAAAACAATTTTTTCTTCCAGATTTGAAGACAGGTGTAATCGCTGCAACTTTCCATTTACTTATAAAATCTCAAGAAAAAAGGTTTTTAGGCAAAAAATCCCATTCAAAACATCCCCTTCATTGAAATAGTGACCAAAGTTAAAAAAAGACTCTATTCCATCAAGGACTCTCAAATCATTTAAATAAGAACAGTGGCGTAAAAAGCGGGCCCGCAGACCCCGCATTGCGGGCGGGCGCAACTAAGCCAGGGGCGCCCTCAAGTCCTTTGATGAATATGATAAATGAAGTGGAGAACGACGCACAGTGTAAATAAGCGGCCAAAAATCTAACATATCGATGTTTGATGTTTCAACCGTTTCGTCATGACAAGTCGTCAAAGTTGCACTTTTCAAAAATACAATTTTTCTTGTTATTCACATTTTATTTCAGTTTTTTTTTTTTTATATATCAAAATAAAATTTAAAATTTCTTATGTCTCCCAACATTGCTGTTTTCGTTTACATTTTTAACATATGGTTTTAAGCTTATCACAAAAGTAAACACTAAAAGCGGGATAC
This sequence comes from Dichetophora obliterata, assembly GCA_963920525.1. NCBI lineage: Eukaryota > Metazoa > Arthropoda > Insecta > Diptera > Sciomyzidae > Dichetophora > Dichetophora obliterata. The sequence goes on along the minus strand of OY986436.1, from coordinate 145,289,348 downwards.
AAACTTTTAAATATTGAATTTTTGAAAGTGTAAAATATAATTTTGAGAAAAATTGACTATAATTTTTTCACGAAAACATCAATACAACTGCGTTACATTAAATCCAAAAACAATTTCTTACAAACACAAAACTCAATTTTTAAAATTTCCTTGCTGTAATTAAAAAAGCTTACAAATATAAACAAAAACTATAATTTAATAATATGTGCTGAAATAAAATCCCGAAATAAAGTCCCGTATAGACGATTTCTTAGGGTGCAATAATCGACGTCAAAAAAGACGGCTATTTTGATCAAAAGTCTTCTTTGTTTTGCAAAACTCGATTATGGTCGAATTTGATTTACCCGTTTGCTTTCATATTTTCAGCAAGTCAGCTACTGATGTCATTTTAATCAATCAGTTGGTCATATATTGTCACGTTAGTAAATTCTTTAGTTAACAGGTAACGTCAAATACAAAACATTTAAACTTAACATCCTAAACTTATTATTTCACCAATAAGAAATTTATTGATCTTATTTATTTAAACTTTCAGTTTGTTTAACTTTTTTAAGTAATTAATATATGTTTTCTTTTTACCTACTTTGTGATAAAGTCTTATAACACTTGTTATAATTTTTATTATATTTGATATTATAAATAGTATTTTTTACGTTATTGCTTTTTAGAAAAAAAAAAATTCTATTACAAAAAAGTATAAATTTATTTATAAAATAAGATATTTTAAAAATATAACTGTTGTAAAAAATGATGAGTATTTCCTTAAAAAAGTCTCTTCTTGTTCTCTGTTTTTTTGTCAAGAGTTCTCTTGTTTTCTTCTTCACTAACCTACTAATAACATAGTTTTACTCATAAAGTAAATAGCGGGGCGCTTTTAAAAACCTTCGGGCGGGCGCAAAAAATATAGTTACGCTACTGAATAAGAATCAATTAAATAGTTAGATTTAAAGAAGTCCGCAAAAAGATTCACGGAATCAAGAATGTTATCAGAAACTTTGTTTTATGATCTATTAGACTATTACATGAATAAAATTGCGAGCTTTAAATCAAGTCAGTTTTTAAGAAGGCAATAACAACAACAACAACTCTATATAAAGTTAATCACTTAGCTGACTAGACAGTCTGTTTCGGAAATCGCTACATTTTCCTCTTCAGAAGTCTTTGAGTGATTAAGCTGTGATCAACTTACTGTTTAAATTAGTATATGATTTCGCAGATTTAGGAATTCATTCTTTTGAATTGTATGGCTGCTCATCATATGGAATTTCAAAGCAGTAGGCTATTTATAGATCACCGCCATCAACTCTACCAAGGTTGCTATCTGTTCTAGTTGCTTCTTTATTTATTTCAATATCCTGCCAAAACGCAGGTTAAAATAACAAATCATAATAATTAGCAGCAATTCCAAGTTTAAAGCTGGCATATTTTAAGCTGCTCAAAGAGACAATTTTTTATGAGCTTAAAATACTCAACATCTTCTCTCTTAACTCCAGCATACTTTTGTACATACGTAAATATATCATCTTCTTTCACTGTCGGCTTAAACGAAGAAAAATGTGCATACTCAATTGAGGCAAAAACATTTAAATCAGTGTACTGATTATTACCAACAACAAAAACTCGGGAGCGCTTATTTTTTGTTTTATATTTCCACTCAGATTGTAAGTTATTTGGCGAAACAGTCGGCGAATCTGCATTCAAAAGTGGTACAGGAGCTAGCGCAGCAACCCAAGACAAAGCGCAACCATCCGAGAGTTATGGATCAGTAGAGCAAATATTCGCATACAAACAAGGAGCAATAAGAGATGAAGATGGAAGAACACGACCAGCAGAGAGCAATGGATCCATAGAGCACACATCAGCAAAAGTCGCAGCATTCAAATTGCCGCTAGCCGACGAAAGAGCAGGTGCAGCAGAATCAGTAGAAATTAAGGCACAAACATGAGAGAGCACTGAAACAACAGCAGAAACTTCAACAGGCACAGCAACAGACAATAACCCAGAAGGGGGTGCATCTACAGGAACATGTTTAAGCGGGCGCAAGAGAGAGAGAGCATCACTAGCAACGGGTGTTGCCTTACGTGGGCGCAAGCGAGGTACATCAAGAGACTCAACCGTACGAGAGCTATAGCGAAATTATAATGCAGCAGTGGCAGCGTCAGTGGCAATGTCAGTAGCAGTGAGCAGTTTTTTAATATATCACTGCAGCAAAATTACAATTCAGCAGTGAGCAGTGGCAGTATTTTGACGTCTAACATTTTCGTTTTTTTATTTTTTGGCTTCAATGTTAATGTCTGTTTTATTTTTTCAAGTTGCCACTCTGTTTTTTCATTCATTATATTGGCTGCAGTGTGGCAGTGGCAGTAAATTTAGAAATAGAGCTAACCTCAGCAGTACTGCTTACTGCCGCTGCTGTTATGTGAGAGTTCCCATTAAATAATATTATTCCTAAAACAACAGCTGATCACTGTCACTGCCACTGACGCTGCCACTGCTGCATTGTAATTTCGCTATTAGACACCAAATTAGCGGGAGGGACAACGACCTCTTTTTGAGAGAATTCTACGAACATTTTTTTTAGAAAATTTACATCACTTGTTAAAAGTCCAAGTGCAGATACAATATTATTTTGTAGCAAAAGACAATTGTCACACAATTGATGTTTGGATGAATGTTTAAATGTTTAAATTGTTTGCCATCAAAGTTAGCTCAATTGGGCAATTCACAGTTCATTGTAATGTTTATATTAATATACATATATTAATGTATATAGTAATGTATACATTAATATTTTAATGTACTAATTTTTTACAACTGTGAGCACAACTTAAGTGAAAGTATTGATTTGCAGTTTCAAAACAGCGCTAGAATCTTTAATATGCAGCTCAGATGTTTTGGATTCTATTAAAAGTTTAATAACTCAAGTTAATATTCAGTTTTATTGAAAACTTCATCAAAATTATTTGCCAGGCAACTCTTTTTTATTCACGTAAAACAGCTGTTCACGAAATAACACATTAACACTCCACAAAAGCATGCCTTAGGGCATGTTCAAAAGTGGCAACATTTAACACACCGGTTTAATTTGTGTTTCCATGCAAAACAAAAACAAAAAATTAACAGGAAAAATAGCACATTTCAGAATTAGCCCACTAAACCTTAATTAAAATTTTGAAAAAAATTACAAAAAAATATTGTTAAAATATTTTCTGAAGCAACATTTAATACAATTACAAAATAAGGTATTATTATGTTGAATAACGTAATAATGGTCATTATAAAATTTTTAATAAGTAGCGTAACATTTTATAAATTTCAAGTTTATGAAAAATGTAAAAAAATACCCAGAATTCCAAAAATGCAATATTTAAAAAATTGGGTGGCTATGTAACCTCCATAGCTTTTTTGTGCAAAAAATTACAAATACCAAAATTCGGATAAAAAGGTAATAGCTGTTGAAACTTGACTTTATTTTCAAAAACCTTCAAAGTGCCTGTTTCTGGCTTTTCGAACACAGAAAGAATCCACAATAAAGTTGTGGATTTTGAAAAAAATGTGGATGTAGCTGAACCCTTTCAATGGATTTGCTCAATATATTGGACTCGTCAGATAGTAATTTTAATTATTATTTTGCAACGCTTTTTTTAAATTAAATCGTTTGGTTCAATGAAAAAAAAATGAACCATGGCAGAATTATCCAGGTAGTGTTGACAACTGCTTATTTTCTCTTTAAAAGAAAAACAGCCTGTCAAAAACAGCTGTTAGTGAAAGAAAGCGAAAAAGAAAGCAAGCGTCGAAAACTAAAATCATAAAAATCAAATAAGAATTTTTGTGCGTTTAACCCTCGGATGGGTAATGATCCGATAGTCAGTAAATGGACTATGTCGTCTGGCCAGACGAAATCTGAGATGTGCCCAATTACGAAGGTATAGCATAATGACAGGTAGGATAACGGTAGATTTATGTTTAAGAGTATTTATACATATGTATGCTATGTATGTATATTTGAGCAATATTTATCTTGTTATCTGACGAGCCCGTGGTGACCGTGGCCTAGTGGGTATAGTGCGTGGCCCCTAAGCTTAAGAACCGCGGTAGCTGGGTTCAATTCCAGCTCAGACAGAAAATTTTTTCAATCGAATTAATTTTTCTGTTCGGTCGTCACCTCTCTGCAGGCAATGGCAAACCTCAGAGAGCAAAAATTGCCATGTAAAGCTTCTTGAGAACATAAGCCGTTCGGAGTCGGCATAAAACACGAAGGTCCAGTTCTCGGTCATTTGTGATTAATCATTTAATAACACGCACAACACAATTGAATAATAGAAGCTAGATCAAAGTTCTTCCAAGGGCTGAAATGGCCAGTTTATTTTTATTTATTTTTTTATCTGACGAACCCAGGTTAAGAGAAGAATATGAAATTGAACAAAATATCACGCTATTATCTATCAGAAATTAATTTCGTCTGGGCAGACGACATAGTCCACGTATTAAGAATATGACTTAGAGACAGAAGTTATCACTATCAACATTTACATAACTTTTCAAATTTATACTTTTCATATAGAAGGAAAACTTACTCGAAAGCACAAGAAAGCGTTTGCGAATCGAACAACTAGGAACAAAGTTATTCAAAAAGAAAAACCATATCGTCTGGCCAGACGACATAGTCCACATATAAAGATTTTGACTTTGTGACAAAAGTTATTGCTACAAACATGTACAGAACTTTTCGATTTTATACTTGATTTGATTTGATTTGATTTGATTTATTTAAATTTAGAATTAGTACAGTAAGATCTTAAATGGTCTTTTAGCGTACAACAGTTAAAAACATTAATAGTCAACAGAAAATGATGAGAATAAAACTTAAAACTAGTAAATATAATTATAATTTTGCAAAACAAACCAATTTAGAGACATAGAAGAATTACAGTTGATTTCACAACTTAACTAAATATTAGCTTATCATTACTTAACAAAATAAAAGAAGGAGGAAAGGCAGTAATTAAAACATTAAAGAAGAGAAAGGAAAGAAACTTAAAGTGTAGAATAATTAAAGGTTGATAAAAAAGAGCCGCTTAGACTGTAAACAAGTATATCTTGGTATTATAAGGTTGAAGATTCTGTTCGACACACACAAACGCAGTTTTTCGAAAAGGTATAACGGAGTTTTACTAATAATCAACTTGTGCAGAAATATGCAGTTTCTTTCAATTTAGGTATACAATCAAGCTACATCCTAGAATTTCTTTGATTTTAACAGTTACATGGTCAAAACGTCTGAATTAAAATATATATCAAGTCAAGTTGTTAAACGCAACAAGAATTTCGTGGTCAGAATGAGGGTCAAGGTTACTATAAATTAGCTCAGAGTAAGTAATTATAGGCAAAATGAGTTGAACAACAAGTCTTTTTTTAGTCAAAGTAGGGGTCAATTTAGAAGTTAACCGCAGACATCTTAGCGTATAATATATTTTTTTTTATTATGTTATTCACATGGTCAAGACAAGCAAGTTTTGAATTGACATAGAATTCTAAATTTTTAACTTTGTCAACAATTTGTAGACGATTACCATTGAGACTAATTGTCGGAATTTGGTTCAAGTCCAGCTTATCCTTGGATACAGAGCTGGGCGATAAGGATTACGATTACTTTATGATTACGATTGTAGTAATCTTAAAAAAAAAAGAAATGGGATTACGATTTAAGTAATCCTCCATCGAACGATGTTAGATTACGATTGCAGTAATTGTAATTTTAAAAAATTTGAAATTACAATTACTGCAATCGTAATCTTAGCTCATTCGATGAACGATTACTGTAATTGTAATCCCATGTTTTTTTCATAAGGATTACAGTAATCGATTGCAAGGATTACTAATTAAAATTACAACTTCTAGTAAATAAAAGTAATCCTTGCAATCGATTACTGTAATCCTTACAAAAAAAACATGAGATTACAATTACAGTAATCGTTCATCGAATGAGCTTAGATTACGATTACAGTAATTGTAATTTAAACTTTTTTGAAATTACGATTACTGCATTCGTAATTTGAGATCACTCGATGAACGATTACAGTAATCCTAATTTAACAATTTTTGAAATTAGGATTAAAATAATCGTAATCCTTACCGTAATCAATTACATCTGTAATTCTTATCGCCCAGCTCTGCTTGGATATAGGAAGAACAAACGATTTATTGGCATTCAGGTAAAGATCGTTTTCAGAGGCCCACTTAGAAATAGCACTCAAGTAGTCCAATCCGGTTAGAAGGATATAGCTGAATGTCATCAGCATATGCGTGCATCGTCATATCATTACATATAGTGAAAATGTCATTAATAAATAAACTAAACAGCAGCGGTCCAAGAATAGATCCTTGTGGCACCCCAGCTTTAATTACTGCATAGTCAGACAAAGCACTGCCTATGCTCACTCTTTGCATTCTACCATCAAGATAGCTTGCAATTAAAGAAGCAGCACAATTACTAAATCTAAATAAAACGCTCAGTTTACGAATTAACAGAAAATGATTGACACTGTCAAAAGCCTTTGAGAAGTCAAGAAGACATAGGATTGTGATATTACCAGCGTCATAATTAATGGGAATATCGTCTTGAATCTTAAACATAGCAGTTGCGCAACTATGCCCTTTACGAAAACCAGATTGGGATGGAGAAAGCAGTTTTAAGGACTCAATGTGTTCATTAATTTGTTTACACATCAGAGATTCACAGATTTTAGAGAACGAGCATAAAATACTACTGGGTCTGAAATCTTGCATAGAGGAGGCATTACTGACTTTGGCAATTGGGACCACAGTAGCTAGCTTCCAAGCGTTAGGAAAACATGAAACAGTAAAACAATGATTGATAACGTGTGTTAATGGTTTAATAATGAACGGAAATATAATTTTAATAAATCTTAAAGGGATGCCATCACTACCAGTAGCATTAGACTTGATTTTCATTATTGACAATATAACATCATTTTCATCAACATTACAGAACGAAAACTGGTCGTTTACAAGGAAGTTACGAGAATTACAGAAATTACATTGGCTATCGTTAATGTTTGCAGATGACTTAAGCAAAAAAAAATTATTAAGAGCATTAGGTTCAACATCACACTTTTGATCATCTTTGCTACTAACACCAAGGCAACGGATATTCTTCCGAAGAATTTTTGTAGGAAGAGAACAACGTAATTTCTTAAAGAAGAATCTTCTCTTAGACAGTCTAGTAATAGACACAGCATTATTACGAGCATGTTTTTACAATTCCCAATTTACATCAGTAGGGTGTCTTTTCCATTTAACATAAAGTTTGTTTCTTTTATTGATAGCGACTTTGACATAAGACGTAAACCATGGACATAACTTATTTCGAGCAATGGACTCGCGAATAGGCACAAAGTTATCAAAAGCATGTTTGACGTACGCGACGAAAACATTTAACTTATCGTCAACAGATTGGCTTAACCAACAGTCATCCCAACAGATGTTAGACAAATATTCATACAATAGACTGTAATCAATGGACTTGAAATCACGATACGAAACAGATATTTGAGAGGAAAGATGACAAGGTTTAAAATTAATTGTGCAAAATAACAGGTCATGGTCAGATATAAACGAAATTTGGTCGAAAAGTAAAAGTGAAGAAACATCAGACAAAATACAGAGATCAATTAAACTAGGGGTAACATGAGGCGCAAAGCACTTTGGAGATGAGGAGTTAATAATGGTCATTCCAGTCGCACTTACTTGGTCACATAAATTTTCAGTCACACTGTCCTTATTAAGAATATTAACATTAAAATCACCACAAATAGCAAAACAGTCATAATCTATTAAACGTTGAGACAAGTCACTAAAAAATGGTTCAAGACTAAAAGATCTATGAGAATTATAAACATACGAAACAAGCAATTCAACAATTGTCAACAATTGTCAATTCAACATTTAAAAATTCAATATCCGACTGACAAGACTGACTTACAAATTTTACGGTGAGACAAGATTTACAGTATATCGCAACTCCACCACCGTTTTTATCAATTCTGTCATTCCTAAAAAGCATATAGTTACTAATATTAAGATAATCATTGGGAATGTCAGGATTGAACAGATACACAGATAACATCAATGCTGGATTCTTGAAAAACATAGCGTATACAGCCTAATTTAGACTTCTTCTTCTAAACTTCTTGCATTGAAGTGAACAATAGATAAACCATCGCGTTGCTTACAGAGGATATTTAACAAAACTTTACTATTATCATCAATAGCACTAGATGGATTAGAATGCATCAAAAGAGACATAAAACGAACAACGAGAAGCTATCTTTGAGATAAAACAAAAGGGAAAAATATAAAGAGAGAGAACACATATGATAACAAGAAAAAAATGAGAGAGAGAGACAACAAGTGTGATAGAGTAAGATAGAGGGTAATAAAAAAATTAAAAAAATTACAAGTAAGCTCCACAAATTATATAATATCATTTGGTAGTTCATTAAAATGGATTGCTGCCAAAGAATCAAGATCAGCTTCACTATGTACTGCAATCGTTGCATCTCCTCGGTTAACACGTACTTGTACAACGCCACGTATTGAAAAAACATTGAAAAGCTTATTTTCACGTTTAAGCTTGATTCCTGCTTGCAAGATTCTTCTCGCATCACTAGATAGGCTGTCAAATATAAATATCTTGCTGTCCAGATCGAAACCAGCCCCTCTAAGTGTAACTGCAGCTCTTGCTCTCTTTCTGTAATCGGCGAAACCTTTCAGCACACGAGCACGGTCGTACGGAGAATAGAATTTTATAATGATGACAGAGTTAGGATGTTGAGTTGAGGGCTTAGGACGGAAAATGTCTCGAACTTGAGGCGCCAGGAAAGCAATGGAGCGACAAATCTGATTAAATATGCTTTTCAAATTTTCACCATCAGAAAATGGCACTCCAACTAAAATCGCATCCGATGTAATGTCTTTCTCTGAAGATTTAGTGTGCGCTTGCAATTTAAGTGATTCCACTTCAGCTTTTAAGCGAGAAAGAACGAGTAGCTCAGCATCAATTAACGAAATTTTATTATTTAGATCAGCGATGCAAGAGTGTACTAATATAGTTTCACACTCAATATTAGCGTTGAGTTTTGACTCTAGAGTAGATAATTCGTCGGTGAGTTTGACATTGATTGCAGCAACTTCTCTCTATTATCTCTCTATTGAAGTTATTAGCAAAATTGGCCTAGAGGGTGTTAAAGAGTGAGTAAGTGTGCTGACGAAGACGTTCCTCAGAAAGCTTCAATTCTTCTCTTGTATTAGCTTTAAGCCGCTCTTCAAGAGCATAGAGCTGCGTAGTAAAAAGATCTGTACTGCCTGATTTTGGCGTGCCTTCTGCTTTAGCAGTACCACAAGGAGCAAACTCATGCTGTTGGCGCGTCAACATTGGAGAAGGAGACATCGGCACAAAAGTCAATCAAAAGTGTCGTTTTCTGTATATCTTGCACCATACGTCTTCAGTTAAGCTTTGCTGTACTTAGCGTGGAAGTTGACAGCGAGAGCAGCGACATGTAGAGACAGCAACAGCAAAACAGCACCGGCGAAACAGCAACCAGACAGGCAGTTGAATACTATTGCAAAATTAAAAGTTTGGGGGGTTGCGTCTTGGTAACAATGTTTGCTGGGATGCGTCTTAGTAACGATGGGTTGCGTGGGATGTGGAGTTTGTGAAGTTTGGAGTGGAGTTTGTGAAGTTTTGACAGTTCAGTATCTACCACTGCTATCATCAACGTGACTTATATCAAAAAAAGTTATTTTAAGTAAAAAGTATCTATTTTTTTACAGTGGTTAAGGTTTTCGTGTGTCAATTTCGTGTGTGTGCAGTGTTAATTAACAATGAAGTGCAGTGAAGAGTTAGTAACACTCACTGCGCAACCAGCCAATACGATAGTGTTCGGCGACAGCATAAATACCAGTAACCGAGGTGGAACAAACGATGAAACACGAAAAAGTGCAGACAAGTCAGCAGCGCAGTAGCAGCAACAGCAGCACCAGCAACATCGGTAAACATTTAGCAACGGGCGACACTTGAGTGTACGCAAAAGACACTTCGTTGTATACAGGTCTGAATATTTGTAATGTTTTATATTTTAAATTTTATTAATTTAAAATATTATTTATATTAAATTAACGAGTAAAGGTGCGGGACACTTTAATCTGTAGAATCGGCTGCTGTAGAAACAGAACTTCTTAAAGATATATTTTAAAAAATCACGGAGCCAAAAATATAACAACCGGTTAAGTAAGGTGGAAAATAAATTTAGAGAGATATTTAACATTAAAGTCAGTTGGATTTTCGATTTTGTGCCGAAGCCAAAAATTAATTATATGTTTCTTTTGTACAAAGTACAAGTACAAAGTACAATAAATTCATAAAAAATGTTATTTTAAATTTTAAGCCGTTTATTTAAAGAGCCGAAAGAATATGAATAGTAAATATTTACAAACTTCATATTCATATTAAGAATAATAAAATTTTGAAAATATTTGAAGTTTGAAAACCCCTTAACTTGCAAAATAAATTAGGAAGGAAGAAAAAAGGTCATTTCCAGTATCTACAGACCAAACTAAATTTTGATAAATATATCAGAACTTTGAAAAATGGTCGAGCACATCGATTTGATGATTTGTTTTTTTTTCATCCTATGAATGTACTACCCCATGCGTTCAAATAAGCTTCAATCTATCAATTAAATAATTTTTTAAAAGTTATAATATTAAAACATTTCTTAAAACGATTAAACTTATTTTTTACTATATGCAGTTTTAACATCCTTCCTCCCCATTTTTCTATCGCTTTAACATTTTTCTACATACCATATCTAGCTGAACACCGATTGTCATTATCCCTGCGTCAACATATACTGAAATAAAGTGTTTCATTATTTTTGAAATACCCTATATTCCCCAATGTACACAATATATATACACAATGTACTTTCCAACAGCAACCACTTAATTTTATTACTCCAGCATTAGTTCTTACCCAGGTATTGTATTTTTCCTAATCAAAACGATACTCCATATACATACAAAAATACATGTGCACAGAAGCAGAACACATCTTAATTAAACAACCAATTCAATAAAGGAAAAAAAAACAAACAAAAAAATCCCCAACGCGTTAACTTTTTCAACAGAAAAAAAGTCACACAAATTCTACATCTATACTATTCTATAAAATTGAAGTGAGAATTTAAAGTTACGACTCTCTCACAAAAATGAGCACTATCTTTGTGAAAAATAGCTGATGGCAAATTTGAAGCAAAGCGAAATGAAACGAAGCTTGTGAAAGTGTTTGTTTTTTAACTTTATGCGTTTGCCAGGACCTTCAACTAGTTTATCTTATTCTGCCGACGTGTTTTAAGCTTATCGTCTTGCTGTAATATACCAAGCTTCCAGCTCCGAGCCTAATTATTACCAACAAATTGCGAAGGATTTGCTACTGCTGCTATTATTAAAGCTGCTGCTCTATTTCTTTACATGTCAGATTTTCTTTTGCACACAATTTCTTATCGCGTGCTCTTTTTTGCTTTTTGATTAACTGCAGCTTGTTTTGAAAACATATATGTATGTTCTATTTAACAAAACAAAAACAGCCTTTAAAGCAGCATTAGCGAACGATCAAATACTTTTCTAAGAGTTTCTTATAACGAATCACTTGATACTTATAAGCAACCTCGCTCTTTTTGAGAAAATTTTTTGACAGCTATAGCAAAATTTATGGTGTGGTGAACAAACTGCTTCCACCTGGATAATAACACCATGTTCGTGCTCAGCTAGCACAGCGCAATAAAAAAAAGTGAAAAGTCTCGAGCAAGGCGAAAAGTAAGATACATATAAATGCAGAGCGGCGCTCCAAAAAAAAAAAAAATAACAATTTTTTTATTTCTTTGACATGTATTGTATTAACCTAATAAAGACGATGATGTCATATGGCATCACTAAGTCGGATGTCGCAAAACTAACCCACATAAAAATAAGTCAAAATCAAAATTACGAAAAAAGGCACTTAGTAGGTAGGATATGAGAGTTCTGGCGCAAGGAGCAGGATTTTGTATGAGAGTTCTGGCGCAAGCAGCAGGAGCAGGATTTTGTATGAGAGTTCAGGCGCAAGGAGCAGGAGCAGGATTTTGTATGCCGGTTCTGGCTCAAGTAGCAGGAGCAGGATTATGGATTGACGGAGCAGGATCAGGACTAAAGCAAGTGGTAAAAAAGTGTAAGTGAATTTTGATGGGTGGTGAAAATGTGTAGCGGAATTTTAATTGGTGATGAGATCGTTTGGGGAATTTTGATGTATTGCACACAGGCGTCTTTGAGGTAACTTTTATAAAAGAGGTTAATAAAATATTGCAATATTTTATTTCGACATTTATAAAATCAAAATAACACACATTTATATCTACAATTATTGCAAAAATGTCCCTATACTTGTGTAGAAAATTGTATGTACTATTCATAATTTGATGTTAACTTATCGAAAGGTCAACTCAAAAGTAGATTGAAAACTAATGTATGATTAGATCTATGTAAACGCATGGTTAGTTGTTATGTCTTGTGTTGTCCCTGAGCCCAACCCATATTATGGTGGGTAAATTTTTCTCACTTTGGATTGTTTTGGACCGCTCTTATCGATATCATTGGGGCTATTCACGGTTTGAGCGTACTTTTAACAAATCGTATTTATAGCATTTGTTATTGTTTGAATTGTGAGCACCTCGCCATGTGACTGTCGTATAAAAAGACTGTGCAACTCTATGATGTATGTGATTATGCGGCTGTAGACAGAGCATAAAAATACGAGGTACAAAAAACACCTCCAAGGGCTGCTTTTATTTACGAGTGCCTGCGTATTTGCATTTGTATGCAAAACAACAGCAAAGCAAAATGCGCTTTCGTAAATTGGCGTACAAATAGCGGATCGAACAAATGGCAGACCAGCGTATTCGAACTGTGAATGGCCTTATTGAGATGTTTTGATGTTATTTGGGCTGGTTCTTAAGATGATCCAATGCGGAGAAAGTGCGAAAAAGCTGTAGTAGCTGAACTCTATTGTTATTGCATATAATTTTGTACACTTTATTATTTATATACACTGAAAAGCTTCTGGAAAAATTAATGAAGAAATCTTATTGTTGCTGTTGCTGTTTGCAGGTTTTTTTTTTACTATTAACAAAATTTTATAATTTCTTTAATAAAAAATTCTTTTTTAATGCTTATTATTAAATTAATAAATTCTATTTGGGTTTTTCAAGTAGACTTTGAAAATAAGAATTTGAAACATAAATGACCACAATTTATAGTATTAAAATGTTGATATCTAAAATTATTATAGCTAATCTTTTTCCCTAAATATTGTATTAATTGCTTTGATGGCTGCAAGTTTCCAAAGCTATCAAAAAATTCAAATTCATTATGATTTTTCCAATGTGAAATTTTCTTCAAAGCACCAACCAGCATTTTTTTTAATGAATTGCTTTCAGCTTCATTCAATGATACAAAAATTCGTGGTAGATAAAACTCCAAGATTACGATTACGATCAACTTCAAAACCATTAGGAGAGTTAATTTAAACGGATAATAATTAAAATATAATAAAATGAAAAGTATTTATCTAGTATTTTAAAAAATTCTGATAAGCTATATTCAAGTCTGCATTAGGAAGGCTAGAAGAAGTGAAACTAAACAAGAAAAAAGGTAAGCAAAAATAAACTATTAGTGAAAACCAAATCCAGTGTCTGATTCATGTTCATAGAACACCTTTGTTTTTACATACATCTGATTTATTATTGGTTTTATCTTTTGAACCCTAAACTAACCAAACCTTTAAGAGAATGATCCTTCATAGAAATATCGAGTGTCTAAAGGCTGGATTAGCCAAGCGTAAGGTAACGTAGCGCGACGTTGCCAATTGTCAAGCTAAAATCTGTTTAATGATAAATGTGTACAAGTCGTTACCGAAATCGTAACGTGGCGTGACGCAGCGTAGAAGTCTGTAGAAAATAGATTTCTACGCAACGTTACGATTTTTGGTAGTTCGACAGCTGTGTTACAAGCGAAAAAATTTGTTTAACTTCACATTTTTGTAAATTTTAATACTATATAAGAAAGAATGCAATCTTTTATTGACGAGGAGAAGTAAATAAGCCTTCTAGAATAAAATGAGTGCCCTGCACTACGCCGCCTGCACTACGTTGGATTACGATTTCGGTAATCGCTTATCCTCGAGGCAACGTCGCACTACGCTACATCCCGCTGCGCCACCTCACGTTACGCTTGGGTAATCAAGCCTTAAGCCATTAAGCCATGTCATAACGTCTTAACAAACAAAGAAAGAAAAACAAAAGAAAAAACTTTATGGCAAGGTTGCAAACCAGTGTTTGGCAAACACGAGCGCACACGCACAAACGTTATGTATGCTTGTGTTCGTTTTCTGAGAGATAGACTGAACGCTGCTAAGCTTTACACCTCAGCTATGCAGTATTTCTCTGCTACGCCGCATCGTTTGTGTGCTTTTCCGATCATGTCTGTGTGAAGAAAACATTTGTGCCGAGCACGCGTGCCTATGGCGTGCCAAACACTGTTGTAAACTATTGAAAATGAAGGTTATAAACACTATTTATGAGAAAGTAATATCCTTCAATAACATAACTCCTCTTCCAACTTAAGGTTACAAAGAAACTGAATACTTTTATGAGTTTATGAACATCCTGATGTCAAATAATTTTTTTGTAAAGACCTTATTAATACTTACTTAAACGTCTTACAAAATACGAAAAACATTATGGCAAGGTTGTTAACTATTGGAATGAAGGTTATGCAAATTATACATATTGAAAAGTAATATCCTTCAATAAAATAACTCTTAAAATAACTAACCGAGTGCTTGCTTCATGTTGATAGAATATCTTTGTTGTTCTTACATACACCAGTTTTTTTTTCGTTCTATCTTTTGGACGCAAAACTAACCAAACCTTTGAGAGAATGATCCTTCATAGAAAAATCGAGTGTCTAAGCCATTAAACTATGTCACAACGTCTTAACAAACAAACAAAGAAAAACAAAAGAAAAGGCTTTATGGCACGGATGTAAACTATTAGATATGAAGGTTATAAGCACTATTTATGAGAAAGTAATATCCTTCAATAAAATAACTCTTTCTTCTATCTTGAGTTTACAAAGAATCTATGAGTATTTTTAATGAGTTTATGTCATAAACTTTATGAACATCCTCGTGACAAATAATTTTTTGGTAAAGGTCTTATTAATACTGCTCTAAACGTTTTAACAAAAAAAAAAAGGATAATTTTATCGTTATGCACTGTTGTCAGTTTCATCTCTATTTAATAATTTTTAATATTGATTTTAAAATACTTTCTAGAGATTTAAAACTTTTAATTATCCTGAACTAATGTGTTATTAGATATGTAATGTACACATATATAATTTTCAGACCTTCTTTACTATTTTCCTTACATTTAGATGAGAGTTTAAATAAAAATAATTTTATATGTAAAAAATTTATTGCTCTTAAGAAAGTATTTAACTTTCAATATAAATAAAGAAAGAATATAAACTTTTAAATATATTATAGTTGTTATTTAATACTTAAATTATATCAAATAAACACCAATCGTCAGATTATAACAAATACTCGTAATGTCAATAACAATCTCTTTAAGCGGTACCTCATCAACACTGATAGGAAAATATTTTCTACCAATGGAATTGAGCGGAAAATATGTTTGTGGACTTATTGACTTTGTAACATTTAATTCTATACCCAATGTAGATGTACAAAACAATCCATTTCACATAGGAAAAGTTCATATGAACCCAGAACTTGAAGATATCGCTTTTTTCTTGGAATCATCTATAAAGTATGTTAATAAATAGATTTCCCTTGTAATTGAATCCACCCAGCGGGTAAAAGTAGCGCTGAAACACTAATGATGATGCGCTGTTTTTTAAGCAAGCAGCGCATCTTTTTTGATGAAGCTTACTTTCCTTTTTTGTTCTACGTGTCCGCAAAAGTAGGCGCATTTTTTCTGCATCTTTGGTAAGCTTTGAGGATGCAGTTAAATTCGAAAACAACATTAAAGATAAATAAATAAACTGCTTTGTATAGTCTGGGATTGAACTCGGACTGCGTAGCTTAGAGTCGAATGTCTTAACACTGTGCTATTTTCTTGCTTGAATTTGTATGAAAAAAATGTAGATAAAAATATACGCTCAAAAACTCTGAAGTCTGAAGAGCGCGTCCTTAAAGCGTACCAAAACTGCGCATAAAATGCGGTGCTTCTACAAGCGCTTTTTATTTTTCCGCTGGGCAACAACAACACTCTTAAAACTCAAATTGCAACATCCGTAGGTATAGATTTTTCGAAACCAAATAGCATAGGACAGCTACTTGGATTTAGCAAAAGGTTGTTGCGAGTAAATGAATCATCACATGATTATTATTCTGATGAGGGTGTGCGATTTGAATCTGATTTACCTTTGAATATTACGAATGTTAACACAACTGGGTCATATATTAATAAAACTTCAGTACATACTATTCATGAATTTCCTCTCCATGTCTCACCTGGATATAAAATAAATGAGAAGCCTCGAAATGTCATTTACTTACCTGTCAACTGTCAAGAAATAAACAACATAGCCATAAGAGTCTTAAATCAAGACGGTGATCTTATCAATTTTCGAGGAGATAAAATTTCTATAAGACTTCATTTTAAGCCCGAGTAAGAAAATGATAATCTACACTAGGAATAATAAAAGCGTAACTGAAAAAAGATTTGTATTAAGTCCTGCATCAACACTCGATCGAGTACATACAAAAAATAAACTGTTGACAACATCTAACATAGAATATTTAAAATCCTTGGGATTTCATCTTCAACAATGAACGAAATATTAAATGTCCTTCAAAAACCTATGTATGATGATATTATTATTAAGAGGGAACATCATAGCTACTCTCCATATTTGAAATCATTCAACAATAATAATGAGATTCGTATACCAATTCAAAATCAATATCTCTTTGTCCTACCAAGTGAGAGTATGATTTATATTCATGGCTTTATAGCTAAACATGAAGGAGGGAAAGATGTGGGAGCAACGGGAGTGAAATTTAAAAACAACTTTGTTTCATATCTTTTTGATGAAATTCGGTATGAAATTAATGGTTTTGAAGTTAATTGTACTCGTAATCTTGGAATTTCATCCACCATGAAAAATTTTGTATCATTGAATGAAGCTGAAATCAATTCATTAAAAAACGCTGGTTGGTGCCTTGAAGAAAATTTCACATTGGAAAAAACTCTAAGTGTTATAATTAACAATAAAAAAAATAAAAAATAGTACCTCTTAAATTTTGATGGACATTGATTAGTCCTGTTCTTCTTCTGTGGAGTCTTCTCGTCCACTCCTCTCTTCTACTTCTGCGCTCATTTGCACGGATTTGAAGGTACTTCCTTTGTGCCATTTTGCTGTTTTAAATAAAGTGTTTTGTAAGTACGTTGTTTCGTTGGCAAAGAACCAATAATTCTATTAGCCTTATAATAAAATGTATGGATATTTATATTCATAGCTTTTTGAAAAAGTATATGAAATTTATTTTTACCTAAACTCTCATCTAAATGTAAGGAAAATAGTAAAGAAAGTCTGAAAATTATGTATGTGTACATTACATATCTAATAACACATTAGTTCAGGATAATTAAAAGTGTTAAATCTCTAGAAAGTACTTTAAAATCAATATTAAAAATTATTAAATAGAGATAAAACTGACAACAGTGCATAACGATAAAAGTATCCTTTTTTTTTTTTTTTTTTTTTTGTTAAAACGTTTAGAGCAGCATTAATAAGACCTTTACCAAAAAATTATTTGTTACGAGGATGTTCATAAAGTTTATGACATAAACTCATTAAAAATACTCATAGATTCTTTGTAAACTCAAGATAGAAAAAAGAGTTATTTTATTGAAGGATATTACTTTCTCATAAATAGTGCTTATAACCTTCATATCTAATAGTTTACATCCGTGCCATAAAGTCTTTTCTTTTGTTTTTCTTTGTTTGTTTGTTAAGACGTTGTGACATAGTTTAATGGCTTAGACACTCGATTTTTCTATGAAGGATCATTCTCTCAAAGGTTTGGTTAGTTTAGGGTCCAAAAGATTGAACGAAAAAAAATCTGGTGTATGTAAGAACAACAAGGATATTCTATCAACATGAAGCAAGCACTCGGTTAGTTACTTTAAGAGTTATTTTATTGAAGGATATTACTTTTCATCTATATATATATAATGGAATGTGTGTTTATTTATTTGTTTGTTTGTACCTTATAGGAGACCAAACCTCTGGACCGATCTTCCTGAAATTTTCACAGCATTTAACTGGGACTCTGGCTTGATTAATAGGGTACTTTTTTCGACCACGCCCGCTTTTACGCCCACTTTTTTAAAATTATGTAATTGCTCCCATATAGTTTTTAACAGATTTACTTCAAATTGTATACACATTATACTCCAGGCGAGGTAGAAATAAACATTTCTTACGCCACGCCCCCTTTCACGCCCCTTTTCACGCCAAATTTAAGTTTTAAACTTTTTGTTCTCTGTAAAAATTTGTTCCTTCCAACGGATTATTTTTTATTTGGTAGTATATTGCTCTTAATACTGTTAACGTCGCCATATTACTATGGACCACGCCCACTTCACCGCCCCCTTTTTTAATTCAGATACTTACTTATACCACTAACAATGTTTGCTCCACAAAATACTTTTTTTGTATTATGTATTTACCTAAAGTTTTATATACTTTTTATCTACAGGTAAGGTAGCCATAGATTTTTTTATTACAAAATCCCCCTTTTTCGCCCCATTTAACTTTAATTATAATTAATCTGCTCTCAATCTACATATATAAAAATGAATGTCTGTCTGTCTGTTTGTTTGTTTGTTTGTGCTTTATAGGAGGCCAAACCCTTGGACCGATCTTCCTGAAACTTACACAGAATTTTACTATGACTCTGGAAAGAATAATAGGCTATATGAAGTTTTTATTGGACAAAGGGGCATGGCACTGCCCATATAACCCAAAAATTTAAATCGCCAAATTTTAGGCATTTTCTGACCTACGTTGATGCTATTTGGTACATATGGTATTGGCATAATTAGAAATACGTACCAGGAGAAAAGTGGGTGGGACCACGCCCCTTTTTAGGAAAATTAAAAATCGCAATATAGTCTTTACTACTGTACCTATCGTCATTACATTTTCACAATAGGATATTCTTACGAAATAATAAATTCTTGACTATATAAAGTTGTGAGTGGAAGAAGGGGCGTGGCCTCGCCCATATAACCCAAAATTTAAAATCGTCATATCTTGGGCATTTTTTGACCAACGGCGGCAGTATTTGCTATATATGGTATTGGCATGAATAGAAATACGTACCAAAAAAAAGTGGGCGGAGCACGCCCCTTTGTTTGCGATATATTTTAGGATGGACCTGATAACCGATCTTAAATTTTCACAGCGTTCAGCTTTGACTCAGGAATACTTATTACATGATAATATTTTTCGACCATGAACACTTCTGCACCTACTTTTTTACTACGTTTATTAACGGCTTTACCACAAATTTAAAATACATATTAATTAAAATAGTGGGGTAGCCCCATTCTCTTTCTTCCACCACTGTCTTCAAAACAGCTGATTTTATAATACGTGTTAATTAAAATAGAGAGTGGGGTAACCCCATTCTCATTCTCCCACATTTGACTGCAAAACAGCTGATTGTGTAATTGCTGCTTTTTGATTGGTCTAAAAATAAAAAGGGAGAGCATGAAGCAAATTACATGCGATTCAGTGCTGAATTCTAATTGGTTTACAACAAAAAAAGAGGCGAAGCACTGCAATAATTAAATTAAATAAATAAATTTTTGTAAATATATAAATACTTTTAATTTTATTTTATACGAGGGGGGTAGCGAAGCACACCGGGTTCAGCTAGTTATGTATATTTTGCATAACCTTCATTCCAATAGTTAACAACCTTGCCATAATGTTTTTCGTATTTTGTAAGACGTTTAAGTAAGTATTAATAAGGTCTTTACAAAAAAATTATTTGACATCAGGATGTTCATAAACTCATAAAAGTATTCAGTTTCTTTGTAACCTTAAGTTGGAAGAGGAGTTATGTTATTGAAGGATATTACTTTCTCATAAATAGTGTTTATAACCTTCATTTTCAATAGTTTACAACAGTGTTTGGCACGCCATAGGCACGCGTGCTCGGCACAAATGTTTTTTTCACACAGACATGATCGGAAAAGCACACAAACGATGCGGCGTAGCAGAGAAATACTGCATAGCTGAGGTGTAAAGCTTAGCAGCGTTCAGTCTATCTCTAAGAAAACGAACACAAGCATACATAACGTTTGTGCGTGTGCGCTCGTGTTTGCCAAACACTGGTTTGCAACCTTGCCATAAAGTTTTTTCTTTTGTTTTTCTTTCTTTGTTTGTTAAGACGTTATGACATGGCTTAATGGCTTAGACACTCGATATTTCTATGAAGGATCATTCTCTTAAAGGTTTGGTTAGTTTAGGGTTCAAAAGATAAAACCAATAATAAATCAGATGTATGTAAAAACAAAGGTGTTCTATCAACATGAATCAGACACTGGATTTGTTTTTCACTAATAGTTTATTTTTGCTTACCTTTTCTCTTGTTTAGTTTCACTTTTTCTAGCCTTCCTAATGCAGACTTGAATATACCTTATCAGAATTTTTTTAAATACTAGATAAATACTTTTCATTTTATTATCTTTTAATTATTAGCCGTTTAAATTAACTCTCCTAATGGTTTTGAAGTTGATCGTAATCGTAATCTTGGAATTTCATCCACCATGAAAATTTTTGTATCATTGAATAAAGCTGAAAGCAGTTCATTAAAAAAAAATGCTGGTTGGTGCCTTGAAGAAAATTTCACATTGGAAAAAACTTCCTGAAAAATTTAAATGAATTTTGATAGCTTTGGAAACTTGCAGCTATCAAAGCAATTAATACAATATTTAGGGAAAAAGATTAGCTATAATAATTTTAGTTATAAACATTTTAATACTATAAATTGTAGTCATTTATGTTTCCAATTCTTATTTTCAAAGTCTACTTAAAAACCCCAAATAAAATTTATTAATTTAATAATAAGCATTAAAAAAGCATTTTTTATTAAAGTAATTATAAAATTTTGTTAATAGTAAAAAAAAACCTGCAAACAGCAACAGCAACAATAAGATTTCTTCATTAATTTTTTCAGAAGCTTTTCAGTGTATATAAATAATAAAGTGTACAAAATTATGAATAGTAAATACAATTTTCTACACAAGCATAGGGACATTTTTGCAATAATTGTAGATATTAATGTGTGTTATTTTGATTTTATAAATGTCGAAATAAAGTATTGCAATATTTTATTAACCTCTTTTATAAAAGTAACCTCAAAGATAACATGCTCTGAATTCTTCCCACCTGCCATTCCTCATAGACCACCTGTGGTGACATACACATAACATTTTTATTCTTTAGAATACTTCTATCAATGCAAGAGAAAGTTCGACCTGTTTTTGTTGGATGTTTATTTGCTTTGTGGTTCTGATGGTTATCTTATTTTACTTTTCTAGCATAAGGGATGAACAATTTTTTTCACATATATTGCACATTATGATGAAATAGATGTAAGTATGAAAAATAATCTTTTCGTTTGTCTATAGAAAATGGATTTTGCTACTGCTTTTTAAAATGTGTTATTTTATATTTACATGTGTGTTACGTTTAAATAATTTGTTCGTTACATTATATTCATAGGGTGTGTTGTGCTCTTACTTCTTCTTCTAGGTTTCCTTTATGTTAAGTAAAAATTCCTAGGTTTGGCTCCTGCTCCAT
The DNA here is from genome assembly GCA_963920525.1 of Dichetophora obliterata. Taxonomy (NCBI): domain Eukaryota; kingdom Metazoa; phylum Arthropoda; class Insecta; order Diptera; family Sciomyzidae; genus Dichetophora; species Dichetophora obliterata. Next base: position 145,267,322 of record OY986436.1, on the reverse strand, counting down.
AAAAATTTCCTACAAATTTGACTTTTACGTCCACCTGTGTGCAATACATCAAAATTTCCCACACGATCTCATCACCAATTAAAATTCCGCTACACATTTTCACCACCCATCAAAAAATTCACTTACACTTTTTTACCACTTGCTTTAGTCTTGATCCTGCTCCGTCAATCCATAATCCTGCTCCTGCTCCTTGAGCCAGAACCGGCACACAAAATCCTGCTCCTGCTCCTGCTCCTGCTCCTTACGCCAGAACTCTCATAAAAAATCCTGCTCCTGCTCCTTGCGCCAGAACTCTCATATCGTACCTACTGCACAGGTTTGAAAAAATTATCCTGTCTTTAAGGCGTTAAGGAGATTGATAATAAATAAAAAGTAAAAAAAATTTAAAAAATATGCTTTTACTTAAAAAATATAAAGTAAAAAAAATTTTTTAAATATAAGCTTTTATTTAAAAAAGACGTGAACTAAAAAGAAAAAAAAAACGTATTTAAGTGACATTTGTCATATATGTATATATAAGGTATATTCTAGGTGCAGAAGAACCCTCTCTTAGTTACTCCTCATCATAATACAAGCGTACGTAAATTGGTAAGTTCTTAGGACTTATATAAATTTAGAATTTTTCAAATACATTTCTATTTAAAAGCTTAAGGTACTGATATTGTGTAGTAAACCTGTATAATGGATCGCAGTTTATATACAGGTTAGCTTACTAAAAGATTCAATGCCACTGATAATGTGTAGTTAACCTGTATAACGGATCGCGGACATCGGTGCTTCAAGCTTTTAAATATAAATGTATTTGAAAAATTCTAAATTTATATAAGTCCTTAAAACTTATCAATTTACGTACGCTTATGTTATGATGATGAGTAACCAAGAGAGGGGTTCTTCTGCACCTAGAATATACCTACTACATACATATATGACAAATGTCACTTAAATTTTTTTTCTTTATAGTTCACGCCTTTTTTAAATAAAAGCTTATTTTTTAAAAAAAATTTTTACTTTTTATTTATTTTTTACTTTTTAGTCTTAATGGTTTATTATTATATTTGGAGATATAGCATTTTTATTGATTTGTGGGCGGTAAAACTGGGTGTGGCAGAACATTTTATTATAATATTGCATTGCCACCGGACTTACATATGAATGCTAAAATTCAGATTAATCGGATACCAACAAGTTTGCAAAATTGCGAAAAATGGTTTGCAAATTTTGACGGACATACAAACATACGAACGAAGCAAGTTATAATCAGCCCCGTAGTTTTGAAGATATAGGATTTTTATTTATTTGTGGGCGGTAAAAGGGATTGTGGCACCAATTTTTCCTCAACCATCCTCTACATAAAGGAAATTAACTGCCAAATTTTAGCTGAATCAACCCCCTAGTTTATGCTTTAGTTGATGGAACTTTACTGTTTAAATTTCAGCTGAATTAGCCCCATAGTTTTAGAGATATAGCATTTTTATGGATTTGTGGGCAGTAAAAAGGGGAGTGGCAAAAAAATTTCCTAAATTATCCTTTACTCGAAGGAAATTTACTTCCAAAATTTCAGCTGAATCGGCCCAGTAGTTTTAGAGATATAGCATTTTTATTTATTTGTGGGCGTTAAAAGGGGGTGTAGCAAAATTTTTTATCATAATATTGCATTGTCATCGGACTATGTATGCTAAATTTCAGCTTAATCGGATACCAACAAGTTGTAGGAAAATGGCTTGCAAGTTTTGAGAACATACATCGTTCATACATACATACTTACGAACGAAGCAAGTTAAACAAAAGCTTATAAAAACGTCTGTGGCGAAGTCGTGGACAACAGTGGCCCGCTAGTCATAAATAAAACCAGTCGCATAGAGTTGAAAAGTAGAAAACCAATTCAATCCAATATTTTCTACCAATTCATGTAGGGTAGAAACAAAATTGAATAAAGTCAGATATATGATTCGTTTTTCAAAAGCAAGTTTTTCCTACCATTCAACTCGATGCTTGTTTTTTTTTCAAGTAGCTTGATTTTCAATTTACTTGTTGAAGATCTCTGGTGGGCATCTTCCCCTAGGTAAATAAGTTGTGCACCGTTACCGGCGTTTCCGCGGGGGTCTATAGGTCCATTGCGAATCCCTTTTTTATTTTTATCGTAGTACCATAATAACCATAAATATTTCGATTATTCCTCAAACCAGTCTGTGCTTTTTATGAACCTCCAGATGTCTAGCAGTGGTATGTTCGCTAAATCTTCCAGGTGTGTGAAAAATCTTTTCCCCATATATCGGAGTCGACGATTCTGTAGACTTGGACATTCGCATAGAAGGTGAGTTATTGTTTCTGTTTCTTCCGGATCCTTGCAGCTCCGACAAAAGTCTGGGGCTGTTATGTTCATTCTATTAGCCATTACCCCAATGGGGCAATGACCTGTTAGAACTCTCACAAGAATCCGGATTTCTCGTTTGGCCAAAAGCAGAAGGCTTTCGGTTTTCTTCTCTTAAGCTCTACAATATCTTCCCCTACAATAAGAAATAATTTTTTATTCGATACAGTCGGCTACCCCGTAAAGATAACACTAGTGAAAAATTTGTAAAAATTTGTTTAAGCGGCGAAAACGAAATTGCTAGTTCGATTGAGTATTTTTTCTCGATAATAAAAATCGTTAAGACTTTTCCAGGTTGGTTCATATTTTTTCTTTAAGAATTTTTCAATTTTTTTGAGTTGTGAAAAATATGCCCCCAATTATGGTCAGATATTTAAAAAAGTATTTATTTATATTACAAATTTTAAACATATTTGCAAACCAGAGATTTATACCTTATATTTAAGCTATCACTTGATCTTCATTTATTCAGTAAAGTTTTCTGAATACTACAATTTTGAAAGAGTTAGAAATATACTTACTTACCCAGTAGCGGATGGAATATATTCCGAATATATGAAGCATCAATTACCTTGTAATGACCACTACTTCCGACTATATTATTTTACTATGCATAAAAAGCCTTACATTTAACATTGAATGAGATAGGAGGTAAGTGATCGCCTCCCTTCAGCATTACCTAGAAGTTATGGAGTAACATACTACTTGTATTAAGTTATTCGAATGTACTCTTTGGGAAGCAACTATGGAATGAATTACTAGTAACAGCAATTAGCAATGAGAAAGAAAAAACCAGTTCTGCAAGGCACTACAAGTAATGAATTCAGAAATTTGTTCTATTTTTCAGTTAATAATAAATTGCTTTATTATGAAAAAAATAGCCACGTAACAAGTTTAAAGCATCTGCTTCTTAGCACATTACAAGTAATGAATTATTTGAGCACTTCTTGGTATTGCAGAAAGCAGGCAATCACTTTATTTGTATCTCATTGAAAGGAAAGTATAAAGGCGGAATAACTGACCACGTTCAGCAAGTTCTATAAGTATTTTATTGTAAGTTTTTGAGCGTTATCCCTCTCCACACTCAATGAGAGAGTAACAAAAAATTGCTACATGCTCTTTGATTGGACTAGAATAATTTAAATTTTTGCAGAAAACTTTCTGAAGGTGATATGTAAATTCCGCTTAAGATATTTTAAATTTGAATTTCATTTATTTATGTTTGTAAATGTTTGTTTATAAATATGTATGTTACACATGTTATACTAATACAAATGATTTTTTTGTATATAAAAATGTTTGATTGAATTTGTTGCTTTCAGGGTTTTCCCAACTTCATGGACTGGCGCTTAGCTTTGTTTGCGATGCAAACTTTTTTGAAATGTGCGTTTTTGAACAACTTAAATGAATGACGCACCTCTTTAATGAAACGCATTTCGTCATATCCTTCCCTCTTACTGGCTTCTAAAGTAAATATAAAGAATAAGCTTATTTATAAAGAAACATATTTTGAAGAGGACAAAGAGTAAGGCGCTCTTTTTTTATTCTTTCAATAATACTTTTTCTTTTTATCAAGACAATTTGATTTGATATTTGCAAAATCACTGCATTACTTTTCCTTGTATGCTACATTACAGGTAATGAGGTATGAGTTAATTACTTCTGCTATATGCAGACGCATTACTTTTTGAAAAAAGTAATGCTTCCTTACCTGGTAATTTATTCTGTATTAGTTCTCTGGTAGCCACTGGCAAATCCGCTGCTGGGTACTTACTTAAGCTGGAAGTTCATTAACTGCGTTTGCATATGCTTCCGTCTCACAATGCAATAGAATTTTGTGTAAGCTTATGAGAGGGAGTTTTATGTCTGCGTTTGTGACGTTGAAAAAACGCAATTAACGCATACAAAGTTGAAAAATTTCAACTTTCCTTGCTTAAATTGCGTTATTTGTCAGCTCGTTACTTTTAACTTATAACGAATAGCGAGGAAGATGCCACTTCAAAATAAAATGTTTAAATGATTAAAAATTTTGAAGAGGTATTTTTAATATTTGGCTAAAATAACTTTTTTATGCTAATTTTGAAAAGTTTTTGTTATAATAGAGAGAAAGATAGATATTCTTTATTCTCTTACAAATACAAATTACAATTTTTCTCTTTTTTTTAACATTACAAGTTATAATGAGAATAGTTAGTGGCATTTTTATTTTATAACAAAAACAGTGTTTAATGTCACATTATGAATTTTTTTACATACATAAACTTATAAGGTGGGGTGAGATTTACATGAAGTCTTAATGTATGAAAAAAACAGATGCGTCGCTGGACACACGAGAGAAGTGAAACTTTTTCGCAGTTTCATAAGTTTGATAATTGAATGTTTTTTTTTTTAATAAAAAAATGTTTATAACAAAACATTTTAAATACTACAATGTTAACTAAAAACAATAATAAACCAGTAAATTGTATTACTTTACATTAATTTTTGTGAATGTTAATGAAATTATAAGTTTTTAATATACAGAGGCGGACAAAATTGTTCACACAGCTCCCATTTTTTCATTTGATTAGGTATATATTAAAAATAGATTAATGTTTTCAAAAATCTTATTCCAGGAGAAACTTAAGTCTTTATTGTTTATTTAAAAATAACAAAAAGTAAACAGAATTGTTTTCCAATAAATAAAAAATAGCACTAATCATAAGCATCTACAGATTTTAAAGGGACAAAATTATTCACACACATTTCACTTTCACCAAAAAATATTAGGTTCAGTAAAATATTAGTATATAGTTGGCTTTAGTAATATATATACTTTCTTTTATGAGTCGACGTGGCGCCAAGCTAGAGATTTCGCCCAGTCGTCGGAAAATCGAAGGTTCAAACCCTGGGCTCGCCGGGTAAAACTTTAAAATAGTAATTTTTTTTTTGTTTAATCAACAAGGAAACAACAATTTTTTCAGACATTAAAATACCTTTTCAGGTAAATATTTTTGTATTTTGTATACTATTAAATCAAAGAAGTAACAAAATCAACGTATGGAGTATATTTTTTTTAAACTGGTATGCATTTCGTTTTTTATTTTATTGTTCTTTAAAATGTTTTTATTGTTTATTGTTCACAAAACTCGGGTGAAACGCACAAAAGTTGTGATATTTTACATTAAAAAAAAAATTAATTTTTGTTTCTTGTTTTTCTCCATTTATTTGAACAGTATTTTGAACAATACAGTAATGACAGTATTTTTAGCACCGACACTGCTTTGATATTCTACCATTTTCTCTACAATGATATGCTTATGTTCTTTATAATAGATTTTAGCCGAGATTTTTAATAGATTCGCCTATGTCTCACAAAATGTAGCCCGTAGCATACCCTCTACGCTGACTTTTCTGTAGGCAATAAAATAATCTTTTCAAATGTGTAAAAAAATATGGTCACCGCTGAAAATTTTTAAATAATTCATTTTGAACTTAAAATTTTATTACGTTTATTTCTTTTTGCATTCTCTCTTCGGCAAACCACAACAATATCCCCGTCCCCTCCACACAATTCTCTTTCAACAAACAAAAAACTCGCGTACAGAGGTACAACTCTCTATAATTTCTTTGTGTTAGTGATAGTCGTTTGCTGATGTAGAAGCATCAACAGCGCCATCTGGTAAAGCTTTTGTAAAATAAACGACAGAAAAAATTTCTCTATTGCACTAATAGTGTCTCAACTTTAATTAAAATTAAATTACTTCTAGTCAAAATAAAGCAAAACCCCACACTCGTTCCAAATAAATATTATCAACCCAAAATACAAAAAAGGAAAAATTAAAAAAAATTCACGCACGTTCGAGCAAATAGGGAAATGTTTTGCCTAACTTTCAAGTGATATTGCGGAAAAACGAAACCGAATTCAGAAAAATCCAACACTCATTCCAAAATATAGTTTAATCTTAACATAATATCAAAAATTTCTGGAAGAAAAGTCTTAAAATGTGCAAATGAACAGGGAAATACTAAACACCCTTTTATCTAGACTGCCCTCTTAAGCAAATCACAAACCGAGGCGTAAAAAGCTTCGCTTCAAAAATAGCATAAAAAATATTGCATAAAAAAACAAAAATCAAAAGGAAGCATAATAAGAAATAATGGGAAGCAAAGATAAGGTTTATTTATGGATGATTTGATCACTTTGTTGAATAAAATTGTGTTTGTTTTGTATATTGTGTATATATTATTGTTTATTTTAAATCTTTAGTCTTATTCTCAAACAACTTATTGCATCAAATTTTCAACTTGGTTGGCTCAGTGCCAACACAGTTTGCACAGTTTGTTTGAACACAGTCAAGAAGCCACAGTTTAATTTTTTTCAATAACACAGGTGATGATCTTATTGTACGCAGAATTTCAGGAATGCTATTGAAAAGCTTACATGAAATTATAGTGTAGGAATTTCCTATACATAGTCGTATGAAAAACAGGCATTAAAACAATAGAGCTAACATTGGCCCCATTCAGCCGAAAGTTTGCTACGTAGCTACTCCACAACTTTCGGGCTGAATGGTATGTATCATAATGTGCTCAAACAACATGTTCCCCGATCGGTCGCCATCGAAGGTATCGAAAAAATTGTATGCTAATTTGGTTGAGCTGCTTATGCTCTTTTCATTTTGATATCGAAAAAACATGGCTGCCATTGTTAATTGTTGCTGAAGTTGTGCTGTGAAGTGAAAATAGGTAATTATTAATTATTAGAAGATTATTCTTCAATAAAGCTGTTAATTAATGACTTCTTGTGTGAAACGAATGCACAATGGTATAAACAAATTTTAAATGTTAAAAAAAAAACAACGAATGGCGAACTGTTTGCCGTTCAACGTTCGCAAGAAAACCTATTCAGCAGAAAGTATCACTTTATTCTACTTCGCTACCTGAGCACTTTTTCAGCTGTAATGCGGCCATTGCTTCGTAGGGAATACGAGTTGTATGTTGGACTGTGCAAGTAGCCCCTGATAAAAAATGTTTTTAGTACTTTGAAATAAAACAACTGCCGAACTGGAAGAATTTTTATTTTTCTAAATAACACCATAGACCAGGCTTAGTGAGGCATTGCAAATCTTTCTTACAGCACTCTTTGCAACACAATTAATTGCTGTAATTTGTTGAAATATGCGCTTCCCCAACAGCTTTATCCATACTCTAAATTAGAGTAAAAGATAGCATAATAAATAGTTCTTAGTGTATTATTAGACACAAATTTTCTCAGTAGATAAGAACTACGAAGGGACGAAGGTAAATAATTCTTCAAATTAGCAAAGTGTTCATTCCAGCTAAGCCGATTATCAATTGTTACACATAAATACTTAAACTGATCTACCTTCTCAATTATAAAGCAATTGTCATCACAATTGGCGTCACAACTGAAAAAAGTAGAAGTGCATTGTTGTAAACATTTATCACTGTATAAAAAATATGGCTTTCAATGTTCACTACGAAATGTGATTAATATCACCTTAATAGGTCTACCGATTCCTGCATTTACGTAGGTCTACCGATTCCTGCTTACGACAAGTTTATGTTTCGCAAATTAGGATCGAAGTAAATGTACATCACGGTTTATATCACCACATAGATGACGGAAATAATATTATTATATATTATAAAACTAACAAAAACTAACTTAAACTAACATCAAAATTTATGTTGTACATGTTAAAAAGACAATATAGTATTTAAGAATTAATAACAATTAAAACTATATAACATAATGTAAAACACTTAAAAATTAATCATGAGAATAAAGCAAAAGAATAGAAGTTAAAGGAGAGAAGCATAAAAAGAAATATTAGGTTTTAAAGAAAAAAGTTCGAAAACTAAATGCTTAAAAGTATTTCTATTAGTAATATTTTTAATATTTGTGGGTAGAGAATTCCACGATCTGATTGCGCTTACAAAAAGCAATCTACTGGAGTTGATGAAATTATATCTGGGAATTAAAATGCCTCTGCTAGATCTGCATAAGGATAGTTTTTCGAAAAAGTAGCTAGGGCTCTTTGTGATAATTATTCTATGCAGGAACACACAGCTTCTTGCTTCGAGATGATTTGATAGGCCTCTTTTAAGTAATTGTTTCGAAAGCATTGTTACAAGGTCATATTTCCTTAGGCCATAAACGTAGCGAGCAGCACTGTTAATTGCACTTTAATGGCAACTAAAAGCTTATGCGCCGACCGCGGATCAAACTTGCAATATACTGCTTCTGAATAAGTTATTAACGGTAACAAGAGCTGCAATACCAATTTTCGTCTAATTTTTACGTTCACAAAACTTTCAGTTATTCAGGCCAAAATAAACTTTTTTAACACCAGAGTTAATATGATGCCCGCATGACAGAGTTTAATTTATTATATTACCGAGGTTAGTTACTTTGCTAACAAAATTGAGCTCCACGTTATTAAGAAGAATTGGAGGCAAATCTTGAACAAAAAGCATAATTTTCATGAGTGGTAAAACATGTGACTTTAAAGGGTTCAACATGAGCAGATTTTTCTTTGCCCATTCACCTATCATGTTTAAGTCCTCTTTAACTCCGGCACAAAGATCCTCTATCAGATCGATATGGCACCGTGCATTTTAACGTGCTGACACCTGGTGAAGATGTCATTGGAAAACATTGTAAATAACAATGGGCCAAGAACTGAGCCTTGCTGCACTCTGCTACCTATCGTTTTAAACTTAGACAAATTTTACCCAGATTTAACTTTTTGTGATCTACCAACCAGATAGTCATTTATTAAACAAACAGCAGCCGCAGAAACAGGGTTGCCAGTTTGGTAATTAATTACCAAATTTGGTAGAAAATTTTTGACTTGGTAATTTGGTAATTTTTTTATAGTTTTGGTAACTTTTTCCCTTTAGTTTTTCCAAAAAATTCAAAATAATCAGTTTGCAAGATTTATATAAAAAATTGTATTTCAAATCAACGCATCATCTGAAAATATTGCGAATCATGTCAAAAGAAAATGTCAAAATATTTCAATCTTGAAATTTAATGTTAGCAAAGAAGTCTCTTATAAAAACGAAGCTACCAAACTAGTTGGGTTTTAATACGATAAATAGCAAAATGATTTCAAAGGAATTCTGCGAAATAAGAGACAAATAAAATTGAGATTTTTTTTTGCCATCAGCCTTAGCTTATGAGTTATAGGCAAAAATGCAAAAACCTGTTATGTTCTAACAGAATAATATCTTTAAATTGCATCAGTCGATTTCGATCGCATTTGACAGCTTTGATTAGGAAATATTCAGCCTTATCATGTATAATTTTTCTTGCGGAATCGGAAAAGAAAGTTTTAATTTTTAAGATTAAGCTCTATAACATTTTGGACATTTTTAAGTTATTTTTTCCTGAATGTTTTTTCCTTGTTAAGTTTCTTGAATGTTCTTGAGGTTTATCTTAAAAATTATAACTCTCATTTTCGATTCCACTTGAAAAGTTATTCATAATAGGGCTGATTAGGTCTAACCATTTTTGTAAACAAATTCTTTTTCATCTTTTGTTTTGAAGATAATGGCCTTTAAAAATCATAATGTTTAAAACTTTTTCTTAATATAAAAATTTGCTATCGTGAATTGTCTGAATAAAAATATCATAAAAATATCTTTTGTCTTTGAAATTTAAGCATACATTTTACCTTTGAAAATATTGCGAATAATTGCAGATATATTTTAAAATAACGAAAATTAATTCCATAAAAAATTTATAGGAAAAATTTCTAAACTAACTTACTGAAAAATTAGGATTTTCCAGCCGCTTAAAGTTGCTTTGAATAAGTTTAATAAAATTATCGTTTCTCTCACAATATGTTTTTCTAAAACGTAAAAAGACATCAGCAAAAGCTTTAAATACTATGCAATAGTTTGTGCTTAGGAGCAGTTATTGGAAAAAGAACTGTATATCATATTTTTTCATAACTCTTTAACTTGAGGTAATGGTGAAAAAGTTTCTTTATATTTAAAATCAGTGCGCGTAGTTAGAATTGATATCCTATAAAACAAACGACCTGTGTAGTTTCTGTTTTTTTTTTATTACAAAATGGTTAAAATTTAAACTTGAAGAAACCGATAATTTTTTTAAAGTATTAAATGCCATATCTTTGTATTTATTCATTAACTTTCTTAAAATATTTTTTTAGTACCAACTTGTTTCAAATAAAAAAGATAAGGATCTCATTTTTATAATGCCATTAATTTATAATTTTTTGTTTTGTGAGAAAAAAAATGACGTTTACCTGAATTGACTATTTATTTGTGATTTTTATATTAATATAATAAAGAAATTTTATACAATACAAGAAAAAAGTTATACTTTTTCTATATATGTATGTATGTATAAAAAAGATATACATCTCATTTTTATAAGTATATGAGTTTATGAATTTTACGTACTTTTTATTTACTTTTGTGATTTTTAGTTATTAAAAATAAAAAATTTTAAACAAAAAAAAAAAGTAATACTTAATAATATTAACTAAATTTAATTTACCACTATATCTGTTTATAATTTTAAGTATTTTAATGTGGAATAAATGTTTTTTATTAACAAAAATTATAATTTTTTTGATTTTCTTACCTTAAAAAAATGTTTGTTTATTTAATTAATTCTATAATTTTGGTAACTTTTAGATTAAATTTTGGTAACTAAATTTTTTTACAAGTGGCAACCCTGCGCAGAAATACTAAAATTTTGCAAAAGTTTTCTACATAGTATTGAATGATTGACTGTATCAAAAGCTTTTGAAGCATATAGCGAGGACGAAAGAGATGCTAAGTAAAAATGTAAAGTTAAAAGAAATGAAAAGAGATAATTTAGACAATAAAAGCAATAGAAATAATAATAGCAAAAGTGTAAAATTAAAGTTGAAAGGGATGAAAAGAGTAGAGTTAGAAAATAAAAGCAATAATAACAATAATAATAACTTCAACAAATAAAAAGCAGCCACACTATTCATTTGCATTGGTGTCATCAGAAACAGATGATATTTTGGGTAGTTCAGCTTCGTTGTTAATTTTAATACAGTCGCCGTTTTTAGATCGCCTGATGTACACACTCTACGCTTACATGCGATTGCCGCTTGCAGTAATTGTCTTGTATCGATGGAGAGACCAGCATCTCTGAGGTTAATAGCTTTTTTAACTCGCCTCCGATAGTCGCCAAAAGCCTTCAAAGCACGATTTCGATCAAAGGGCGTGTATAATTCAACTATTACTATAGGATTTGCGTTGTTCGATGTAGGCTTGACTCTAAAAATATCCCTTAGCTGGGGCGACAAGAATTCAATAGATCGACAAATGAGGTTGAAAGTATTTTTCCAGTTGTAGCCTGAGGTGAACGCCACTCCAAATAGTACTGCATCTGATGAATAATCTGCGCTATTGTTGTTGCTACTATTGATGTTATTGCCGCTATTGTTGTTCAAGTTATTGTTGTTAATACTCAATATTTGTTCAGCAAGATCTTCACAGCGGGACGAGAGGGCACTGAGCTGTGCTTCTAATCAGTTAATACTGCTATCGTAATGAGCAAATTTAGCTCTCAATGTACTCTTAATAGCCGTCACATCACTCTCTAAGCTCCAAAACTTGCTCACAATGTCAGCAGAAAGACGATTGAAGAGGCTATCTGTATGCTGCCGAAAACGCTTTTCTAAATTGTTTAGATCTTCTTTAGCACTTGCTTTAAGCCACGATTCCTGAGCAGTGAGTTGCACTCTAAACGAGGCGGTACTACTGCAACTCTATTTTGGCGTACCTTAACTTTTGCCTAGTGCACAGGAAGCGAGCTGCTCATGCTGTTGACGGGTCAGCATAGTTGACGGAGACTTACAGTGGGTACTCACGATGCTGAAACGATGAAAGATCACAGAGACAGCCAAAGAGACAACGAAAAAGTGCAAAGCAAAAAGATCAAGATTGCACTAGACGACGATTATGCAAGAAGTGTTGTTGCCGATAGATTGATTGGCACAGAACTAACACCGATAGAGTAATACTCGAATAATAATAATCGAATAGAGTTCGATACACCATCATTTCCACATGATTTTGAATTTTTAAGAGACAGTATGTTTCTAAGCACTTTAGCACTTTAAAAAGGCTTTATCCTTTTTTCAGTAGCCTTTTTTGTAAAAACATTCGTAGAAGACGTTTTGGGCCAAAGCCCAACTTAAAAATAAAAAATTCGTAGAAGACTTTACACTATTTTTCAAAAAGTCTCGAAATAAGTTAAAAGCATTATTAACGTTGCCTTTAGTATAAACAAGAAGTATTCTGTTTTTTAATGTTTATATTATTGATGAAGATACCTGTCATACAATCTGTCATACGATCAGATATTTCTAGGTCAAAAAGAACAAGTACAATCACTACACACAATATTTGAAAATATACCAAAAAAATTGGGTATACAAGTTCCTGCTACTGGTCTCGTTATTTCATGTATGTAAGAGTATAATCCTTGCTCGTACATAACTAAATTGTATACGCTCAACGCAGTGCTCGAGATTTGTAAATCTATGTTAAAATCACCTAAAATTATAAGATTTGCCGCTCGCACATTTCATAAAATGTTTTTAAACTCTTCAATAAATAACAGAATAGACTGGGATTGCAGTCTATAAACACATATAAAGACAAAATTCATTTTTTCTATACAGCAAGAAATCTTTACAACATCTGCACTAACAAGGTTAAATCCCTCAAATTCAACATTATCTAAAGAGTCATGTATGAAAACACCTACACCACCTGCAACATAAAAGTCATTTGTTTTAGCACAAAATTTGTATTGAGGCAAATGAAAATCTTCAACTTCAAAAGAATAAATCCAGACTTCGGATAAAAATAATATCACAGGCAGGCTAATAAGAGCGTCAAGATTAGATACCAGCAAGTTGAAATTTCTTCGCAAATTACGGATATTTTGATGAGTAACAAACACTGATTTATGTTTATTTTTTATTTGAAAACTGTCACCTGAAATACTTTCTATAGTCGATGAAGGGAGGTTTTCAGTTATAAAATGAAGATTGTTCACTTGATTAAGCATATAACTCAATTTAAATTATAAGTAAATTAATTATAATTATATTATTATAATTTATTTAACGACTAAGGTCGTTAATAGATTTTATTACCAAAACTTCTCTACCATCAAATTTTCTTAAAAGAATTTTAAAATTATAGAATTAAATTGCGAGCGTTAGATCAAGTAACTTTTTAAGAAGGCAACAACAACAACAAAAACTCTGTATAGAGTCAACACTGTCAAACAAACTGTCGAACACCAATGACTATTGAAATAAGTACGAAGCAACTAGAACAGATGGCAACCTTGGTAGAGTTGATGGCAGTGATCTAAAATTAGACTACTGCTTTAAAAATGTCATATGATTAAGTAGCCAATTTGATCGCACGGCCAAATAAGTTTAATTAATGGAAAATTAATTAAATAACGTAATAACTGATCGACTCTCTACAAAGTCATGAGTAATTGAACATTTGGTTGCCGCCTTTTAGTTAAATCACTTGCTTTTATCTAAGCAGCCGAACTCGTTTCATTTCTATGGTGCATTGCATTGAAATAAATAAGAAGCAACTAGAGCAGATAGCAACCTTGGTAGAGTTGATGCCGATGATCTATAATTAGCCTACTGCTTTAAAAATTTCCTATGATTAAGTAGCCAATTTGAACGTTCAATTTGTTCTGTATAACTAAAATGAATGAATTTCAAATGTGTGAAATCATATGCAACGTTAGACAGTGAGTTGATCACAGCTTAATCACTAAAAGACTACTGAAGAGGATTTGTAGCGATTTCCGAAACAGACTGTCTTGAAGGGTTTCAAAAACTACCAAAAATTGAATTGCTTTTGCTTTCGCTTTGCTGTGCTGTGTGTGAATCAAACAGCAATAGCCAAAGTAGTAGCCCTATCTTCAAAATAAAACTGCTCATTTCGCTGACCACAGATTCGGATTCAGCGACCCATTTTTAAAAAGTGTTCGCGCAAGCACCCAAGTCGTAAAATAAAAAAATAGGTGGCAACCCTATCCACCATCTTGAATTTTAAAATTCTGACTTTAGATTCGAAATCAGCGATCCGCCAACACTGATAAATCATGTTTAAAATTCTTAAAAATACATATTATGAGGTGGCAACTTATTGCATGTTTAAAATAAGATCATTTCGTAGGGTTGTCGTAGCACTACATAGCCAAACAAATTCCTTTTTTGTGCTATTGCTTTTGCTGTGCTGCCTCATATAGAAAAATCAAAATGAAATGAAAAGCAATAAGCTCATTTTGTAAGGCTGTCGTAGCACTACACAGTTTAACAATTTATATTTTGTGCTATTGCTTTTGCTTTGCTTTTGAGGAAATACACAGCAAAGCGAAATGAGCAGTAAAAATTTGTTTTGAAAAACTTTATGCACGACTACGCAGCAAAATTTTCGTTGCTTTTGCTGTTTTGCTGTAAGCAATTGAAACCCTGCTGTCTAGTCAGCTAAGTGATTGACTCTATACAGAGTTGTTGTTGGTGTTGTTGCTTTCTTTAAAAATTACTTGATCTAAAGCTCGGAATTTAATTCATATAATAATTTAATAGATCATAAAATTAATTAACTAGAATTTTAGAATTGTTAAACCACAAGCATTTAAAAATTTTTTCATTTTTAGTATTTTTCCCTTTCATAAATAAAGCTGCTGTATATCTTGTAAAGTGATCATTAATAAAAATATTTTTCTTTTTGTCACCGCCTTAAACTGATGCATTTAATTTATGCTTATATTTTTTTCTGTAACATAATTTTATTCTTTGTTTCAACTGAAGATAGTTTTACACAAACAATGTAAAAAGACGATATTTCTTTTTATGGATTTTTTAACGTAGCATTTGACAATATCATAAGTTGAGGAAGTGATCTTTAAGGACTCTCATAGATCTTTGTCGACACACTCTTCAGCATTTTCGTTGTTTACATTAGGCAAACCTACTATTTCTTACTCATTATCAAATCCATTATCGAATTGAGCCTACTCTTTAAATTATTGAGTTTTTGTTTTAAGGTTTTTTTTCCCACTGCACAATGGGCTCGCAGATCACTATTGCTGGCCAAAACCTACTTTTATCACTCTCTGTTATTGTTTTTTTGTTGTTGTTATCTAATAGAGAATGCTTCAAAACAAACAAAAATGCATTTTGTTGTTGTAAATACTAATTTACCGTTCCACAGCAAACCATCAAAGTTGAGCTTTCTAAGTAAAATTGTAAGTGCAAATGCGTGCGGGCATTTTTTAAGTTTATTAAAATATTATTCCACATTATAAAAAAATTAAAATAAAAAAAAGTAAAACATGGAAAATAACAGTGGTAGTAAGTACTTCAAATTATGTATATAAAAGTTAAAAAAAAAGTTCTGGTGCTGTGAAAAAAATTAGTTTTTTAATGCAACCTATAAAATTATTGTGTTTTTTTAATTCTTATGTTTGTGTAGGCTTGCAAAATTTTGCCCAAGTTTGCCCTGCCTAAAATAAAAAAGAAATAATAATTTGGGATGTAATAATTCTGTTTTATCATGTTTTGTATTGCGATTTTTTGCGATTTTTAAGAAAAACACTTTTTTCCAGACAACTTCTGCTTCAAAAATGACGATATTTTTCAAGTTTGGCAAAACGATCAAAAAAAGGCCTCTGTTACCAACTATCTGCTACAAAAAATTGGTGATGAAAACATTTCTGATGATGGTTTAAAATATTTTTTAGAAAAAGTGCGTAAACTTTGTCAAAAATTATCGGTAAAATGGGAAAAGTGTCATAGAAAGGTGGATGTTTTTCAAGCGCAAAATGCTGCTTGGCTTACCACCACAACAGTGTTTACATTTGAAAAGGAAGAAAACGCGGTAAAAGCAAGTCCAGAAGAACCAAGTACGTCAGGAGGTGGGCGTCCAAGACTGTCATATCCAGAAAAGTCAGATCGGGGTAAGAGAAGGGAAGCAGCGGAACTTTCGGCATCTAAAGGAAACGAGACGAGTCTACTGGTTCAAGCAGCAGCAACATCAGCTCGTAAACAAGGAAGAGTTCATTTGGCCGCCGTTCTTAAAGAAACGATGGAAAGCCCAACAAGACCGTCTAAAATCCGAAAAATATGTTTCCAAGATGTAAAAAAGCCTATTGTCGCTTCAGAAGATGAGGCGTTAGCATTTCTTCTTGAAAACAATTTTACAAAGCAGCAGTATTGTAATATACGTTTTGAGAGCAAGCTAAGAAATTCCGACATTTTTCCATCTTACATGAAAGTAAGTGCTGCGAAAGGTAAGTGCAGACCTGAGGGTATAACTGTAAGTGAAACAATTGCAAAGGTTCCATTAAAAATGCTTTTAAAGCACACAGCAACAAGGATAATTGAGATGCAAAATGAAGTTATTGTACAAGTTATGAATTCTGATCAAAGCAACTGCATATCAACTGAATTGATTTTAAGTTATGGATTCGATAGCAGCTCAGGTCAAGCTCAATTTAAACAAACTTTTCTTGAGCCAAGCACATCTCGTAATGCGGACTCGTCACTTCTGGCAACAACTGTAATTCCCTTGAGACTTTTACATTCCTCAGGAAAGCCCCTTTGGAATAATCAAACTCCGCAATCGACAAGGTTTTGTCGGCCGTTAAAATTAGAATTCGTTAAAGAAACAATTGAAGTTATTAAAAATGAAGAAGCTGACTTAAAAAAACAAATTGAAGGGCTTGAAAAATTGCAGATAAAACTCGCAGGAGATAAGACTGTTGAAATAACTTTTAAATTGTTCCTAACAGTAATCGATGGAAAAGTATTGAATGCTCTGACCGGAACTAAATCGTATCAAGCTTGTCCTATATGTGGTGCTACTCCAAAGGATTTCTTGAATATTACAAATTATAACTCTGAAAAATTTGAGCCTATCGAGGGTAGCTTAAAATATGGTATTAGTCCCTTGCACTGCTGGATAAGGTTTTTTGAATTTATTCTACACTTAGGCTACAAATGTGATATAAAAAAATGGCAGATAAGGTCTGAAGAAGATAAAAAAGCAGTTTCAATAAAAAAAGAAGAAATTCAAAAAGCATTTTGGACCGAGCTTGGCTTACGCGTGGATCTTCCAAAAATTGGTGGTTTCGGTACCACGAACGACGGCAATACTTCTCGTCGTGCATTTACAAAATATGATGTGTTTTCAAAAATTACTGGAGTTGGCCAAGAATTAATATTTCGTCTTAAAACTATATTAGTATGTTTGTCATGTCAGTTTCCTTTGAATTTAGAGAAGTTTGAAATATATTGCTTCCAAACGGCTGATCTTATTCAAAATAAATACTCTTGGCTACCCATGACAGCTACTGTTCACAAAGTGCTTATTCACTCTAAACAAATAATGCAAAATACAATACTTCCAGTTGGCTGTTTTGGTGAGGACGCTGCTGAATCCCGACATAAATTTTATAAAGCTGATAGATTTCATCACGCCCGCAAAACGAGCCGCACTGATAACATGTTCGATGTTTTTAATAGGGCTATGGATTCTTCAGATCCACTTATATCATCTCTGCGTTTAAGTACACGCGTACACAAACGAAAACGTGCAACGCTTCCACCAGAAGTTATCGATTTACTAAGTTGTGAGGGTCCTAATGAAGCATATGTGCTTGAACAGCACGAAGACTCAAATGATAGTACAGATGACGACGATGAAGAAGATTTTGAAAAGGAAAACTTGATTTTAGAAAATGAATTAGATAATCTATTTTAATTTTTAATCAAAATACTTTAATTTTAAATCTTAAATAAATTAAAAAAAGCATTAAATTAATTTATTTTTTTATATCAAAAGGGATGAATTCCATCTTAATTTTAGCAAATATAGTCTCTCATTCGAAAGCAAAATGCCTTGCAAGTCTAAAAAACTTTGTGTAAGGGGGAAGTCGCTGATTTCAATTTTAATATCAAATTTCGCAATCTTAAAGTAGTTAATCAAATATGACTCAAAATGCCGTATACCACACTGAAGTCATTATTTAAAATTTTTAAATTTTGACAATAAATTCAAAGCCAGCGACCCCGAAAATCCCTTTACACAACGTTTCATACGGATACAATGAAATTTTGAAATTTTGACCGCCATATTGGATCCGCCATTTTGAATTTTTAATTTTTGACATCGAATTCGAAATCAGCGACCTCGAAAACCCCTTTATAGAACTTTTCAGAGTTTTGGCCAGAAAAAGTGTTCAGCGCGCCCATTGTGCACTGTGATCGTCTGAACCATGCACAGTCAATCGTGTGGAACATGCTAGCTGAACAAAATTATTTTCTTGAATTTTTTCATTGCTACATGCATAACGATTATTTTAATGTTTAAACATTATAGTTTGAGGTACATTCTTAACTTAGATACCTCCCACACTTAATGTGCGCTTTGTATGACACCTGTGCTTACCGTGCCCTGTTTGATATGGTTATTTTTATATGTAAACTTTTGGTTATCAAAGCTTTTGGCTATAAAATTATTTTAAATATGAGTAAACGTGATTGTTAAGGGAGGTTTTAAGCAAATGCGGTTTGAATTAAGACATAGAAGATGTTTTCTAAAAAAGTTTATTATTTATGCATGTTAATTTTAATTTTACATCATCAGTATGAGTAACACAAATGTTTTCTTTATTTTTAAACATATTTTTTATGTATAAAGACGGCGCTAAAGTTAGTGTGCTTAAAAAAATGTGAAAATCGCGCTACATCATAGCTCGGCTCCAGATCGCCAGACCAAAAATTAAGAAAAACGCATTCGAAAATGGACTCTTCAATGCACATTTTTTACCAAAATTTAATGAAAATATAAAAAATTAAAAAAAATTATGAATCGTTGAAAAAAGCCGAAAAATTTACGTTTTTTTTTACCACATTGTTGCGTATAAAAACTAGAAAAATTATACAAAGACGCTCATTTTCGTAAAAGATGTGAAAATTATATTTTAAACAGATTAAAAAAAAAAGTAAATCAAAATTTGTCTATTAGTTTGTCTGCAGCAGTGTGGACCGTATCGAAAAAGTATGTTTTGAGAACAAACCAATTACAGATACTCTGGCTCACCGGGTTTTAAACGCCAAACAGCAGATTCTGTATTATAAGCGGGATTGATTTGATATTTTTTTACATATTTTTGTATAGTTTAAAATAAGTATAATAGTAGAAATATTCTTAAATAATAACGAATTAAAAAAAACTTTATTTTCAAAAAATTGTTTGCCTATAACCTCCCTTAACATAATTTGCTTATCTACAATATTAAACATTGTTACACAAAGTCTTAAAAAAATAACTAATTCAGTAAAAATTTATTTTGTTTTTCTATAACACTTTACAAAATTAAAATTAAACTCATGAAATTAAAACAAAAACTATTTCAAGCAATGCAGATTACTTCTCCCTACAAAAGTTCCGAAAATTTGTCTATCAAACGTTCCTTCCTGTTCCCACAAGCGCGCCTTTTTATTCGTATTTTGCTAGAAAATCTTGTGAGTTTATTTTTAATAGATCTTTTCTATACAAGATAAAATTTTGATTCAAAAAACTTAAATAGATTTTAGTTTCTTTCGTTCTATTAAAATTTGCACCACCAGTATAATAGTAGAAATATTCTTAAACAATAACCAATTAAAAAAAACTTTATTTTCAAAAAATTGTTTGCCTATAACCTCCCTTAACATAATTTGCTTATCTACAATATCGTTCTATTAAAATTTGCACCACATTTCGTACAATTCCCATTTAGTGATGGAGAATGTGTACTCTAAAAAAAAATGAAATTAAATAGAAGCGAGCGTGTACGAAACACCAAATCAGTTTTAAAATAATGAATAAACACATATTACACATATACTTACAAATCAGCCTGGTATCAAGCGGTGTCAAATAAGTCCCACCTTCTGGAAGTTTAAAAATAAAAACAAATAGCGCAGAAATAACGCTTCTGACAGTTTTTAAATTTTCCAAAATATGTATAAATTTTCACACTTAATTTTAATAAGATAATATATATCATACCTTCCAATATGAATCCATTTTAATAAGATAATATATATCATACCTTAAAACTCCATTGCAAACATTTAAAAAAAAATATTGAAGAATTCCTGCGTAAATTGCGCCAGCGAGCAGACGGACGCAAGCGAAAGACGGAAATTCAGTTACTGAATTTTCAGCTTTACTTAGTTGACGCTACATCATATGTCGATCTTGGGGTCATCTAAGAATCTGAGCCAGCCATTTCTGTCTCTCGCTTGATGGCGCCAGTTGGAAATTCCAAGCTTCGTCAGGTTGTCCTCTACTCGGTCTTTCCATCGAAGATGCGGACATCCTCTTCTGCGTTGACCGCCGCTGGATACTAAATCGAATATTTTCTTCACTGGAGCCTTGTCTTTCGTGTGCTGAACATGACTTAGCCAGCAAAGTCACTCTATTTTAATGCGCTTGACTACGTCGATGTCAGCGTACAGCTCGTACAGTTCATCATTCCACCGTATTCGGTACTCAACATTGACGCAGATTGATCCGTAGATCTAACGAAGAATCTTTCTCTCGAAGGCTCCTAAAGTCCTTTTATCTGAAATGCTTAGCATCCAGGTTTGTGATGCATAAAGTAGGATGGGCATGATAAGCGATTTATAGATCACGATATTCGTTCGACGAGAGAGGGATCTGCTTATCATTTGCCTACTGAGCCCAAAGTAACACCTGTTGGCAAAAGTTATTCTTCCTTTGATCTCAATGCTGATTTCATTGGTTGAGTAAATGCTGGGTCCGAAATAGACGAAGTGCACTTAACCATTGAGATGTCTGTTTGTTTGTTTGTTGACACTAAGTATTTCGTCTTATCTGCATTCACTGCCAGACCCATTCGACTTGACTCTCTTTCTAATCTGGAGAATGCTTCACTGAATTCGCGCGTATTATGGCCAATGATATCTATGGCCCAAAATACACTGTAGTGCTCAGTCTACGTGAGCAGTCAGTTATTCAAAAATACACTGTACTGGTCAGTCTGCATAAAACCAGTTTTCTTTTGTGTACATGATCATGTGTTTGATTGCATTTGTATAGGCATCCCCTAAATAAAATATGATGACTTCGCTTATATGTGCGTGTCAGTCCATTTACTACAGCTTCTTCGGTGAGTAAAATTTCGCGCACTTCACGTCGCCTGCCTCACCTTCCTTGCCTAAAAAACACGGTTTCACGCAGACTGAGCACTACAGTGTATTTTGGGTCTATGCCATCAGCATACGCAAGCAGCATAACACTCTTGTAGAATATTGTGCCGCTACGTCTCAGATCAGCAGCTTAGATGATCTTCTTCATCATCAGGTTTAAAAAGTCGGTTGATAACGAATCACCTTGCCTGAAACCTAGTTTGGTAACAAATGGTGGGGAGAAGTTCTTCCCGATTTAACTGAGCTGCTGGTGTTACTCAGTATCATATGGAATGCCAAATTCAGACATGTCGTAGTATAGGTAATTCCTTATTGGGCTATCGAAGGCGGCTTTGTAGTCGACAAAAAGATGGTGGGTGTCGATTTACTTTTTTTTTTTATTCGCCCGGAGGTATGAAATCTTCCAAAGATACATATACCCGTGCCATACGCATACAAATTACATTCTAGATCCTGCCCGGATAAGCCGGGACAGACAGAATGCACCTACGTACTAAAAACATACCCTCTCTTGGCAATTAGATGTTTCCACTAAGCACATTAATTGACTTTTCAGCGGAATTAAAAAGTTGAATATTTATAAAACGCGTATTTAAATATATTTGATTCTGTATATATAAGCCACATCTAATGATATGATATTGGTTAAGGTACTCGAAATACTAGTCCTGAGTTCAAAAGCAATCGAAAACACTATACTCATTTTAACTGGTTCGCGGCCATTGTCCAACCCAATGACCTACGTGGAAATGAGATAAATCTCATATTCGCCACATCAAAGTCCCAATTTATTTATTTATTTTTTTAATTTACTGACAGATGATAGTTGGCATGGAAAAATCCGAAAGAGTAATTGAAAACAAGCTATTGTATGTTTTAAGTGCTCTAATAACGGGCATAAACTTGTGTGGAAAAGAGATATACTCTGGCACACCAATCCAGGTGATAGTGTGAGTTCAGTCTAATTTCAAATCAGGATGCCACGTGAGCACGTAAATCACAATTCGATTTAAAATTAAAATATTGAATAAATAAAAAGCAAGTTTTAAAAAACGATTCATATTGGATGATGCTTACTTAATAAAACACAATATCGAGACAAAAAGGAGAAACAGAACAATCTCAATTACCGATATTACATTGTTATAAAACTGCGTTAGGTATAATAGGATGAATTTAAATTGATTTAATTACTTAAATGTAATATAATTTTCCATTTTAAGACGTCTACCGAATCAGAAAAATTAATCATGTTGAAGTTATCATTGAAATCACTGCACGTACATCGTAAAGGTTCATGAAGAGCGTAATTAGAACTGCACTGACTCAACTTGAAAAACAGAAAATGTCTAGTCTCTCCTTGGGATGTTAAAATTTAGAGCTGAGATGAGATATTCCGAATTAATCTCGCCACGAAGTAATTTATACAGAAACATGACATTAAGCATCATTCTTCTGCTTCTTAGGGAAGGTAGTACAATAATCTTAAGGCGTATTTCATACGATGGAAGCATAATATTGGGATTTCAACGACTATGACGTAAAGCAAAAAGTTAAAACTGTTTCGATGTAGACATTATATTGTGGGTTCCATATAACTTATACATATTAAAGAATAGGCCTTACAAGAGAGGTGTATAATAATTTAGTAGTAAAGGGATCACTGAATTCTTTAGCGCATCTTTTAATAAAACCAAGGACTCCTCTTGCCTTATTTATCACCATAATAACGTGGAGATTGAAGCGAAGTTTTGAATCCATAATAACACCAAGATCGAGAAAACTGTGAACTATTTCTAAGTTAGTCAATCCCGCCAATAGAGATGATATTCCGGAAACCCCAATTTTAGATGACAGCGTTGAGGTTCCGCTGCCCGACTATGATGAAGTTCTGACAGCTATAGCTCGGCTTAAAAATAACAAAGCCGCGGGAGCTGATGTCTTACCTGCTGAGCTGTTTAAGAACGGAGGCGAAGCTCTACTTAAATGCATTCACGAGCTTCTATGCAGAATATGGTCGGAAGAATGCATTCCGAATGATTGGAATCTCAGTGTGCTCTACCCAATCCACAAAAAAGGAGATCCCACTATCTGTGCCAATTACCGTGGGATAAGTCTTCTTAATATCGCATATAAGGTCCTGTCGAGCGTTTTATGTGAAAGATTGAATCCCGTTGTAAACGAACTGATCGGACCTTATCAGTGTGGCTTCAGACCTGGAAAGTCCACCATCGACTAGATTTTCACGCTACGACAAATCTTGGAGAAGACTCAAGAAAAACAAGTCGACACACACCATCTTTTTGTCGACTACAAAGCCGCCTTCGACAGCCCAATAAGGAAGCACCTGTACTCCACCATGTCTGAATTTGGTATTCCTGCAAAACTAATACGACTTTGCAGGATGACACTGAGCAACACCAGCAGCGCAGTTAAAATCGGGAAGGACCTCTCTCCACCATTTATTACCAAATGAGGTTTCAGACTGCTTATAATATTATGTGATTCCTTATCGTGCGACTTTTTCAACCTAATGATGGAAAAGATCATCCGAGCTGCTGATCTGAGACGTAGTGGCACAATATTCTACAAGAGTGTTATGCTGCTTGCGTATGCTGATGCCATAGATATCATTGGCCATAATACGCGTGAAGTCAGTGCAGCATTTTCCAGATTAGAAAGAGAGTCAAGTCGAATGGGTCTGGCAGTGAATGCAGATAAGACGAAATACTTAGTATCAACAAACAAACAGTCCCAGCGTCTTGGAATCCACGTTACCGTTGACAATACCTCATTCGAGGTTGTGAAGAACTTCGTTTATCTGGGATCCAGCATTAACTCAACCAACGACATCAGCATTGAGATCAAGCGAAGAATAACTCTTGCCAACAGGTGTTACTTTGGGCTCAGTAGGCAATTGAGAAGCAGAGCCCTCTCTCGACAAGCGAAAATCACGCTCTATAAATCGCTCATCATGCCCGTCCCACTTTATGCATCACAAACCTGGACGCTGAGCAGTTTAGATGAAAAGACTTTAGGAGCATTCGAGAGAAAGATTCTTCGCAAGATCTACGGACCAATCTGCGTCAATGGCGAGTACCGAATACGGTGGAATGATGAACTGTATGAGCTGTACGCTGACATCGACATAGTCAAGCGCATTTAAATCGAGCGGCTTCGCTGGCTTGGTCATGTTCAGCGCATGAAAGACGATGCTCCAGTGAAGAAAACATTCGATTCGGTACCCAGCGGTGGTCAACGCAGAAGAGGACGACCGCATCTTCGATGGAAAGACCAAGTAGAGGACAACCTGACGAAGCTTGGAATTTCCAACTGGCACCAGCAAGCGAAAGATAGAAATGGCTGGCGCAAATTCTTAGATGAGGCCAAGACCGACATACGGTTGTAGCGCCAACTAAGTAAGTATTTCTAAGTTAGTGTTATTTATAGTGTAATTTATGTTATTAGCAGATCTACGCGAGAATGTCATTTGCTTACAGTTTTTTAAGTTAAGACTTAATATATTTAAGCTACACCAGTTCACTAGACTATTTAGATCAGATTGTAAAAGATGTCTTTCTTCGGGTGATTTGTAACAAAGAAAAAGTTTCACGTCGTCAGCGTACATAAAGACGTTACAGATCATTATGAAATAGTAAAAACAAAACCGGTCCAAGATGACTGCCTTGAGGAACGCCAGAAGTGACCAAAATACTTTTTGAAAGAGAAGTCTTTTATAAATCCCTTTGATTACGTCTAATTTAATACGAATTCAATTTAATAATGTGACAGAAAACCCAATAAGGTGAAGTTTTTTCAAAAGAAGATTATGATTAACACTGTCGAAGGCTTTGCTAAGGTTCGTATAAATAACAGCAATCTACATTCCTAAATTAAAACCATTTGTAACACGTGTAGTAAATTCTAAGAGGTTTGTTGTAGTGGAATTACCCTTCAGAAAACCATATTGAGAGACAGAAATGGTGAAAGACACGGGGTGGATTTTCTCAAATAACATAGGGCTTTCACTTAATTTTGCAATACCTCGATAGTTAGACACATCTTTCTTGGATTCAGATTTATGAAGGGGTATTATATAAGAATCCTTCCATATGATAGGAAAAAAACCACTATGCAAGGAAATATTAAAAATGTTTGCTAGAGGAGTACACAGGTTTGTAGCACATTGCTTTAAAGTGCTTTAAAGAAGTTTGCAAACATGTTAGAAATTACATTGTCAGAAGATGATTCTTCCTGATTAAATTTCAAAAGGGGTTGAAAGCTGGAGTCTTTACGTTTTGAGTTAACAAAACTATAGAAAAGTTTTGGATTATCTTTAAATTGAGATCTTATGCCAGTTATATAAGCAGCATAGCATTGTTTATTTAATAGTTGATATCTATAACGACAATAAGAATAGGAAGCAAAGTCTAAACTAGAACCATATATTTTATATTTTCTACATAAACGATTTTTTAAATTTTTTAGTGCCTTTAGATCATTTGTTAGTCAGACAATAAGAAACACCTTTGCAGAGTATCATTAAAAAACTGTACCGTAAGATTCGACGTCATAATATGAATATGATGTTCTGCTATTTAAAATTGGAGATCAATCAGTCTGCGAAAGTAAGGAATTAAGTTTAACATACTCCGTTTTTTTTTAAATTATAAACTGTTTTATTTCGCGCATCATCAGTTACTTTATCATCTTTTTCGAGGGAGATTAAAACTGTTATTTCAAGAGTTGGATGATGTATATCTTCTGGAAGAGATACAGGATTCGAACAATGGAGATTAACAGTAGTACATCTATCCACAAATACAAGGTCTAGAGTTTTGTGGTTTATATTTAAAATATCATTGACTTGTTGAAGACACAGATCAGATAGCTTATCTACGAAATCATTTATCTAATCACTATTGGAAACAAGTGTAAGAAATGAAGAATCGTCAGGCGATCAACAAGTCACAAAAGGTAGGTTAAAATCACCCAGCACAATAAGAACGTCTTTATTTTTTAACAAATTTTAAACTTTTTCGATGGCGTGTATATGTTTTAAATAAATTGTCACATTTAGGAGGAATGTAAGAGCAGGTAACATAAGTAATACTATTATTTAATTTAACTGCAACGCAAATGAACTCAATGTCACTGGTGTCAAGAATTGTCAATTCTTCAGATACAAGCGAGTTTTGAACAGCTATCAAAACACCACCACCGATCTTATCATTACGATCTTTATGAAAAATTTGATATTTATTGCACATTATTTCAGAATTTAAGATATTAGAGCAAATGTTATATTCGAATCCAAAACTGTTAATGAAAATATTGGAAAGTTTGGAGTTAAGACCCCTGACATTTTGGTACGTAAGCTCTTAGACTTGTGGTTTATTAATCGTTTTTTGGATGAGATTCAGGGCTATTTCGGGGACGCGGCAAATGTCCAACATTTACCGGTCTTTGATAGCTTTTAAATTAAAATTCGCGTATGAACTATAGAATTATATAAGTTTTCAGGAACTTTTAATCTAAGAGAAGTAATCGATCTTACATTTGAATTTATGAACCGAAAGATTCAAGGAACAATTCAACTTTGATTTCATAAAAAAATCTATGTCAACCTCTGTTGTATCCGCAGCTTAGCGCGAAACAAAGATTGATTTAGCTGGTGGAATTGCAATTAATAGTTTAGGTGGAACAAAAACCTGAAAAATAAGTGGAACATCCTGGGAATCGACCAGAGTTGGTGAAAGAGAAACAGTTTGGGCTTAAGACATGACTGGCAATAAAAGTGGAGGTGCCAGCACTGACAAAGGAGCAGAAATCGATATGTTTGTTGTATTCGAAGTAGAAGTTAAAAAAAGTGGAGGGGCTGTTATACCACAAATGTCCGTGTCATCAGCAATGTCATGTTCAGAAGAATGTAAAGTTGGAGTTGAATCTGTTTTTTGCTTTCTACGCAGGGACATGTGTTTTTTTCCGCTTGGGTGAAGGAATTGACTCTTCAATATATTTTAAATCTTCGAAAAGAGACTGGTATTTATAAAACTTTGCAGAAAGCGAAGAAAGTTCCTTACCTATTTATTTATTTATTTATTTTGGTCTACGGATTATACAATCTTACAGACTATTAATTAATAACGTTTAATTAATAACAAATCTTAACCTTATTAAAAAAGTGAATAATTGTAGTCGAAAATCATTTAAAGCAACATTGAATTTGAGAAAATGTGAATAAGTATTACTCAAACGAATGCTTCTAGCAATAGGTTCATTCAAGGAATAATTCGTTTTGTGGATTCTATCATCAAATATACGATGATTTCTTAGAGATCCAGCTGGATGTTATATGTAAAATGAACAGACTCCAAATATCACTACAATTGATTTTGCCAGATTGAACGTTGTGAACAAACAAAAGGGAACATTCAAGGAATAATTCGTTCTGTGAAATCTATCATCAGACATACGATGATTTCTACGAGATCCTGCTGGAATATGTAAAATGAACAGACTCCGAATATCACTACAATTGATTTTGCCAGATAGAACGTTGTGAACAAACAAAAGGGAACAATAAGATCGTTTATCACTTAAAGACGCAACCCAAGAAGTTTACGTCTAGCTTCATAAGATGGAAGACCCTCTGGCCACCTCATTTTATAAAGCGCATATTTTGTAAAATGTTTTTGAAGTTTTTCTATACGATTAGAGTGTTTAGCATAGAATGAAACCCAAATAGTTGAGCAGTAATCAAGAATACTTCAAACTAGAGAAATATATAGAGCTTTAACTGTTAAAGGGTCTTTAAAACTTTCAGAATTTCTCTTAATAAACCCCCATCACAGAATTTGACTTTGGTGATTACATATTCATTATGAGATTTGAAACAAAAACTAGAGTCAAAAATGATACCCAAGTCCTTATTTTCATGTCTGCGGATTAGATTACAATTATTGATAGAGTAATCAAAAACAATTTGGTTGCTACACTTCCTATACGAAACTATACAACATTTATTTATGTTTAAATTCAAATTGTTTATCGAACACCAATGACTGAAAGTGTTAAAATCATTTTGCAACAACAAGCAATCCGAAGAAGAGGAAATTTTTAGAAATAATGTTAATTTGTATCAAAATCTTCAAGGAATGGACCTTAGTAGAATCACTAAAACCATTAATTTTTTGCTGCTTGATTTCGATCTGTTTGGACCTTAGTTGAACCACTAAGACCAGTTGCTTGACACACTATTAAAAGAAACCTCACATTTTGTTCTGACAAGTTATTTAATTCTTATAAGTCTTTTATAAAGAAAAAATGCTTATACTGCATTCAAAAATAAACAAAAACTATAACACATATAATTTAATTACAAAAGAATGCATACGCTAATTTAATGGTTGCGTAAAACCAAAACGCTTACAAACAACCAAACTTTAATACATACAATTTAATTAACTAGAATGCATACTCTACAATTTAATAATATCGTAAAATAAAAACGCTTACAAATAACAAAAAGTTTAATACATTTTAATTTAGTTAAAATGCATACGCTATAATTGCGTAATATAAAAAACGCTACAATATATTAAGTTAGCACAACTCATGACTAGGTCATTGATTGTGACATGAGCCCAACTGCTTATGCCTCAACATGTGTGCCTTGGCTGACACACATAGGCATCTTAGCAGTTGCACACATAGCAGTTGCGATAACATGAAATTAAACCTCCGAAAAATGTTGTCTTGGCATCGGCTTTGGTATTGTTGGAGTTAAATTGATAGAGGAGTTTTTCTGACATTGCAATTTGATTCGCCACGCTGTAAATAGTGCAATTATAATTATTGACAGCAACAAAGCGGCCCCGCTCATGTATTGATGATGGACTACGGAGGGCTGCAGGTAAGCTGGCAAGTTCCTGATTTTTGGTGATCTTATCCACTTGAGTTTGGAAATCTTCGATGTGCTCCCCTCCAGTTTTCACCTCAGTATATATACTGGTATTAGAAATGGTTCCAAATGACGCATATGAAAGTAATTGTTGGCTCGACTGTTCTTCATGGCCTTGAAGAATGATCATGTTGTTTTTCAACACGCAGCTTTGCTCGATGGTGAGAATTCCCGAACCCACAAGGTGTTCCCGTGATATGCCGTTGCCGCAAACTGCAGAAAGTTTATAACTGACATGGTTGCAAACATCTAGTTGTTTGTATGGTGCAATGCCGTGAAGGTGATGTTATTGTGGATTTTTGTGAACTCACAATTTATTGCCGTTTTGTTGTTGAATAACTGGATTTCACAAATAAAAGCAGGATACTCAATTCCGAATCTTGACTGTTGATTTGGACATATGC
This sequence comes from Dichetophora obliterata, assembly GCA_963920525.1. Lineage (NCBI taxonomy): Eukaryota > Metazoa > Arthropoda > Insecta > Diptera > Sciomyzidae > Dichetophora > Dichetophora obliterata. The sequence continues at coordinate 145,237,289 of OY986436.1, read as the reverse complement.
GAATATTTTCCATTAGAATCGTACATGTATTCAAATCTTCTATTGTCAACATTGCATATTGATCGCGATGATTGTTAACCGCCAAGAATTGTGTCTTCGGAATAATTGCTACCATGCCTTCGTTGAGTTTAGTAGGGATTGCGGTCAGCTTAAACAATGAATATGCTTCTGGATCCACCAGAGGTAGTTCTAGTAGGAACATTATGTGTTTCTCGTTCACCGCAAAACGCACGGTCATTAGTTTGTAAAATTGGAGTAGGTTTTCGTTGTCGGTAGGAAGAGTTCGTGTTGAAGGGAGATGAGCCTGAATTATCTGTAACTCTTGCTTCAGTTGTTGTGGAGTTAAGATCAATGGACTAATATTTCCGTTATGCGATTGAGTCAATGCATGAAGTAACTCTGATTGTATTTGTTGCATGTTTGTTGTGATCATTGACAGCTGAGTCACTAATGCCGTGAGCTAATTTGATTGTCGAAGTATTGTTGTTTCATTTTCGATGTGATTCATATCTTCATATATTGACCTTTGTAACTTCTTGAAATTAACTTCGGTTGCCTTCTCATCAACCTTTATTATGTTCAACGTGGAATCAATTATTGATGTTTGATTGCGTAACAAATTCATGAGGTGTTCTTCATTGAGTTTGACATTCTCTATAGTTTTTGACCTAGTCTCTGCGTAGTTTGAGTCTAGTACTCCAAACAGGGCATGGGCCATATTACCGACTATATCTAATGCTCCTCGCTTCTGCCTTATTTTTGTCAGAAGCATTTCTTCTTGTAGCAATGTACTGAACGTATGCTTGAAATGATGAATAATTGGAGCACATGATGTTTCTATTGATGGCCTTATGCACATATCTATCAGAGTATTTATTCCCTCGTCTAGTGTTTTCATATCTGACCACATTGGGCTGAGGTCATAGAATACCATGAACGTCCAGTGTCCTGATGAAAGTTTTGTTGTGCCGATGTTTTCAAAATAGATTCCTGGTTCTTCCTTAAAATTAGTTATTTTTACTGATGAGGCAAGTACTAGTGGTAGAAAGAGAAGTGAAATTATGATAGTTGTGAAGATTCCTTGTGAAGTGTGTGACACCACTCTCCTCTTTGAGCGTGTACCTTCTTTGCCAGACTCTGATGAACGGGAATGTATTCTTTTTTGAGAGTTCTGTGGTATAATTTGGTTGTCATAGTCCTTATATTTCAAGTTGGAGTCATTGAACAGTGGGGCCAATCTGTGAAGAGGTCTTTTGAACGTTCCATTTATTGTTTTCAAATCGACTACTCGAACCAGTCCGTCGTCGCCCTTGTATACCCGGGTAATTCTTCCTAAAGGCCATCGAAGTACAGGAATGTTATCTTGTATCCTTCAATGTTATCCCATGCCTTCAGTTATGTTCGGTGACGGTGTTTTCCACTTGCCTCTTTCTTGCAAGTTGATGTTAGCGAATCTACATTTCTCGCAAGACCAACGCAACCCTTTACCTTCCTCAATACAATCCGCAACTCGACCTGTTACGCCTGCACATTTTGTGTGAACAGCATTGTCACATAACCGACATGATAAAAACCGCTCAGTTTCACCCCTTACAGAGCAGCCAGGCTTAGCACAAAGAAAAAAGGACGAAAATAAGGCCAAAAACACTGCACTTAATTGATAAACAAAAATTTTAAAATTTTTTTCAATAAGAAAAAAATTGGCGTTGCAACCACCTTGTACTCAAAAGTTCCTTAAAGTATGCAGCGATTACAACAAGAATGCAGCAAAAATTTAGAACACAGTTGATGAAAAAATGCTGATTTTAAGAATGAGACAAATAATCAAACGAAGAACAAAAACAACAGAAAGAAGCGAATATGAATTTAAAATCAAAACTCAAAAACTTTGCTTCCACAGCTTATGAAAAATTTGTAAGAAACAAATTTTTTCCCCATCTTTGATAGATTATATGAATAAATAAACAAAATTATAAAAACCTAACTGAAAGACGTCCTCATATGTCCCAGAAAGCAGAAGCTTACACAAAAGTTAGAATTTAATATTCAAAAACACTGGAATTAATTAAAAGTTTTCGCAAAGTAAATTATCAAACAACCTTATAATTATGGGTCTTCTCCAAGATTTGTCGTAATGTAAAGGTCTGGTCGATGGTAGACTTTCCAGGTCTGAAACAACACTGATAAGGTTCAATCAGTTGGCTTACAATGGGCTTCAATCTATCACATAAAATGCTTGACAGGATTTTATATGCGATATTAAGAAGACTTATTCGACGGTAATTGGTACAAATAGTGGGATCGCCTTTCTTGTGGGTTGGGCAGAGCATACGGATATTCCAATCATTCGTAATGCATTCTTCCAACCGTAGTCTGCATATAAACTCATGAATGAATTTAAATAGAACTGTGCCCCCTTTCTTAAACAGCTGTCAAAACTTCATTTTAGTCGGGCAGTGGAACCTCGACGCTGTCATCCGCAATTAAGGTTTCCGGGATATCATCTCTATTAGCTGGATTGTTGTCAGCATCGCCATTTAGAAGCTTATAGAAGTGTCCCTTCATAAGGTCAGTGTACTCTGGACATCTTTCACTAGATTCCCGATTTCATCCTAGCAGGAAGAGGCCCCGGCTTGAAAACCATCAGCAAGTGTCTTATCTTTTCGAAAAATTTTCGGGCTTCATTCCTGTCGCCGTACATCTTATTTTTCTCATGCTCGCGCTTTTCTGGCACTCTTTTTTTCTGCTTGAACATACTGGAAAAAATGTTATAACAACTGGAAAAAAATGTTATTTTTTTAACGATTCCCCAATTTAAAAGTTTATCAAAAATATAACTTTGATGTATACTTTGGTTTTGTTTTTTCTTTCTTATTAAAAAAAAAATTATTTTTACTAAAATTTTAAAGTAAAAAGTATGTTTGTAGCAGGTTGGATACTTTACTTATTGCGAAAATACTCAAAATTGCCTGCACCAATGTCGGCTTGGACAGTTCATACTAAAACAATTCTTCAACTTTAAAAAATCCAATTATCATAAATTTGACTAGTTTTACTTACAAACAATGTTTTTGTATATTTTTAGCAAAACTTAAAAAAACCCTTATTCTCAATTTTAAGATTCAATTATATTTGCAACACTGTAAACTCTTTGCAATGAGTAAAATCACGGAAATAACGTACACTAAGTAATGTAAAACATAAATCAAGAATAAACAAAGTACCAAAATCTTCACGCTGGTATATATAACTAGCTGAAAATCGATGCGTTGCTGCCACGCCCCCGTTGCCAAACGCAAATTAAATGTTAACCGTGAAACTGCATGTAAAAATTTGGCCTATAACTCAAAAGCTATTCAATTTCTTAAATTTGGGTTGCTATTCGATATTGCAAGTTCGGGTGGTGTGGGAAGTGCCACGCCCTTTTTCCAACACCCATAGAAGTGAAACGGCACGTGTAAATTGTGGTCGAGTACTGAATTCCGAGGCTGTGCGGTCTTCTGTGCTATTTGTTATAGCAAATTTGGGTTATATGGGAAGTGCGACGCCCACTTTTACAAAGCCAATAAAATGTTATCAGGGAAACGGCATGTTTAAATTGTGATCGAATACTGAATTCCGTGGTTTTGCGGCCTATAACTCCATACTGTTATGTGTCCATAACTGTATGTGTGGTAATTTTGACTGTTTTCACTTAAACCGCGATAAGTAAAGTATCCAACCTGCTACCTGCTACAAACATATTTTGTACCTTAAAACTTTTGTAAAATATTTGTTTTAACAGCAAGAAAAAACAAATCAAAATTATATATATGTGTACTTTTAAATGAGGAAATGTAAAAAATGGTATTTTTAAACTCTTTCGCAAATATAGTACTCAGAAAATTTCCACAAAAATCGTTAGATCAGTGCAAATGATAGCTTAAATGGAAAACATAGATGATTCAATTTTAACTATGTTTAAAATTTGTAATATAAAATATTATTTTGGATTTATAGGTACGGTGACCAGAATTCACGGAAAAAAATACGGGACCTTATTATTTCCAACAATTTTTACTCCAGCCTTTATAATAAATCAGTTTTTATAATAAACTAACGCATCTGCAAACAATTTCAATACAAAACTATTTAATCATATATTTCAGTTGTATTAATTTTTCAGTTATACAAAAATTCAATGAGGTTGGTACATAAAAAAAGATAACACAAAAACATATATTAAAAAAATAACAATAAAAAATATACATGTATAAAATTATTTTTGACTAGAAGATTTATTATTTTATGTTGTAGTATTTAGTATTATTTAGTATTATTATATTATAAAACAGTCTATTATTGACTAAAATAAATTCTTAGTTACTATGTTTCTCACTTAAGTGGATTTTTTAAGAGATCAGTTTGATTCTTTAAAAATGCGTGGAATTCAGTACAAGTCATATCAAAATTAAATATTGTAATTAAGATTGCTGTAAGCGTTTCAACATGTAGTTGAGATTTCTCAGTTTTCCAAACATTATAAATTATTGAAAATATACTTTCGGTAGATGCATTTGAGACATGAGACAGGAAGGCAAAAAGCAAACTCGATAATTTTTAAAATATTTTTAAAAGATATTTTTTTTTTCAGTAAAGTGCTTATATATTTCAACCCATTTTTGATCGGCCATTATGTTGGTGCATCTCCATTGCTTTATTTTTTCTGAAGTAACAAAACTATTTACACAAGTCACTTTATCGAAAAGTTCATTGTCAATAATAACCAAGTCTTTTCTAAATTCAAAAATAAAAATTACAGAGTTTTCTTCTTCTCTCCACGTTGGAATCTTTTCCAGTAATGTCAATTCAAGAACTTCATCTTCCTGAAAGGAAAAGTTCCATTGCTGAATATATTCAATACAAGTTGTATAAAATAATTTGACTCGAACTTTAAATTCATTAACTTCCGTTTTTCTGAAATCAAGTAAATATCTTCTAATAATGGTAAAAATATTTCATCCTTGCTCATTTCCCTTTTCATCTGTAGATCATTTAAAATTAATGATACCTTCATCATTAAAATTTTTTGACTCTCAGTTTGTATAATAAAATCATGAAATGTTAATGCTTGGCTATGAACAAAAAAAGCCATGGCTCAGAAAATGGGTCACTTAAAAAATTTTATTATAATTGTTGGACATTTTTCTTGTGTTAAAAAATATGTTTTTAGGGTTTTGAATAATTTAAGAATTCTTTCCAATGCTGGCGTCAGAGTTAACCATCTTTTTACTGAATCCTAGAAGTTTGTGATACTCTACCCCAACATTTTCACATATTTCTTTAAATTTTTTAACCCTAACACTAAATATAAAAGTAGGAATAAATTTTAACAACAACAACTTCAATGTCAATGGGAAGGAACTCCGGTGCAGTTTGAATACAATTATTTAAGATATGCGCAGCACAATTTACTTCAATTAATTTATTTTTTGTCGCATCTTCTAATTTTCGATACACATTATTTTGTCTTTTTCTACCTGCACCTCCAAAGGTGCAGTTAGTATTATCTGCACAAATAGCAATAATTTTTTATTTTTGTAACGCTCTGGTTTCTTTAATAATAAATAAATAAATAATATGTCGATAAAAGATCAGATGTTTCTCCTGGAAGTGATTTTAACTCAAGAAGTTTAATATGTACTCCTGAGGTTGCCATAAAGTATCTTCCCAGTATTGGACACCTTTTAACGCTTCCGTGATTACTACAGTCAGAATATATTGTGGTAAAATTAATTTCAGGACAATCTTTCTCAATTTTCGTGATTCTAGCGAACTAAAAACGTTCATTACAATAGCTTCACATTTTGTTCTAGCACAACTATATTTCCCATTAATGAACTATTTAAAAATTTTCGAGGAGCAGTCATTAGATCGAAAGGAATAATTGTGTTGAATAGCGTGATATGTCCATGTACCTTCTATGACCGCCAAATTTTTCTGCTCTTCGTTGAATGTTTTACTACGAACACATAATGTCAACGTATTGCTAGAAGAAGCAGCAATTTTAGCGTTTTTGTGCTTCTTTGCTTGTAAATGTTGAGCAACATGAGCATTGTTGTTTGTATAGGGTCATAACTTGGGACATATCAAAACCTAAAACAATCGAAAAATCCCTCTAAAAAATCCAAACCAACTTGGAAAAGTCTTAACGATTTTTATTATCTAGAAACAATACTTTATCTAACTAATGATGTCGGTATCGCCGCGCAAAAATGCTGTTTATATGTGTACTTAAAAAAAAACGGTCAACTTTTTTCGAAAGTAATATAAAACCCTTAAAGTATAAAGTTGATATTTTTAAGTAAACTACGCGATTCTCTCAGGAATTTATATTTGTATATATTTGTTTATTAATAATACATTAGTTAGTAGAAATAAGAACTATGTTATTTTATAGTACAAGAAGTAAGAATATGTTAAGATATGTTAAGAGAATAAACCAATTGTTTAGATATAAAAACAAATTAATAATTAACTATAAACAAGATAGTGTTTAGTGTACTTACATACATACACACACTATAAGACAAACAACCCACCAAAAAGATCTTCACTTTAATTGTCTAACAGATGACAACAATAATCATATCAACATAATGTTGACAAAACTTCCAAATTTAGCTTAATAAAAAACCTCAAAGTAAACACAAATAATTGTAGCTAGAATTCTTATGAAGTGCATTTAGCTTCGCTTGTGCAGATAGATACCGCACAAACTGAAATGCGACAGCGACAGCGGGAGTCGTATTACAAGCACAGAAAAACGATAGCACTTTAAAGTCAAGGCCAAGAATTCGAGCGAACCAATAAATAATGTTTAAAATATTAATTTAAGGGGAAAATTTGGAAAGGTTAATAAACTGAAAGTGATTGGTCAAGTATTGATTTTTTTCAGCAAATCTAAAAAATATTCGAATTAAAGGGGGAGCCCTGGAAATAGGGGTAAAATTATTTAAAAAAATTACTTGTAAAAATATTTTATAAGCCAATACATTTGAAAATAAAATTAAGATTTTCACGAAGACAAACTTTGAACTAATCAGCTCTTGTATTAATTAAAATTCTCAAATTTGGCTTTTCAGCCGAAAATCTAAAGCAAGGCTCTCTAGCCAACTATAATAGCGGATTGGTGCGCTTAAACACCAAGATAAATTAAAACAGTGTACTTATCAAATTTTTATTGCTCAGCTTGGATTCCAAGCTCGGCCATCTCGACTCTTTTGTTAATAAAAAATGTTCAGCTTATATAATAAAATAACAATAAATTCGTACTTCTAAAAACGCACCCACTTTCCAGTCACTTCCAAAACATTAATTTCTGTATATTCTTGTAACCAATCACAATTCTTTGGTTACGACAGAACTGCTGAAATATGCAATTTCAACTGACATTGTTCAAATTATCTCAAGATTTAAGAAATGACAATTATGAAAACAATCATTTCATCAGATGCCCTACTTCATCGAACTATTCTTATTGAACTTTTATTTCCACACTTTTCCTCACATGTTGACCCACTTGTGCACACTGCAAAATGATCTTGTCTTTTATTATTTTTATTTCAAACTGAAGTGGCCGCTCGCGTTGACCCACTGGCTATTTTATGATTCATTCATCATTCTGTTTTATTTATTTACTATAATTGTTTATTTGTCGCTATTTACCAAGATCGTATTGCATTCACATGTGCTCAGCATTTCAAGGTTCTGACCATGGTTAAGACTAGGTGTTTTGTTTATTTTATTCTTACACGTTTTTATGCTATTGTTTATTTATTTGTTTGTTATGCACACAGCAAAGTGATTGATAAAAAAATCAAATTAAATAAAATAATATATACTATATAGTATCAAACGCTCCTTTTAAATAGAGAAAATAGAAAGGATTGAAAAAGAAATTAAGTTGAAGAAGTTAAGGTGTGGAAAAAAGGGTTAAAATATGTTGACTAAAGTTTTCCGCTCGTTTGATTTCTCTTAACTCATTAATGACAACGTATGATATATCATACGCGATGAAACTATTTATCGAAAATTCCTCAAAAATCTGCAGCTACTGTAAAGTTTTTGCTTATAACAGTGTGATAAAGCTAAAAGTATGATTTTTCCAAAAAAATTTTGTAAAATTGACATATAAAGCCTTTTTGTTAATTTTTTTCGCTTCAGTTCGTGCAGAATTTCTAAGAAAGTGAAATATTCTTCTCAGGTGAGTTATTTTTATATAAACATCAAGAAAAAATAATATATAAATAAAAAGTGCACTAGGTTGAAGTTGAACGCCTACGCTACGAAATGTAGTAGAGACTAATACGTTTTTGATCATAGGCTTGGCCACAACCAAATCCTATAAATTTGTTTTCTAAACTTCAGAGGTTTCCGTCTTATATTAATACAAATTTATGCTGAAAATTTCAAAAACTAAGCTCAACGGGCTCTGGTGGTGAGCATTAATGGGTTAAGTTACGTCGTGAAGCATTCCAGTCTTACGGCATCGATGAAAAAAACCAAATGAGTCATTGGACAGACTATAGAAGTGAAGCTTTTTCGCAGTTCAACAGATTTGATAATTTAATGTTTTTTTTTTTTAAAAAATCATTTTTAAATTCAAAAATTTTTATTACTATAAAGTTAACTAAAAAAATACACGTTTATATTCACACCAATAAACTTTATTACATTACATTATTTTATTTGATTACATGTCACATTAATTCTGAATTATTTTTATAATTATTTTCAATTATTATTATGGAAATTTATTAATGAAATTATTGGTTTTTGATATCTCAAATATCAAACTTATTTTAAAGAAGTAATATCATCGATATATTTATCTAGCAAATACTTCATCAATAGTTGTCCATAATCATGTTGTGCAAATATTTGGACCGCTTATCATTCGTAAATTTATTTATCAAAAAAGCATTTTTTAAGTGCCCGTGAACATTCATGTCTTAATTCGTAATTAAAATCTGCACCAAAACAACTGGCATCTTGTGATAATATTCAACGAGTTCAATGGAACCTGATCGTGTATAGCATAAAAGTGAGATGTAAGTATATAAATTAGATGCGTTTTTTTCCAAAAATATTCCATAATCTTTCTGCAAGGTCAGATTCTGAATCCTAGATATTCAGTACGTGATATAAGTACGTGACGCAAAAAAGTCCAACAAATTCTCAAAATGGATGGGCTAAAAACGTGAATTTTAATAAGTATTAAATCGAGTTTCCTTTTTACATTTAAGTCATACAAGAACTTTTGACTATAACATATTCTAATGTAAAATTGTTTGCTTAATGCGAATGTGTCATCAAATTTTTCCAAAAAGTAGTACTTGACCCCGTATAATCCTACTTTACTAAGATTTTCAGAAATTTTTTTCGATTTTGATGTAGAAACTTTACCTTTGCCCATATCGTGCAATTTTTACAAATTTAAATGTTGCAGGATTGTTGGCTATTTTATAAAGCTTAGGAAAAATTATTCAAATAGAATCATTTTTATGACAGAAGAACTATTTTTTTTTGTGAAGCCGACTTTTGGGAAAAATTTACTTTAATAAAATTTAATTCACTTTGTTTTCGACATACTTGCAATTACTTTAAAACGTAAATTGGATCATCGTCAACGTTTATATGCGTTATTTCCTTAAATGCCACTTGCCATCTGTTATTCCCAAGAATGATCTCCGACGTTTTGAAACTGAACATTGATGGCTTCGTTACGTCAAACACCCATAAAGTCATTACTTGCGAAAGATTCCATTGCAGGAGATCTCATGTGCTTTGTAACCATCGATCCAAGTTATTGGCTCAATGACAAAAAATAGTTATGTGCTGAGGAAATGATCAGCAAAACTGTTGTCGGAAAGGATTGTGCTAATGGGCAATTAATTTTAATGCCTGCATTTGAGATCTTGCTACCAGGCAAACGAAAAACATAGCAAGCAAAGTGCTCTGTGATCATGCCCATGATTCAATTATTATAGGTTGTCCATTCGTTTGACAACACCCGTAAACATGTAAACAAAATTATATTCTCTCTCAAATATAACTGACAACCAGGGTTTTGTGGTCTTCTATTAAAAAGGTTATGTTTCAGTGTTTTGTTGCGTATTTTTTTTTTGAAAAGTAGTTATTCTATATTTTGCTGTTAGGAAAAAAAAAGAAATAGTGTGCATTGCGTTTATAATAATTATTGCTTTGAAAATTGTTTTCAAATTTTGTTGCGAACCGGTTTTTTTTTCAATTAAAATATAAATCGTGATTATTAAGTTGTAATTATTAAAATAATAATGCCTTCAACGTGCAGTATTAGCAAAACAGTTTATTTTGGTGATGAAATTCGAAAATATAATGTGCCAGTGGATCCAATAAGCCGTCAGCGGTGGGAATACATTTTCACAACAAAATATTGAAATTAGCTTTTTAAAAACTCACTTAAATTTTCTATCAAAACAAACATGCAATACAGAACGTAGTAGAAAAAGAAGCAGTGAAATGTATCCTTGGGTATTTAGTACTGCGAAAAAGTATGATATTCCTGCAACTGATTACTTTGATGGCATTACAAAATTACTCTTTTGCTCTCTTCTTCAATTTTACGGGTGTATATCTTCATTCTTGTGAGTAAACGTCAAATGAATGGACAACCTATAGTAATTGAATCATGATCATGCCCTTCTCTGTGCGTCGTTGTTGTTGTAGATTTGCTTGGTAAATGTTGTTGGTGCAGTTAGCTGGAAGTTTTTGTAGACGTAGCTACTAGACATCTACATGAATGCATTTATTTTATTTGCCTTAACGTATACTTTACCTCAGTGTACAACCTTCAAAGTAGCTTTCAAGCATGTGTGTAATAATTTCAACTGAACAAGAAACAGAAGAGAGTATTGTACAACATTCAGTTTGATCTCAACAGAGTGTATACATATTTTGCTTTATTGTTTACTCTCTTTTTATGCAGCATAAATAGCTAACTGCAGTAGATTTTCTTTGATATACAGGGTTGCCAATATTCGAAGCACCCATTTTATTTTTAAATAAATCAAAGAAACCACAATTTTTTGTCTGTTCGTCATGAATATCATTTAATTGGGTTCAAGTAGATTTGCTTACATTATTTCTTGAATATGATATCTCGTAAATGGTCGCCATTGGCCTCTACGATATATTGTGCCCGTTTTGCAGCATTTTCCATGGTTTTCTTCAACATTTCGATGGGAATGGCGGTTACTTCTTGACGGATGTTGGTTTTCAGCTCTTCTAGGATCTTTGGCTTGTTGACGTAAACCTTTGATTTCAAATAACCCCACAAAAAGAAGTCTGGAGGCGTTAAATCTGGTGATCTTGGCGGCCAATCGAAATCACCATTTTTTGACATCAAACGGCCAGGGAACAATTGCTTCAAAAAATCGATTGTAGTGCGGCTTGTGTATGGTGGCGCGCCGTCTTGTTGAAACCAGTAGTGCCTGATACGCTTTCGACGAACGATTGGCATGAAAAAATTGTTTATCATATCGCGATAACGCTCCTGATTGACAGTAACTCTGTGGCCATTATCATCTTCGAAAAAGAACGGCCCAATGAGCATTTTAGCACAAACGCCGCACCAAACAGTGACTTTTGCATCGTGAAGAGGTACCTCTTGAATATCTTGTGGATTTTCAGTGGCATAAATACGGCAATTTTGTTTGTTTACCGTTCCGTTCAACTGAAAATGAGCTTCATCGCTCATGATAATTTTATGCCAAAATTGCTCGTCTTCTTCAGCTATTTCGATGACTCTTTGGGCCCATTCCAATCGACGTGGCTTATCGGTAGGCAACAATTTGTTTACCAATTGAATTTTGTACGGAAGCAAATTCAAATCAACACGTAAAATGCGTTGTAAAGTGGATCGGGGAATACCGAGCTGCTGAGAACGGCGATTTTGGGATGTTGTTGGTGACTGCTCAATACTGGCTCGTACGGCTGCAATATTCTCATCCGATCGCCTTGGTCGCTTTTTATTTGGCCTCTTTGGGTTACCAAGAGTATTACCAGTTGTAAATCTTTCATACAAACGATAAATTGTTTTCTTGGAAGGCGCGCTTTTCACTTTATTTATTTTTTTGAAAGCACGTTGAATTTTCACTATTGACTTGTTTTGTTGAATGTAAATTTCAACAATTTTAGAGCGTTCGCGTGGCGTGTACTGTTCCATTGTAAACATTTGCTTGGAATGACGCTTCAAACGCGGTATGTCATTAGTCGATTTGGCATCACTGCGGAGAGTTACAGTGTTGCCAGATGGGCGCTTCGAATATTGGCAACCCTGTACATACCAATTACAAAAAGTATACCAAGTATACTTAGTAAGAAAAGAATAATTTACTGTACAACGTTTCTTTGCTCTCTTTTTAAACTATTCTGCCTTTACGTAATTTTTCCAGTATGCCAGTTTGAGGGAAATTTCCCTTTTTGAGGGATTTTTCAATCGTCTTTTGAGCTAAAAAGGAAAAAGGGAAACATTTTGCTTGATAGTACAAAAAAGGGAATATTCAAATGGAGCACTAAAGACCTTATTCTGATGATCTACGATTGTTAATTTATTTACAAAGTAGTTTGTTTAATAATTTATTTTGAACATGAATTATCTTTTCGTGTGTTGACAGTTTTGTCAAGTAGCTTTCGATATAATTTTAGACGGAGAAATCCTTACAATTGTAAATGAGTTTGCTGTTGTAATTTAAGTCGATAAATATAATAAGTATATTGTTATGAATATTGTTTTCTTTATTTGTATCGTTTTATTACTTATAAAAACATAATTTATATCTAGTATACAACTATTTATTAATTCAAATCAAATATGTATTAGTGTACAAAACCAAAAAAGCAACTTCAATTGTTAATTAAAATGATTAATATCGTGCGTAGCAAACACGAGGTGCAGAATTAATGTCGAAAGAAACCGGAATGTCAATAGTTTGACATTGGTACAGCGTTGCCAACGTTTATGCTGCGTTAAGTATTGTTAACTATGCATCACTTCCTCCACAACTAATCTTGATAACGTGGTGCATTTAAAAGTTTCCTGATGCGGTTGGATCGTCGTGGTGACTTAAAACTTTAAGGTACTCCTTCCGTCTTGCTTGGGGTTGGGTTTATTCCAGCTGCTTCTGGGACACGGGTCTTCATTTGATTTTGATGTCGCCTGAGTATTCCCTGGTTAGTTTTCACCTTGTAAATGACTTGTCCAGATTTGCTTATGACGAAACCAGGATCCAGGATGGACCTCTGTCAAATTTCTTCACGAAAACAGTACTTCTTATGCCAAATGATCTGGAGCCATCTCCTACGTCAGGGCTGGTTATAGAAGGGGGCATTAGTAGTGCCATTAAAATCTTGGGCTGGCGTCCATGTAACAATTCTGCAGGAGATTTTCCAGTAACTGGACTTGGCGAAGACCTGAAAGTACTTAAAAAGGTTAGCAGGGCTTCAGCCTTACTAATTCCATCTGCAACGGCTTTCTTCAATGATTGCTTAAATGTACGAACGTGGCGCTCGGCTTCGCCATTACAAGCGGGATGAAAAGGAGCGGTAGTAAGATACTGTATACCATGCGAAGTGCAGAAGTCTTGGAACTCAGATGCGATGAACTGACGACCATTATCGGTAACAATCGCGTCAGGAAAACCCTCTGTTGCAAAAATAACTTTGAGAGCTTCAATAGTGAGGCCTGCTGTAGTGCTATTCATTTTGGTTACATATGGGTACTTCGAATAAGCATCTATACATATGAGCCACATTACATCCAGAAATGGTCCAGCGAAGTCCAAATGAATGCGCTGCCAAGGACGATCTGCTTGCGGCCAGATTAAAAACGCACGTGCTGGTGAAGAAGTGCTTTGCTGCTAGAGTCCACATTTGGCTACAAGAAATATCGGCGAGCCATTTGCTTCATGCGACATACCCCAATGTCCTTCAATGAGTAAATTAAGCACCAGAGCTTGTGCTTTGGAATGACAACTCGAAGGAAGTCTGTTTGAAGCAATACGACTCCACTCTCGAAACTTAACTCAAATCGGCGTGTAAAATACGGTTGTAAATTCTGGTTCTCCTTAGAAAGCGTTTCGGGCCAACCTTGTTGAATCACTTTGCAGACCCCTTTGAGAACACAAACATTCTCAATCATGTTCTTCAAACGTGATGAATGGTAGATTGGTAAGTTGCTCTTCAACATCCAACTGAAAACAAAAATCTTTATCAAAGTCGACATCAGGCCCCTTTGGAAGGCGCGATAGCGCATCGGCGTTACAATGATTTTCAGAAGACCTGTACTGAATCTGGTAGCGATTAGCCATAAGAGTGAGTGCATACCGTTGTAACCGCTACATAGTTAACAATGGTAGCTGCTTGTTCGGGTTGAATATAGATACCAAAGGCTTGTGATCCGTTAGCAATGTGACAGTGCGGCCATAAAGATATTGGTGGAATTTCTATACACCAAAGATAATCGATAGCGCTTCTTTCTCGATTTTTCTGTAGCCTTTTTGATGATCATCTAGTGTTTTGGATGCAAACGTTACTGGCTTCTCAGAGTCATCTGGAAAACGGTGGGAAATAATGGCGCCAATTCCATGTGAAGAAGCATTAGTGGCAAGTACGATAGACAATTTATCGCCATAGTGAGCAAGCAGTGGTGCGATAGATAATTCATGCTTTAAATACAGAAAAGCATTTTCCAACTCCTTTCCCCAATTAAATTTCTCTTTCGCGCGTCGTAGTATATTAAGCGGTGCAGCTACTTGTGCGAAATTGCTGAAAAATTTGTTCTAATAATTTATTTTACCAAGAAATGCTTGTAAATTTTTTAAATTACTTGGGCGTGGCAGTTTTCGTATCGCTTCGACTTTGGAGAGCGTTGGACTGATTCGATTAGCATTGACAATAAATCCAAGGTATTCCACCTCAGATTGCATGAAGCTGAATTTGGACTTACGACATGAAAAACCATTGTCTAGCAAGCGACTTAAAACTTTCTCCAAATTTCCCATAAAGCATTTCAGCTGACGTCCCTCCTACTATTATGTTGTCCAAATAATTAACACAAAGTGGAATTCCTGCAATCACCTGTTCAAGCACCCGTTGGAAAATTGCAGGCGCGCTAGCAACACCGAAAAGTAGGCGCTGATATTGGAAAAGGCCTGCTGGTGTATTTACGACCATAATACCTTTAGAAGGTTCTTCTAGCTCCAACTGGAGATAGGCATCAGACAAATCAATCTTTGCAAAAAATTAACTTCCGCACAAGCGTTGGAAAAGTTCCTCAATTCGAGGTATAGGATACTTATCTACGTGAAGCTGTGCATTGACCGCTTTAAAATCACCACAGATTTTAATGCGTCAATCTTGTTTTGGCACAACGACAATTGGGGCTGCCCAGTTGCTATGATGAAGTGGTTTCCATATGCCTATATCTACGAGGCAGTGTGCCTCTATTTTAAAAGCATCCAATTGGGCAAAAGGTAAGGGACGCGCTTTAAAATATTTGGGCACCGCATTTTGATTGAGATTTAAATCTACCTTCACTGCTTTACAATGTCCTAACGAGCTGCTAAACACGACTGTGAACTTTTGCACTAGATCTTCTAACATGCTAGCATTTGGCGCAGAAATAGCATTCCCGTGCGCTTGACATGTGCACAGTGCAAGCTCTTCCAATAAATCTGTTCCTAAGACCTCACCTTCTTGCTCAACGTGAGTCACAAGTAATTGAAACTCCTTTCGAATTTTGTTAAGCTGAAACTCAACATTATGCTAGTTTGGCCACCACCCTATGTTGCTAGTTGATCTTGATAAACAGGAATTAAGCTTGGACTACCAATCTTATTGCAAGCACTGCGCCCCATTACCGAGCATGTTGCGCCCGAATCAACCGCACGGGCACGTTATTGACCATTAAATGAACCATGTATTTTTTTATTAATCTTGAATGGTGCAGGCTTAGCTTGCGAATTAATGACATTTAGAGATAAAATTGCAACATTATTATCGTTACCTTTAGGCTGCTTCTTTTGATGCTTGTATTGCTGCTGATTGTTGCGCGCATCTGCTGATACATAATTATTTCCACTGCTGCACACCGGAGCTATGTGTCCAACACAATAGCATTTTCTTCATTTAGCGTTACGAAACTTGCATTTTCCACGTGGATGCTGCACTCCACATCCAGAATACGATTGAAAACGGCTGCTTAAATTTGGAACTAATTCATTGTTCTTTTATTTCTCCGAAAAGCTTTTTACTTGGAACACCTCGCTTTGCTCTTTTTCTGATGACATTCGCTGCTTCATTGTTTGTGTCGCAACAAAAGCTTCGGCTACTAATATTACATCTGCGAGTGATGGATCTACTTTCTGCAGAGCCGCTGTTCTCATTGAATCGTTAGGTGTGTTCAGCACAATGAGTTCTCGAATGAGCTCATCCACAAACTATCGTTTACACGAATTGTTGCTGCATAAATACTTGAAATTTCGTGCCACGCCACGAAGTTCGGCTATCCACTCGGAATATTTTTGGTTAGCTTTCATTTTAAGTTTAAATAACTCATACCTTGAAACGAGCACATGTTTATTCGTACATCGTACATTCCTACATTTCAAATAACAGTGTGACAGCCATTTTTCACTTCTAAAATTACTACAATTTTGTGTAGGTCGTATGTCTGGTCGAGTACAACATGAAGCAGCAATTAAAACTTGTCTAACACCCTCAAAACTTTGATTTATTGTTAAAAAACCAGTTTTGCGTACATCAGTGCACTTTCTACCCATTAACTCAACCAGTTATCAACGGATTCTAGATTTTATGCCAGTTTCGGAAAGAAAATATACATACCTTTTGAACAATATCCAAAACTTTTTGGTATTGATATATTTACTATGAGTATTTATCAAGTAAATGCAAAGATTCAAATTTCTTATTTCGATTTATTCAACTTAAAAATTTATTGAAAATTCAACAAGTTACATAATAGTTTTAGAAATTTAAAAAATGCTTTTGGATAATGTTCCACAACTTTGTCGATTCAAGTCGATTTTAAATTTCAAGTACTCAACTTTCTCGTAAATTAACGTTATTTTCTAATATTAATATAATTGCTCTGCTTTTCGAAGAAACTGTGTCGAAAAAACATCGGCAAAGGTAAATAAGTTGCAAAAATATCAAAAACTTAACATTTACTTGATTAATACACGTATGAACAATACAAATTCCGCAAAGTCTTATATATCGTATTAAATATCTGTATTTTGCCAACTAAAACTACCAAGAGAACTTGAATTGGCTAAGCTATATCTGATTGAGTAACTGTGTAATAAGTGCCAGCAGGAGTGCAAAACCGGGTTTTTTATGGTAAGTCAAATTTTGAGGGTGTTAGGCAACTTGCATGCATCGTTTTGAGTTATACTCGACCAGACCTACAACATACATTAGGTCATTTTAAAAGTGTATGCAGCTTAATTAGTTTTGTCGCACCGTCTAATTTACATGGAATATAATTTTTTATAACAAATACTTATGTTTAAACCTCAGAAAAGAGTTATTAAAACAGAGTCTGTAATTCTTTTAGTTATAAAAAATTTTGTATGTTTATGTTTCAAACATGTGTTATGGTTTTTTATACTTTAATGAACCTTTGTATCTAAAATTTTATAGCTTAATAAAGTTATGTTTGAAAGATATTTTAAAGATTTTTTTTTAAATAAAGTTTTTTCTAAATAGCCTTTTAATTTACAATATTATGTTGATTTTATATGATTTAAATACAAATTCTAAATGTTTGATAGTTTAAATCATTCTTGATTTTAAATTAAAATTCTAGTTGTTTGATAGTTTAAAATCGTTTATTGAGCTTTAGGTCATGGTAAGAATTGATGGTGGTGCTCTACCATTTGATTAAAGTTTTTTATAAATGACCTTGTTATTTATTATGTTGATTTTATATGATTTAAATACAAATTCAAAATGTTTGATAGCTTAAATCATACTTGATTTTAAATACAAATTCTAGTTGTTTGATAGCTTAAAATCGTTTATGGAGCTTTAGGCCAACGTTAGAACAATTAATTTTTCTATCGAATCTTTCCAAAGAAACAGCAACAACAACAACATTTTCAATATGAAAAGGAAAACATCACTAGCTGATTTTATTGCAATTTCGGCCCTGCTAAAGGCTTCATAATTTTTTTAAATTTTAGAAGGGAAACAAGGAATTGTTTCATGTGTTTGTGGGAAATTATACATAAATACACTGCCAACACTGGTGGGCACAGGTAAGTGAGCAACTGATTTTTTCAAACTTTTTTCTGAAAAGCAAAACTGAATTTATAAGTGAATTACTAAAACTGTTTAAAATCATATATTTTATAAATTCTATAAAAGAAAACCTGCAAATAACTATAAAAACAGTATTTTATTTTTTTAAAAATTTTCTATAAACTTTTTTTTGTATTATTTATTGCTAATAAACATACAATTTCCCTCAGAGCTCAAATAGTGTTTTTTATTCATATAAATCAGTCTCAGTCTCAAAGCTTCCTAAAATTATTTGCATTAAGTTTCCTTATAATTTCAGCATTGCCGTTCACACTTATTAACACATTGCATCTCAATTCCTATCTGCATGGCTGTGTGTGTGTTTATTTTACTAAATGTACTACATTTTGAGTGCTCTACTGATTTTAGTACAATACACAAATGTTTTCCTTCTCTGTTTACTAGTGCTCATTCGTAATCGGCAGCTGAGTGTCAAAGATTATAAACATTTCTCATTTATAAAAACTTAAATTTATAAACATTTCTTTTCGTAGCAAATGTGTTGAAGTTGCTTCCGAATGCATTCATGCAGATGTCTAGTAGCTACAGTCGGAATATGATAATCGAATTATTTTTGATAACAGCTTAAAGTATCAATTAATTAATTTTTTTATAGATCGCTGAAACTATTTGTTTAATATTTAATATAAAATCTATTAAATCCCTCCCCCTCGTAATTTATTTCATTATTTTTATTTAGGACTAGTTGGGACTATAATTTAAGACTACTGAGATCGTAGTTTAAAATGACAATGAAAAAAATGGAATAATAAAATACTTATTAAGTAAAAGTAAGTCATTTAAAATGAGAACTTCTAAGATTGGTGAAGGAATATTCATTCTAATTCAGTCAATGGGGACTCATGTGCTGTCTCGAGGGTGACTACTGGAACCTGCATGTCCATGTGATTTTCGGTAAAATCATCTGCTCCTTTTAGGCACCGTTATCGCTTGCACACAGAAGCTCATTAGCTCGACTTGTGATAATTCGTGAAGGTCGCACTTTGCTTTCCGATGCTCTTCAGCTCTTGTGATGAATGAAAAGTTAATACCGCATGTATTGCAGCATCTTTTTTCTAGATCACTGGTATTCCCCTTTCACACAATCACAGTAGCAGTGATTTCTATTTGAAGGAGTATACGTTAACTATTAACGTAACTAGTAACGTGTGGTTAGTTTTGGGGGTCATTTGCAGTTGTGAGTTCTGCGCGCACTTTTAAAATTATTTAAATAAAATTAAACATTTTAATTATAAAAAATATATATTTTTTAACAAGGATCTGAACTGATATCAGGTGATTTTTATATAATGTGAATATATGTTTTAACTATAAAAATAATTTTAATTTGGCAAATACTAGATTTGAAACCAAAGCTGGTGTGGTCATATATAAAGTACAGAAAAGTTTCAATTGTATTCCAAAGTTTTTAACCGTGTAGCAGTGACTGCAAAGTAGCAGTTTTGCCCATGACTAGGCATTGGGCTATTTTCAAACGGAACTAAAAGCCATGCCATCGAAAAAGTTAAAAAAACCTTGCTTAAGGCAAGCAGTTCCGTTGCAAGAGAAGTTGTGTAAAATTTTATAAAGGGTATTAAACAAAAAATTCAGTGTATGATAAGATAATAAGTCTACCTAAAAAGTTTAAATAAAAATTTAATGAAAATAAATTTTATTATAATAAAAAGAAGTTTGAAGTAAAAAGAAAAAACCTTTGGACTACAATCAAAACTATGTGTGTAGTCTCTTTTCGATACATTCCTAAATTGTAAAAAATATACTGTCCGAAATTATAAGACGGAAAAAGGTCTTCCAATTTGTATTAAAATATTTTAAATCATTGCATCGGATTCTAGATAATAAAAAATATTTCAAGCATATTTTTGATATTTTTTTATTCCATTTCCATTAAAAAACTTTGAAAATTCAAATAACTTTCTATTTTTTGAAGCGAAGCTTTTTACGCCTCGTTTTGTAATTTGCTTGAATTTGTTGTTGTTTTTTACTTGCATCAATTACAACAAGAGAATACAAAATTAAAAAAATTTCTATGACAGTAATAAAAACCGAACCCACACCCTTTCGATTGAAAGTCCAGCATGGCACCATCTAATCCAAACAAATTCGTTACGTTGATAGGTTCATTCAATATTAAGTATTAACTGAAACTATGTTGCAGTATTATTATTATTTATTAATGTATATAAGTACACTAAGAACTAAGTTTTTTAAGGTTCAAAGTAGGAAAAATTTTACATATTGAATACATAAACTATAAATATTAATAATCAATAACAAAAATTCAAACGAAGATACCATATCATATTGTTTAAAACTTTTGATTTCAAGATTTCACGTATTGAATACAAGAGATATTATTATTTAACAAATGTTATATTTAATTAAAGAAACCAAAATTAAAAAGAAGATAAAAAATCATATTATTTAAAGCTATTAGGAATGAGTTGAGCTTAAAAAAAAAATGAAGCAAAAGTAAAGAAAGAAAGGTCTAGATTAGATAAAAGAAAAAAGAACTGATTACTTTAATCGACTATGAAAATTTTCATTAGGAGTAATGTTTAGAAATGGCCTGTTTGAAGCTTGCCTCTCCGACTATTGATTTAAGAAAATGCATTCCATAATCTGATGGCGTTAATAAAAAATAATTGTGTTGAGTTCAGAAAGTTGAAATTAGGTACTATAAGCATTTGACTTCTTTGCGACTGGCCAAATAGCAATTTTTCATATAGATATGTTGTCGTCTTATTTTTTATGAGTTTGTGAAGAAATATGCAATTCCGAGCATTTAGATAATTCAATATATCGCAGCCAAGTATACTGTTTTTAAGCCTTTTTTAAAAAAACGCATTGGGTGGTCAGTTGGCTTCAACTCCTGAAGCAATTGGACTTTGTATGGCGTCATACCAAGGTCTTTATGCAAAATTCGTCTCAATAATGTCTCCGAAATGTTCAATTGTTGAGAACGACGGTGAATTGATGTTGATAGCGCTTCACGCACACTTTCTGCCACAGCAGCAATATTCTCGGGTGTACGCACTGTTTTTGGCTTTTCACGCTTTGGTTTATCGATGAGGATGCCAATTTCTTTCACTTTTTTCACAAGATAACGAACATATGGAGCTGACGGTGCTTCTCTTCTTCCAAAATCCATACGCAATTTTCGCACACATTCTGTAACATTACCATGATTTTTAAAGTAATGTCGTAATATTTCCCAGCGTTGTATTTATATCAGCGGAAGGATAAAACTAATTATCTGTCAAATCAGACAGATGTGCCACCGCCATACAAGCAAGTGGCACAGTAAAATTTGAGTGTGGATTCATTATAAATCCACATAAAAGCTTTATGAGAGTCAGCGAGCGAACGATTTAAAGCTTTTGAGAGCGTGAGAATAAGTAAGCGACAATGTGAGCAAATGTGAGCATAATATTGAAAAGATTTGATGCACGAAACATCTCAATAAAAGATATAGCTGCCAACAAAATGTAGCAGAATTTCATTAGGTTTTACTTAAAAAATGTAGGCAATTCTTTTACTAAACTACCCTACGAACATTATATAATTTAAAGTTATTATATTTTTTTGCATTATCTCTTATCTTTTTTTTATATAATTTCGAGAATATAATATTATAAAGATGACATAATCTAATTATATTTTGCGTGTTGACTTAGTTTTTTTTTGCGTTTTACTACATGATATTTTTAGTGTTATATTATTGTAAGGGCGATTCCATCAGTTGAAGCTTAGCCGCGAATAATGTTGTAAGCAATATTTTTTGAGTTGTTTTTTTGCGGAAAAATTTTTAATTTAACTACTTTTATATATTTTTATTATATTATTGCAAATACATGCTTTACTATATGAAAAGTACTCAGAAATGCAATTTTCAATTGTTCTTAATTATACAACAAAAACATTTTTTTAATCATTTTTTGAGTAAAAATTCAATATTATGGACCGTTTTTGAAAAAAAAAATTAAAAAATATATTCACTGACCTAACGCTACAGTTGAAACTATTTTTGTAAAGTGCTTTTCTTAAAACTTTAATCAAAAAAAATTTTAATTTTTGAAATTTTCAAGTTTTGAATTTCATGTCGTTTCTTCTCATTCTTGGGGAACGATGTTTTATGAAAAAGTCGTTGTACCAAAAATTTCTGAAATTCTAAAGATATGTGAATGTTTTTGGTATTAAAATTACTGAAATTTTTAAAATTTAATTTGCGAAAAAATTTTTTCAAGAAAGATTTTCAATTTCAAAATTTACGTAAGTGAAAATGGGTGGAATGAGCGTGATCAAAACAAAGTATGTAACAATCTAATCTAGGATGCACACACACAGTATGTGTACTCAAATTTAGCGAGTATAAATGTCAATTAAACAATCAAACTAGAAAAAAAGTTTTATTAATACAGACTTTGTGTTAAATTTTATGAGTATTAGAGAACGAATGCGATTCGAAAAGATTTGAAGAATTTTAAAAGATTTTTTTCGATTTTTTTAAGTTTTTAAAAATATGTCCCCAGTAATGATCCTATAACTTCAAAAGTATTTTTTCATATCACAAAATGTAGACATGTTTGCAAATAAAACGATTATATCTTTCATTCAAGCTATCATTTGTATTGATCTAACGATTTTTGTATAAATTTTCTAAATACTACATTTGTGAAAAAGTTTAAAAAATATGGTTAATACTCAAAATTACCTCCTATACAGGCTAAATATGCGATATCGGATAGCTTTATAATTATTAAAAGCCTCAGAATTCGGCATTCGACCACAATTTACAATAGCGTTTCTCTGTTAACATGTGATGGGCGTTGGTCAAGGGGGCGTGGCACCTCCTACACCACCCAGGAGCATAGCCTTGGAATTCGGTATTCGATTACAATTTACACGTTTCACTGATAAAATTGTATGGGCGTTAGGCAAGGGGGGCGTGACCCCTCCCACACAACTGAAATTTTTGACCACGGTACTCGACCACAATTTACTCGTGCCGTTTCACTTATGGCATGTTATGGGCGTTTGGCAACGGGGAAGTGTCAACAACACACAGTGTTTCAGCTAGTTATTTATACTAGCGCGAAGATTTCGTTATTTTGTTTTGATTTATTTTTTACGTATCTTTGTTTACGTTATTTCTGTTATTTTACTCATTTCAAAGAGTTTACAGTGTTGCAAATCTTATTATAAGGTAAAATTGCGGTTTAGGGATTTTTAAATTTAGCTAAGAACGTTAAGAACATTGTAAACAAAATCTTTAGTTAAATAAATGATAATTGGGTTTTTAAAGTCTAAAGAATTTGTTACGTACGAACTTACCACGTCGACTTTGATGCAGGTAGTTTTGAGTATTTTTACTAAAACCGAAATACGTAAATATCCAACCTGCTACAATCATACTTTTTACCTTAATATTTTCGTTGAAATATTTTTTTTAACAACAAAGTAAAAATAAAACCAAATTATATATCAAAGTCATATTTTTGCGCAGCTTAATATGGGGGAAATGTTAAATAAACGGTTTTTTTAAACTCTTTCACAAATGTAGTATTCATAAAATGTTGTGAGGACTCAAATTGTTACCCAATTTGTGCCTCACAAAGTACATTAATGAATGTTATAATGAAATGTAAATATAATTGGAAAATATGAATTGTTAATTAAATTAAATTAATTATGTTTAAAGAATTTATTCTTTATTTTTGGAAACTTAATATATGGAAAAGTATAATAGTTTATAGTTTATTGCATTAAATAAATAATAAATGAATAAATAACATATACACACATACAAATATGTATGTACACAGTCACATATACACAGACAGGGAAGACAAAACAAGTGAACATGGAACAGAAAGGCAACTGGAGAATAAAAAGCAATCACGTTTGCTTAGGACAGGGAGTCTTGTCGCAGGCGCAGTAGCATGCACATGCTTTGAGACTGAGTAGCTAGTTAAAACGTAGTTATCGTAAGCGAAGGTGTACTCACCCTTCGAACATAGTTTTACTCTAAGCTCAGGCGTAGTTATCGTAAGCGAAGGTGTACTCACCCTTCGAACTTTGTTTACTATAAGTTCAAAACGTAGTTATTTTAAGCGAAGGTGTACTCACCCTTCGAACATAGTGTTTAATCTAAGTCAGGCGTAGTTATCTTAAGCGAAGGTGTCCTCACTCTTCGAACGTTGCTTACTTTAAGTTCAAAACGTAGTTATCTTAAGCGAAGGTGTACTCACCCTTCGAACGTTGCTTACTCTAAGTTCAAAACGTAGTTATCGTAAGCGAAGGTGTACTCACCCTTCGAACGTTGTTTACTCTAAGTCAGGCGTAGTTATCTTAAGCGAAGGTGTACTCACCCTTCGAACGTTGCTTACTCTAAGTTCAAAACGTAGTTATCTTAAGCGAAGGTGTACTCACCCTTCGAACATAGTGTTTAATCTAAGTCAGGCGTAGTTATCTTAAGCGAAGGTGTCCTCACTCTTCGAACGTTGCTTACTTTAAGTTCAAAACGTAGTTATCTTAAGCGAAGGTGTACTCACCCTTCGAACGTTGCTTACTCTGAGTTCAAGACATAGTTATCGTAAGCGAAGGTGTACTCACCCTTCGAACTTTGTTTACTATAAGTTCAAAACGTAGTTATTTTAAGCGAAGGTGTACTCACCCTTCGAACATAGTTTTACTCTAAGCTCAGGCGTAGTTATCGTAAGCGAAGGTGTACTCACCCTTCGAACTTTGTTTACTATAAGTTCAAAACGTAGTTATTTTAAGCGAAGGTGTACTCACCCTTCGAACATAGTTTTACTCTAAGCTCAGGCGTAGTTATCGTAAGCGAAGGTGTACTCACCCTTCGAACATAGTTTTACTCTAAGCTCAGGCGTAGTTATCGTAAGCGAAGGTGTACTCATCCTTCGAACGTTGTTTACTCTAAGACAGGCGTAGTTATTGTGAGCGAAGGTGTCCTCACCCTTCGAACGTTGTTTACTCTAAAACCAAAACGTAGTTATCTTAAGCGAAGGTACCTCCACCCTTGGAACATAGTTTTAATCCGAGCTCTATCATAGTCACTCACAGCGAGAGGGATCATAGCAAATAACGGAATACATATGAATAAGCAAGGATTAATTAAATCACTTTAATTTATATAATGCTTAATAATTAATAATAACTAAGTAACGTACTCATTAAGCAATAAATAAAACAAATAAAAATAATAAAGAATTACACTACAGTTTAAAACTAAAACGCTGGCTTTCTTATTTAAAACAACGGGATCATTGGTAAATAAATTATTTTGTAAGAACCCCTGGTTTACTCACTGAGCCTACCTCAGCAAAAATCAGTAACGAGCAAAAGGGTTCGTTACAATGTCTACAAAAATCGTTCAAAAAAATCGTATAAATAAACGCTTAAATAAAGGGTATATATGTCTCATTTGTGAATATTTAGAAAACTTGTAAAATAATTGAATTCTCTTGGAGTTATAGGATTATAACTAGGGAAATATTTTTCAAAACTCAAAAAAATCTAAAAATTCTTCTAAAAAAAAAATCGAACCAACCTGGAAAAGTCTTACTGATTTTTATTATCGAGAAAAAAATACTCAATCGAACTAGCAATGTCGTTTTTTTAGCAAACTTTTTTTTCAAATTGTTTACCACTGTTGTTGATTTGTTATTAATTTTTAAATAATAAATACAATGAATAAAAAATTAAGTTATTCACTATTTTTTTATGAATAAAATGTTCGCTATTAATTTTTTTATTAATTTTTTATTCATTATTAATTTTTCATTCATTATAAATTTCGTATTCATTTCTAATTTTTCATTCACTTTTGAATAATAAATAAAATGAAAAAAAAAATCTTGTTATTCACTTTTGAATAATGAACCAAATTAATAATAAATAAAAAATTAATAATGACTATAAAGTTAATAATGAATAACACATAAATAGGCAATGAATCAAAAAATAATAATGTACAAAAAATTAATTATTGAAAAATTTGAAATTCTTTTTGAATTGCATTCTTTGTAAATAGCATTCATATGAATAAAAAAATAATTAATTATTCTGAATAAAGAAAAAATAATTGAAATTAATTATTAATCAATTTTTCAAAATTCAATGTAAACTAAAAATTTTATTTATAAACAATTTTGAATTCATTGGATGGATTTGTATGTCGTTATTCAGTTTTCCTTAAGATTCTGAATATATATGCAGATTTTACTGCTCTGGCTGATAGTCAATCAAAAATATTCAATACTAATAGCAAGCAGTGAATAAGAAAAATTTGCTTCACACAAAATAAGGAAATCATCATGAAAATAATGCAAACAAACAAAAACATTTGTTGCTGCCAAGCAGAGATCACAACTGCTTGGTTCCAACAACAACAACGGGAAAAACAATTACAACATTAAATTTCACTACTCTAGCTAGCTGTGATAAACCATGCAAGGGTGATCTATGCTGTGAAGCATTGTGGAGTGAAGAGTGAAAGAGCATTGCAGAGAGAATGTGCATGCAAGGATTGGAAACTTTTCTCTCAAGAAAACTTTTTTTCATCGCGCTCACAAAAGCTTACGTATTGATCTGAAAAATATTTGTTACTTTTTAATGTTCTAAGTGGCACATCTTTATACTGTATAATCTTTGGCTAAGTGTTACCATTCACGAAATAAGCACTAGTTGAAAAAAAAGTTTGATGGCGGACCCTGTACATATCTTGTCGCATGATTAAATGCAATTTGCAATTTGAGTTGAGAGTTCGAATCAAGCTTACTGTATACAACTTCAGAGTAAGTGATCACTGGTAGAATAAGTTGAATATCTAATTTACGTCTAGAAGGAATTGGTATAAACTGAGCCGACACTCGTAGATTACGTAGGATGAAATATATTTTTCGTATTACAGCATTAATATGGTCAAAACACGTCAAATAACAATTGATGCTGAAACCTAATTTTTTCACATTGGTAACAAGAGGAAGTCTCGTGCCATTAAGACATAAGTCTGGAATATCCTCAAAAAGAATTCTGTTTTTGGATACCGGCAATATAAAAGTCTTCTGAGCATTTAACTGGAGTTTGTTTTTATTGGCCCATTGGCAAATATAAATTAACTGCATTATTCTGTATCACGAACAAGCACACCAACGATGAAAAAGACACGAGAAGTAATACAATTTTGTATGGAAAAAAATATTGCTTCTCGTGTCTTTCTCCTCGTTGGTGAGCATCTTCGTGATACAGAATAAAACAGTAAGTCTTCATTCAATTTGAACACTAAATCTTCCAATAAATTTTCTCTACCCGTTAAATAAACTTGAACGTCATCGGCATAAGCATGCACTGACGAGTAATTGCAGCAACCAAAAATGTCATTAACAAATATATATGACAAGAATATACTGAAATGATTGTGCATTAGCTACATATTCTATTGTGAATGCGTGAAGTTGTGATGCAGAAGATCACAATAATCGATCAAAAGCAGTGGGCCTATTCGGAAATGCATCACGCTTCGCAGTATGCGCACAACTGGCATTTTTAAGCGTCCAAATGGCAGCGTGATCCGAATGATGAGCTACGCTTGATAAAAAAATTTATTTTTAGAATGTTTGACGTTTGCAGTACTGCAAACTTTAGCTTTTTCGAACATATTGTTTTTGCTCAAAAGCAGTTTGTGCATCATGATGCATTTCCGAACAGACCCATTGTTCATTAGCTATCCAAACAACAAAAGTAGCAAGGTTCCATTGAACGGGTTGAAAATGATCACAAGAAGCCAATTCTTTTAGTTGTAGAATTTAATTGCAAATTCAGACAAGAATGCTTATAGGCACTTAAGGCATTTCTAGAAATTTTTTTTTTAAAAAGTTAAAATATTAAATACGATATTTAAATTTTTAAGGTATAATGTTTCATTCATCATAAAAAATCATTTTTTTTATTTAAAAAACTGTTGATCTTGTTCAAAATGGCGCTCAATGAGACGCTCTCTAGCAAAAGAAGCATGGGCGGTGTTTAGATTTTGACTTTTCTATTTATCTAAAAAATTAGAACTTAGAATATTATTAATCACTATAAGTGCAGCTATGGCTGGCACTAAAAAATAATATCGAAAACTGACAGAATAACGCGCTTTTGAAAATTAAGTTCTTAAAACAGCTTGTTTTTTACCGGCTATTAAGTGTAAAATATATGATGTTTTTGAAATAAAACTTTGATTCTAGTTCCAGCAATAGCATAACTGATGTTATGAATAGCATATTTAAATATCAGAAGATCCGGCTGAATAGATTTTGTTTTTTGTACAACACCATGCCAAAAAAAGTAGTTTCAAGATAAATGAGTATAAAGAGAATGAATCTAGATAAAACACTGTGGCTCGACACCTACTAAAACAGTTGTGGAAGTGAAAATAACGTCAGAAAGAATTTACTTTTGATACATAAAAAAATCAATTTCATACAAATTATGCAATGCTGTTTTGATAAATACAATTTGCGAATGATACCCGATCCAAACATTTGCACAACACTATTAGGTCAACTATTGATGTAATGTTTGCTAGAAATATCGATGACATTACATCTATCTATAATATACGTTTGATATTTTATATATTAAAAACCAATTAATATTTCATTAACATTAAAATCATACGCATCATGGTGCATTTCCGAACAGACTTATTGTTCATTAGCTATCCAAACAACAAAAGTAGCAAGGTTCCATTGAACGGGTTGAAAATGATCACAAGATGCCAATTCTTTTAGTTGTAGAATTTAATTGCAAATTCAGACAAGAATAATTATAGGCACATAAGGCATTTTTCGGATTTTTTTTTAAAAAAGTTAAAATATTAAACAACGATATTTAAATTTTTTAGGTATAATGTAACACTCATTCATCATAAAAAATCATTTTTTTATTTAAATAATTGTTGATCTTGTTCAAAATGGCGCTCAATGAGACGCTCTCTAGCAAAAGAAGCATGGGCGGTGTTTATATTTTGACTTTTCTATTAATCTAAAAACTAAGAACTAAGAATATTATTAATCACTATAAGTCAACTCCGAGGTCAGGTTTGAAATAGGAAGTGGTTTGTTCAAACTTTTTTTTGGACTGAGTCTATTGTACATACATATCTTCAAATTTAATTTGTATTAGCTTGCCATATCCAAATTTTTATTCATTGTAAAAAGCCTAACCTTTGACTTGAATTTCTATGATATAATACTTTAATGTATTTACTTTTATCCTCCTTCGTTTAGCTCTTATCAGTATGAGAAGATTAAGATTTCTTATAATTTGTGTGGTGCTGGGGGTATCGTGCGCTCAACAAATAAACACTTCTCTAGATGATCTTATAAAAAATATATTCAATACAGACGAGAACAAATCATCTTCGTCCACAATGAAACCAACCGTTTTTAATCCAACAGTATCCGCTCAGAAAGAGATTCCTAAGTCTTGTGGATATGAGAGCGAATGCGTTCCACGATTTCTATGCAGGAACGATGAAATAGTTACGGATGGAACTGGAATAATTGATATAAGAATAGATGGTTCAGGATGCGAATATCTGGAGGTCTGCTGTGAAATATCCAATAAAGTATGAGTTCTTTAATATAAATTGTGTTTCTTTTATAATAATATGTATTTTTTCAAAGACACCAAACATAACTATTACTCCTCTTCCACCAATTCCACACACTGGTTGCGGATATCGAAATCCTGATGGGGTTGGGTTCAGGATAATTGGAGACAAGGACAATGAAGCTCAGTTTGGTGAATTCCCTTGGATGGTAGCAATTTTGCGTGAAGAACCAGCTCCTGAGGAAATTCTCAATCTTTATGAGTGCGGCGGTGCCTTAATTGCTCCTACTGTTGTGTTAACTGCATCGCATTGCGTGCAAAACCGTGTTGCTAGCAACTTGGTTGTCAGAGCTGGCGAATGGGACACACAAACAAAGACCGAAGTGATTCCAGATCAAGATAGGCGTGTCAGCCAAATTATTTTGCACGAGAAGTTTAATAAGGGTTCCCTATTCAATGACATCGCACTTCTGGTTGTAGAAAGT
This sequence comes from Dichetophora obliterata, assembly GCA_963920525.1. NCBI lineage: Eukaryota > Metazoa > Arthropoda > Insecta > Diptera > Sciomyzidae > Dichetophora > Dichetophora obliterata. The sequence continues at coordinate 145,206,753 of OY986436.1, read as the reverse complement.
CCCTTCGAGTTGCAAGAAAATGTTCGTCCTATATGTTTGCCACCTGTTAATGCTGTTTTCGATAATTCCCGCTGTTTTGCAACTGGATGGGGCAAAGATAAGTTTGGAAAAGACGGTACATATCAGGTTATTTTAAAAAAGATTGATTTGCCAGTAATGCCAAGAGATAAGTGCCAGACTAACTTGCGTACAACTCGCTTGGGAAGACTGTTCCAATTGCATGAGAGTTTCATTTGTGCCGGAGGCGAAAAAGACAAGGATACATGTAAGGGAGATGGTGGTTCTCCCTTAGTTTGCCCAGTTGTTGGTGACAACGATCGCTTCTATCAGGCTGGAATAGTTGCGTGGGGCATTGGTTGTGGCGAAGTGGGCATTCCAGGTATTTACACAAATGTACCTCACCTACGTCAATGGATAAACGAAAAATTAGCAAGCCTTAAAATCGATTTTAGTCATTTTACGCCTTAAGACAATGACCCTATTATTTGATTTATACATTTATTTTTATTTCAAAAAGAATAAATGAAATGATAAAGAGTTTCTACTTGATCTTTTTTATCCCCAGACTTATTGAAAATCAAGTTTTAGTGACTTAGCAAGTAAAAATCCAAAAAAAAATTGTTGTTTTTTTGCTACATTTTTACGACATAAAAAAACTGTCACTGATCGATATAAATACAATAATATTAAGGCTACTCTATGTCTAGCATAATTGCATAAGAGCACGAATTGTGACAATCCTATACTAATATATTTAATGGATCGAGAGCGCCCTATTGTACAATTATTATTATTATTATTAATATTATTATTATTATTATTATTATTATTATTATTATTATTATTATTATTATTATTATTATTATTATTATTATTATTATTATTATTATTATTATTATTATTATTATTATTATTATTATTATTATTATTATTATTATTATTATTATTATTATTATTATTATTATTATTATTATTATTATTATTATTATTATTATTATTATTATTATTATTATTATTATTATTATTATTATTATTATTATTATTATTATTATTATTATTATTATTATTATTATTATTATTATTATTATTATTATTATTATTATTATTATTATTATTATTATTATTATTATTATTATTATTATTATTATTATTATTATTATTATTATTATTATTATTATTATTATTATTATTATTATTATTATTATTATTATTATTATTATTATTATTATTATTATTATTATTATTATTATTATTATTATTATTATTATTATTATTATTATTATTATTATTATTATTATTATTATTATTATTATTATTATTATTATTATTATTATTATTATTATTATTATTATTATTATTATTATTATTATTATTATTATTATTATTATTATTATTATTATTATTATTATTATTATTATTATTATTATTATTATTATTATTATTATTATTATTATTATTATTATTATTATTATTATTATTATTATTATTATTATTATTATTATTATTATTAATATTATTATTATTATTATTATTATTATTATTATTATTATTATTATTATTATTATTATTATTATTATTATTATTATTATTATTATTATTATTATTATTATTATTATTATTATTATTATTATTATTATTATTATTATTATTATTATTATTATTATTATTATTATTATTATTATTATTATTATTATTATTATTATTATTATTATTATTATTATTATTATTATTATTATTATTATTATTATTATTATTATTATTATTATTATTATTATTATTATTATTATTATTATTATTATTATTATTATTATTATTATTATTATTATTATTATTATTATTATTATTATTATTATTATTATTATTATTATTATTATTATTATTATAATTATTATTATTATTATTATTATTATTATTATTATTATTATTATTATTATTATTATTATTATTATTATTATTATTATTATTATTATTATTATTATTATTATTATTATTATTATTATTATTATTATTATTATTATTATTATTATTATTATTATTATTATTATTATTATTATTATTATTATTATTATTATTATTATTATTATTATTATTATTATTATTATTATTATTATTATTATTATTATTATTATTATTATTATTATTATTATTATTATTATTATTATTATTATTATTATTATTATTATTATTATTATTATTATTATTATTATTATTATTATTATTATTATTATTATTATTATTATTATTATTATTATTATTATTATTATTATTATTATTATTATTATTATTATTATTATTATTATTATTATTATTATTATTATTATTATTATTATTATTATTATTATTATTATTATTATTATTATTATTATTATTATTATTATTATTATTATTATTATTATTATTATTATTATTATTATTATTATTATTATTATTATTATTATTATTATTATTATTATTATTATTATTATTATTATTATTATTATTATTATTATTATTATTATTATTATTATTATTATTATTATTATTATTATTATTATTATTATTATTATTATTATTATTATTATTATTATTATTATTATTATTATTATTATTATTATTATTATTATTATTATTATTATTATTATTATTATTATTATTATTATTATTATTATTATTATTATTATTATTATTATTATTATTATTATTATTATTATTATTATTATTATTATTATTATTATTATTATTATTATTATTATTATTATTATTATTATTATTATTATTATTATTATTATTATTATTATTATTATTATTATTATTATTATTATTATTATTATTATTATTATTATTATTATTATTATTATTATTATTATTATTATTATTATTATTATTATTATTATTATTATTATTATTATTATTATTATTATTATTATTATTATTATTATTATTATTATTATTATTATTATTATTATTATTATTATTATTATTATTATTATTATTATTATTATTATTATTATTATTATTATTATTATTATTATTATTATTATTATTATTATTATTATTATTATTATTATTATTATTATTATTATTATTATTATTATTATTATTATTATTATTATTATTATTATTATTATTATTATTATTATTATTATTATTATTATTATTATTATTATTATTATTATTATTATTATTATTATTATTATTATTATTATTATTATTATTATTATTATTATTATTATTATTATTATTATTATTATTATTATTATTATTATTATTATTATTATTATTATTATTATTATTATTATTATTATTATTATTATTATTATTATTATTATTATTATTATTATTATTATTATTATTATTATTATTATTATTATTATTATTATTATTATTATTATTATTATTATTATTATTATTATTATTATTATTATTATTATTATTATTATTATTATTATTATTATTATTATTATTATTATTATTATTATTATTATTATTATTATTATTATTATTATTATTATTATTATTATTATTATTATTATTATTATTATTATTATTATTATTATTATTATTATTATTATTATTATTATTATTATTATTATTATTATTATTATTATTATTATTATTATTATTATTATTATTATTATTATTATTATTATTATTATTATTATTATTATTATTATTATTATTATTATTATTATTATTATTATTATTATTATTATTATTATTATTATTATTATTATTATTATTATTATTATTATTATTATTATTATTATTATTATTATTATTATTATTATTATTATTATTATTATTATTATTATTATTATTATTATTATTATTATTATTATTATTATTATTATTATTATTATTATTATTATTATTATTATTATTATTATTATTATTATTATTATTATTATTATTATTATTATTATTATTATTATTATTATTATTATTATTATTATTATTATTATTATTATTATTATTATTATTATTATTATTATTATTATTATTATTATTATTATTATTATTATTATTATTATTATTATTATTATTATTATTATTATATCCGCAAGGGAGGATTATATTCATACAATCCTTCGGGCCTTACGAACCCGCGGACCCTAGTTACAAAAAAATCCAGAAGCGTCTGACCCATATTGGGCGGCTTTCTGGTCTGCGTCTGTACCGTAGCGGTCGGCAGTATCAAAACCTATGCGCTGATTTGGAAAACGGTGTCGCCTAAGGACTCATTTCTGAAGCGAACCTTGTCCCTCCGGGAAGATAAGTCATCGCAGTCGACAGACCAAACGCGTCGCCGTCTAGGGATCAATTCCCGAAGTGAGCCTTTTCTTTCCGGAAGGAGAAGTTATTGCGGCCGGCAGACCAAATGCGTCGTCGTCTAGGGACCAATTCCCGAAGCGGACCCTTTTCTTCCGAGGTTTAAAGTGATCGCAGTCGGTAGACCGAATGCGTCGCCTTCTAGGGATCATTTCCCGAAGCGAACCTTTTCCTTTCGGGAAAATTAGTGGTCGCAGTCGACAGATCAAATGCGTCGCCGCCTAGGGACTAAGCCCATGGACGAACCCCTTTCCCTTCAGCCTGATGACAACCCGGAAAGAACATTGATTATGATTTGGACACGATATTGACTATTTGCTATGGGCTGGAGGCTGCAGTATTCTGTTACCTTAGTAAGCAAAAGTGACATTTTGTTGAAATGGCTTTCAGGCAAATGCTGCAGCCGCCTCCGTCCCGTTAAAACTGTGGCTAGGCTTCGAGTACGTTCTGAACAAGTCGCCGTTAAGTTGGTGGTCCAGGTACAGTTGAGAGTGACTCCTGTTTTTACGCTTAGATTCCGGCTCTGAACATAGGCTCCCATAAAGACCTATGTCAACCCTTGCGTGACCTCACTGCTTGCAAAGACAACCACGGGGATTGCTTGAAGCGACTGGACAAATCATGGGAAGATAGCGGCTCGAAGCGGGGACCCAATAGAAATGACTTCACAACAACAAACAAAACAACAACAACAATTTGATGAAGAACCTGCAGGTATATTTGTAGGGAGCAAAAAAACTCAGCGATCGCCGCCAAAAGGTTGCACTGCAGAAGCGCTGCTGATGCAAAAAGAAGCGATGCCATCGAAACCAGATAATACTATCATAACTCCAAGCAGCTGTGATGTGGCGCCCCTCCCGACTAGATACAGCACGCCAATCTCTTCACCAGCTCCGGCAATTCATAGCTCACCACGTCAGGAGTTCATTTTAAAAATGAGAGCATCAGAGGAAGAATCGCTTCAAGAGTGCAGAAAAGTGCTCAGGAAGATGAAAGCGGCCATGATAAGGCAGAAAAATGTCAACATGGACATTAAGAACGGGGTTTCAGAGCTTGACGAATTGCTTGATGTGATTGCTAGCTACAGAAGAAACTGGACAGGAGCAGAGAAAGAGGGAAAGCTTGCTGAAGCTGCTAAATGTCAGCCGTCAGCACAAGTATCAACACCTATGACGACAAACGCAAAACGAGCTGCTTCAAGTCCGTTAGCGCAAGGGACTCAAAAGAGGCCTAAAGAAACGGAAGCTGTAACAAACGAAACAAGTAGAGATCCAGAAGAAGATGCACAATGGAAGACTGTAACACACAAGAAAAAAAAATCAAAAGTATTACAGCAACAAGCCGAAAAAGAGAACAAGAAAGAAAAAATGAAAGGAGAAGGTAAACAAAAACAAGTACGCCTGCGAGAAAAACCAGAGGTACCTTGTCAACAAAACGATAAGGAGAAGAAGGATGGAAACAAGAGAGGAGGAAGGAAGCAGATTAAAGCACGCCCCCGAGAAAAACCAGATGCAGTTCTGGTTCAACCAGCAGACGGCCACAGCTACGCCGACACTTTAAAGAACCTGCGACAGAGGGTAAAACCAGAAATCTCAGACATTGCCATCCGCTCGATCCGGAAAACGAAAACTGGAGCCATTCTTTTAGAATTGGGAAAAGGCGGAAACAAGGATGAATTCCGAGAGGCAATAAAAAAAACACTGGGAGATGATGCAACCGTTACTGATCTTAAGCCAACGGTGACAATCGAAGTACGCGACCTGGATAGCTTTACCGACAAAGACGAGGTAGTAGTCGCCATTAGAAAAGCGCTCAAAAACCCAGGAGCAGAGGTGGGAGTAGCTATATCGCGCACTGACAGCAGAGAACAACGACGAGCATACGTTACGCTGCCAACGGAAAGTGCAAATGCCATCCTAAAAGAACGGCGTGTACTTATCGGCTGGACAAGTTGCAGAGTAAAATATCTTGAAGATACTAAGCGCTGCTACAGATGCTTCGGCACTGGACATGTCCAGTCAAGCTGCACTGGCCCTGATCGGAAAGGCCAAGGCTTATGTATACGCTGTGGAGAAGCAGGACACAAGCTAAAAGAATGCATCAACCCTCCAAAATGCTGCTTATGCCATCATGAGGGCCGGGCTTCAGTAGACCACCTACCGGGCTCCCGTAAGTGTGAAGCCAATAAGAAGAAATGAGAATACTTCAGGCGAATATGCATAGAAGTAGGACGGCAGACGCTCTTCTCTCGCAGCTAGTTCTAGATAGAGATGCAGATGTTGTTATTATCAGCGAACAATACAAAGAAAAAATAAGCGGAATCTGGGTGGAAGACTGTTCAAAGACAGCAGCCATTTGGCTC